>CAWUFW010014013.1:0-438265 GCA_963921515.1 Calotriton arnoldi | reverse complement strand
TGTTAGTTTCACATTTGCTGAATAAAGCCTCTTTTTGTTTACTTGTGGTTTTTCTTTGGATGTACATGATGTAGATGAGTATCATCATGCATTTGCAGTTGTAATAGTGTTCAGATCAGGAAAATGAAGTGTTGCTGTGATGGACTCCATGTGGTCCATGGGATATGTGTCCTAATGTAGTCTGGATCTATAGCATCCTTTGCTGCAGTCTGAGGGTGTAATGTTCAGCATTTGACACAGGGATGTACGTTTTGCATTTGTAAATTAACATCTTTGGCTTACACTGATGCACATATGGTGGGCTTACCACTGTTCAATGTTTCTATTTCCCTGACTGTGTGCCCATCTCCACTGGACATGCAGTTTACCACATCAATGTTGAAGGACTCCTCTGTGTATACAGTGCAACTTGCTTGACACGTGTTTTGGGTGTATGCAGATGACTGACGTGACACTCCCGTACCCAGGCTGATGTGAGCAGAGCCTTCAGTGTGTTGTAGTTGTTGACTCACTGACCGAGTGTTCTGCTGACATGTTTGAGTCGTGCACAGACAAGGTTTGGCACAGCGGACCTTCCACAGGAGTGGAGTGCCCTCATGGCAGTGTGTAATCCTGTGACATTGCCTGGGCCCGTGTTGTGTGTTGTGTGAGCATGTCTGTGTGTGTTCCCTTCCCTTTTCCTACACAGGCTGTGTCCCTACGGATGTTCCTGTTTGTGATGCTTGCTGAGTTGTCCTGTGTTCATCCAGCATCTTGGACCTGGTTTCTCCGGAATGTGGGTGCATGGCAAACTAATGTTCATCAGGTTGTCATCCCTAATTGTCTTTGTTGTCAGGGATGGGGATGTGGGCAAACGCAGATGGGACACAGTCAGGATTCCCCTTGGCACTTGTTGGTTACACAAGTCATGTAATTTACAGTGTGTGGTAGCTTTCAGTGATTGTGACACGTTGTGTGTGTGACTGCTGCCACTCCTCAGGGTCAGAGCTGCAATGTTGGAAGTTGTCTATGTGTGTTCTTTGTGGGTCACCTTGGCTTCTTCATTGGTGTGTGACTGTGGCCGGGATCCCATTGATTGGGGTGGATTTCACGTCATGCCCATGTACGGCGTACTGTGCAGTGTGTCAGACATTCACGAGTCTTGTTGACTGGCCATGTGTGATGGGTTTCTGCACCTTAGTTCCCACCACCACCCCTGGGATTGTCATGGGTGCATGTGCAATGTCACCAGTCCATGTGAGCTTCACTGCTGCACATTGGTGGAGATCAAGGTGTGTGGTGTAAGGTGTTGAGTGTGTGCTAATGTGAGTTGTTGCACGGCTAGACCCCTACCTCCATATTGGCCTTGGCTGACAGGCCGTGCTGATTGATTTGTGCTTGTGTAGGTGTGATGGTAGTTTGTTGCTCAGGACACATGGCTGTGGTTCACAGTGTGAACGACATCTACTTTTGTCATCACAGTGGGATTATCATGCAGGCTAGTGTCACCACAATGTGGGGTCCCTGGCGGTAGTGCTGTGGTGGGTCTGTCTCTTGCTGTGTTAGTTGCTGTTCCTACAAGCTTGTGTGACATGTGTAATTTGGGCTCCCTCTCATCTAACAATGCCTGATTGCCCACATAGGGAATCCGATCCATGAGTTACTTTTGTGTGGCACTGTATACACATCTGTGTAATTGGGATTCAGGCCTCCTAATGTGTTGTGTGGTTGCCTGGGGACACTGGCACCCCCCCCCCCATCACCTGTTGTGTTTGATATGCAGTGTGAGGCTGCCTGTTTGTGTTTGTGCATCTGCACCACTGCATTGGCATATCTTTAGTGTGCCATTGGCTTTATGTTGTTTGGAGGATTTCCCCTGCTGTCCCTGGGACTCCTAGGTCATCAGTCAGCACAATAATCATGGTTTGTATGTCCCATTGCTGCCATGGTATGGTATTTGTTCACCTCACATCTACAGTCTCCACAGGATATCTACATGTGTGTGTCCATTGGTGCAGATATGTGGGTCTGCATTATGATGGTCACTTCTGTCATTGTGTAATTGATTAATGTTGACAATGTCAGCCCCCATGGGTGATGTTTGTCTGCACATGGCCAAAGGTATGTTTTATTTGCACTGCACTGTTTGCCTCACCCAATCTATGTTGCTATGGGACACAACCACTACTTTGCCACTGATGTGTTTGTTGTTGTGTGACCAGGAATCATCCATGCTGTTTGGCAGTTGCAGCTTTTTCCATGACAACACTTACCTTTTGGTCACTGTGATGATGGGGGTTTAGACCCCATTGCCACAATGTTCAAAATGTGCTTCAGCTATGGACCCCACACTTACATTTTGGTCACTGTGATGATGGGGGTTTAGACCCCATTGCCACAATGTTCAAAATGTGCTTCAGTTATGGACCCCACACTTACCTTTTGGTCACTGTGATGATGGGGGTTTAGACCCCATTGCCACAATGTTCAAAATGTGCTTCAGTTATGGACCCCACACTTACCTTTTGGTCACTGTGATGATGGGGGTTTAGACCCCATTGCCACAATGTTCAAAATGTGCTTCAGCTATGGACCCCACACTTACATTTTGGTCACTGTGATGATGGGGGTTTAGACCCCATTGCCACAATGTTCAAAATGTGCTTCAGTTATGGACCCCACACTTACCTGTTGGTCACTGTGATGATGGGGGTTTAGACCCCATTGCCACAATGTTCAATTGGGCTTCAGCTATGGACCCCACACTTACCTTTTGGTCACTGTAATGATGGGGGTTTAGACCCCATTGCCACAATGTTCAAAATGTGCTTCAGTTATGGACCCCACACTTACCTTTTGGTCACTGTGATGATGAGGGTTTAGACCCCATTGCCACAATGTTCAAAATGTGCTTCAGTTATGGACCCCACACTTACCTTTTGGTCACTGTGATGATGGGGGTTTAGACCCCATTCCCACAGTGGCCATGGTCTGCTTGCATTGTGGAGGCCACACACATTTATGTGTGACACATGTGATAGGGGGTCACATTGTATGTTCAATGTCATGTTCAGTGTTGTAGGCATTTGACACAGACTACACACTCTTGTCATGATGTTGGGGGATGTCTTTTTCTGACATTCCTTATGTTGGAGTATGCTGGTTGTGTCATGCATTACCCGTCCTATGAGTGGGGATGGTAGTAGTGGTAGGCATCCAGGCCCTCTGAGTAGGGGTGGTGGTAGTGGTAGGCATCCAGGCCCCCATGAGTAGGGGTGGTGGTAGTGGTAGGCATCCATCCCCCTATGAGTGGGGATGGTAGTAGTGACAGGCATCCAGGCCCCCATGAGTAGGGGTGGTGTTAGTGGTAGGCAACCATCCCCCTATGAGTGGGGATGGTAGTAGTGACAGGCATCCAGGCCCCCATGAGTAGGGGTGGTGTTAGTGGTAGGCATCCATCCCCCTATGAGTGGGGATGGTAGTAGTGACAGGCATCCAGGCCCCCATGAGTAGGGGTGGTGGTAGTGGTAGGCATCCATCCCCCTATGAGTGGGGATGGTAATAGTGACAGGCATCCAGGCCCACATGAGTAGGGGTGGTGGTAGTGGTAGGCATCCAGGCCCCCATGAGTAGGGGTGGTGGTAGTGGTAGGCATCCATCCCCCTATGAGTGGGAATTGTAGTAGTGACAGGCATCCAGGCCCACATGAGATGGGGTGGTGGTAGTGGTAGGCATCCAGGACCCCATGAGTAGGGGTGGTGTTAGTGGTAGGCATCCATCCCCCTATGAGTGGGGATGGTAGTAGTGACAGGCATCCAGGCCCACATGAGTAGGGGTGGTGTTAGTGGTAGGCATCCATCCCCCTATGAGTGGGGATGGTAGTAGTGACAGGCATCCAGGCCCCCATGAGTAGGGGTGGTGGTAGTGGTAGGCATCCAGGCCCCCATGAGTAGGGGTGGTGGTAGTGACAGGCATCCAGGCCCCCATGAGTAGGGGTGGTGTTAGTGGTAGGCATCCATCCCCCTATGAGTGGTGATGGTAGTAGTGACTGGCATCCAGGCCCCCATGAGTAGGGGTGGTGTTAGTGGTAGGCATCCATCCCCCTATGAGTGGGGATGGTAGTAGTGACAGGCATCCAGGCCCCCATGAGTAGGGGTGGTGTTAGTGGTAGGCATCCATCCCCCTATGAGTGGGGATGGTAGTAGTGACAGGCATCCAGGCCCCCATGAGTAGGGGTGGTGGTAGTGGTAGGCATCCAGGCCCCCATGAGTAGGGTGGTGGTAGTGGTAGGCATCCATCCCCCTATGAGTGGGGATGGTAGTAGTGACAGGCATCCAGGCCCACATGAGATGGGGTGGTGGTAGTGGTAGGCATCCAGGCCCCCATGAGTAGGGGTGGTGTTAGTGGTAGGCATCCATCCCCCTATGAGTGGCGATGGTAGTAGTGACAGGCATCCAGGCCCACATGAGTAGGGGTGGTGGTAGTGGTAGGCATCCAGGCCCCCCTGAGTAGGGTGGTGGTAGTGGTAGGCATCCATCCCCCTATGAGTGGGGATGGTAGTAGTGACAGGCATCCAGGCCCACATGAGTAGGGGTGGTGGTAGTGGTAGGCATCCAGGCCCCCATGAGTAGGGGTGGTGTTAGTGGTAGGCACCATCCCCCTATGAGTGGGGATGGTAGTAGTGACAGGCATCCAGGCCCCCATGAGTAGGGGTGGTGGTAGTGGTAGGCATCCAGGCCCCCATGAGTAGGGTGGTGGTAGTGGTAGGCATCCATCCCCCTATGAGTGGGGATGGTAGTAGTGACAGGCATCCAGGCCCACATGAGATGGGGTGGTGGTAGTGGTAGGCATCCAGGACCCCATGAGTAGGAATGGTGTTAGTGGTAGGCATCCATCCCCCTATGAGTGGGGATGGTAGTAGTGACAGGCATCCAGGCCCACCTGAGTAGGGGTGGTGTTAGTGGTAGGCATTCATCCCCCTATGAGTGGGGATGGTAGTAGTGACAGGCATCCAGGCCCCCATGAGTAGGGGTGGTGGTAGTGGTAGGCATCCAGGCCCCCATGAGTAGGGGTGGTGGTAGTGACAGGCATCCAGGCCCCCATGAGTAGGGGTGGTGTTAGTGGTAGGCATCCATCCCCCTATGAGTGGTGATGGTAGTAGTGACAGGCATCCAGGCCCCCATGAGTAGGGGTGGTGTTAGTGGTAGGCATCCATCCCCCTATGAGTGGGGATGGTAGTAGTGACAGGCATCCAGGCCCCCATGAGTAGGGGTGGTGTTAGTGGTAGGCATCCATCCCCCTATGAGTGGGGATGGTAGTAGTGACAGGCATCCAGGCCCCCATGAGTAGGGGTGGTGGTAGTGGTAGGCATCCAGGCCCCCATGAGTAGGGTGGTGGTAGTGGTAGGCATCCATCCCCCTATGAGTGGGGATGGTAGTAGTGACAGGCATCCAGGCCCACATGAGATGGGGTGGTGGTAGTGGTAGGCATCCAGGCCCCCATGAGTAGGGGTGGTGTTAGTGGTAGGCATCCATCCCCCTATGAGTGGCGATGGTAGTAGTGACAGGCATCCAGGCCCACATGAGTAGGGGTGGTGGTAGTGGTAGCCATCAGGCCCCTATGGGTGTGTATGGCATTGGTGATAGCCATCCCGCCCCTACGGTTCGGCTGTTGCTAGTGTACGTTATTTCTGCATCCCTATGTGTGTGTGACATATGTCGGGTACATGTCGTTTGTTTGTGTAGCGGGTGTTTGACTTACCGTCTGCGCCGTACGCGTCCGTACCGGTTCCGGTAATAGATGTAGAGTATTGGTAGGACCTGCGCAATGGGATTCATGGTTGGGTCGTCTCGTTCGGGTTTCTTGTGGCTTCGACTCGTACTCGTCACTGGCTTGTTCATCTCGTAGCCGTGGATCGTCTTGTGGCGCGAATCGGAGCTTATGTGCAGCTCTCCCGGATGCTCTGACGTGCCGGACGTAGCGACGGGTTCGGCGCGTACGGAATGCGCATCGTACTAGTCCGGCCGGAAGGTGCTGTATGTTTACTTTCGTGCGACTCGATTCGGCGTTTACGGATCCGGCTCGGGCGGGGAACAGGAGCTGGAATGGGTACGTACGGCTGGGTCGGAATCTGAGCAGTTATGCGCATCGTACTTGCCCGTTCGGACGACTGTTTGAATCGGTCGGGAAACACGCGTTCGGCTTGTTTTTTTTCCGGACGAATAGTGTTAGGTGCGCTTCCGGCCGAGATCGGAATCGGCCCCTATGTTTACAACAGTTTCCTGAGGCATCCAATTGCTGGGAAGCCTCTATTTTTGATTGTTTGTAAACATCCTGCTGGTTAGAAGACCTTGCCAACAGCTTCAGATTAATTACCTTGAGCACATGTGGCGATATTACCATTGAATTGATCATGATAAGTCCACTAGTCCGACAATCAACAAGGGTAAACAAAGCATAAATGTGTATTTAGACATACAACTTTCATTTTTTCACAAAGAAAATATGAGTACAGAACCACCTTTCTTTACACCCAGTTACGCATTAGGGTAATCACACCATTTCTCTACCCATCCATTTCTAGAGTGGGAAATGGGTGCTTTTGTGAATACCAAAATCATCTGACTAAAATCAGGCACAAAAACACCCTAGCAAAATTTACTGTTTTATAAGTGTTTGTGGTACTTTTGCATCTTCGGTCTGCTTTTATAGCTCAGTTCTAAATACATACAGTGATCAATAGTGTGGTCTGGTTGGCACATTGGGATGTACATTTGGAGCAATTGCTCCTTTCATGCCTTTATGATTAAATAACAAAACATAATTGTGGGTGATTGTTTTTATGCAAATATATTGTTTATGCTAGGATAGTTTCCCAGCGTAACTTGATCACCAAGAAGTGTAGGTTAGATGCTTATTCTATTACCCACATTACCTATAATTAGTGATTATAAGTAGTGAGAAAGGGGTGTTCTTTGTAACCCTGGGCGTAGTTCGCGAAGTAGCGCTACACGAAGCTACGTGAAGTGCACTTCGCACTACGCGAGCTACGCATAGCACTACGCGAACTGCGTAGTGCGCTGTTCGCGATGATTGCACAGTGCCGGATGCTTGTCCGCACTGTGCAATCATCGAAAACGGCATCTTGCACAGTGCGAGCTCTCTTTTACTGCCGCTCGAGTAGATTTTTACTCGAGCGGCAGCTTTCTCAACGCGGACTGGTAGTTTCTCATCGCGAGCGGTCGCGAGCATACGCGACCACTCGCAATAAGAAACCTGACCTCCCGCGTTGAGAATCTCGCCGGGAGGTTTATTTTCCACGCTCGCGATCGGCAACTTGATGTTGCTGATCGCGAACGAGGAAAAAGTCTCGCCGGGATGTCATTTTGCTTGCTCGCGGTCGCCAACTTGACGTTGAGGACCGCGAGCAAGCAAAAAATGACCGCTGCACTACGCTACGCTACGCGTGTTTGCACTGTGCTACGTGCAATTCGCGTAGTGCGAAGTAGCGCAAACTTCGCAAACTACGCGAGCGTAGCGTAGTGCTTTGCCCAGGGTTAGTTCTTTGTTCTCTATTGACATTCCTTATGTCCTGATGAAAGCCCTCAATGTTGCGAACTGAAGGATAGCACAGAAACATATCAACCATAGTTTGGATGAGGGCGATGTCCTATCCACCTGTTGCCCATTCTCAGTGTTTTTAATCTTGTATAAGTAGGGAGACATACCAAATAAAGCAATTCTACTCCTTCACCTAATACAAAATGATGATAACCCTTCTAAAAAAACAAAAGAACACAAAAAACTCTCAGAGACAGCCTTGAAGCATCGGTTGCAGATATAGTAGAAGCCCAATGATGAAGCAAGCCACCAAGTGTGGATGAGGGATTGTGTCATTTTTTATATAAAAAAACATTCACCCAGCGCAAACAGCCTTTATTAAGCCCTTGGGATTTTGAAGTAGGATGCATTGCTTTCCCCACATGAGCACCCAGACTCTTTTTGTCAGGTGCTATAGGTTGTAGGAGGTGGTACTGGATATGCTCAGAAAAAATATAATTCCTCCAGCCTTATGGGATGCTATGAAGAACCCCAGACCTGAAAGTTAGGAGGTTGCACCACCAAAGGGTCAAGTATTGGCTCATCTTGGGGACCTAGGAAGTGAGAATATGAATGATGAGAGAGAATAGAGGGTCAAATGAATCTGGAAAAGAATGTCTCCAGTAATATCATTGTTTGAAGACAGAGTCTCAGTAGAAAGCTTTCCTATCTAAATCACAATGTAAACCCTAAGTGGCTGCTTCTGCCATTCATTGAGTTTGAAGAACTTCCTCAGAAGCAGGCACCCCATGGACCCTGTGCATGGCTTGCTCTCAGATGGTAGCAGAGGATGGTTATTTACTGAAGCAAAGGGAGTTTGGGTATCCCATTCTGGACTTACCTAAACCCAATCCGAACCCCAGAAGCCTATGTCTCGATTTGGAGGACTGACAGAGTTCTAGCAGTTCGGGAGAGAGTTGTAACAACAGAGGAGTGAGTATCATTAGGGTCCCGCATTATAATGGTTATATCTAGCTTGCGATGTTCTGCGGAGATTGTGTGGTGCGATGTGGTAATGTTTTGAGTCGTTGAGTGAGTGTTGCACTTAATGCAGAGAAGTTGAAGTTATTATCAGGCTGAACATAGCCAAAGATCCTGGGATAGTAATAAGTTATCAGTGTAGAAAAAACTGTGCTGTAATTGTCTGCAAAATTTTGTGGTGCTCGTCGTGAGATGTCGTCGATGGCACAATTGAGATAGGAACATTTATCTTTATGTGAGAGTAAGGTGTGGTAGGTATAGTGGATCCTAGTGCACAAGGAGAAGCTGCACCAATCCAGGTGATTCCCCGCTGGTTGAGGTTACATTTGAGTTTGAAACAACCGCTCAAAAGAAGGGGGCCCCTGGTTTCAATAAAGGTAGAGACCGACAGGGGAAGTACTCAATTTACTCAAAAGAGAAGGTTCTCTACCTGTTTAACTCTATAGGTGCAAAAAGTCACAAATTATAAAAACATAACCAGTGCAAGAATATGATTAGGAGTGAAACCACAACGGGAGGAAGAAGTTTATAAAAAAAGGCTTTTATTTAGATTTAATTTTATAATACATCAACATTGTTTCAGTGTAGATATAAATATCAGAACACATCCCACAGCACATTCACTCAGACCTCAAACATACCTTCCCATATACTCGCATTCTCACATGCCTAACCATATCAAACATTCACTCAAATACAATCAATATATACATAGATAAAGACCCCCCATAGGAATCCAAGGTTGCACATGAGGCCTAACAAAGGAATACAGACGTGCCTCAAAAAGAAATAAACAGGTCAAAATAGACAAATCAATAACACAATAAAGTGATAGATATCAACACATTTTCATAAATTGTTAAACATTCTTAAGGAGGAAATGGGGGAATTTTTTCTGTCACAAAATATTCCAACAAGTGGAATCCAGCGCCGACGCGTGTTTCGGTGTAGCACCCCAATGTGGGCATCACCTTCCTCAGGGCGAAGGAATCAACAAACAAAAGCAGTGGGATGTGCCTTAGCGAAAGAACAAGCGCTAGGTGAGTAGAAACGGAATGCTGGTCAATGTGTATAAATGCTAGACCTTGACAGCAGATGAACGCTACATACGTAGTAAAGAAATGCTGGTCAAGATGAACAAACGCTGGGCCGTTTGTCAGATGCGGTCGTTAAGATGGATACTTCTGGTATCGGGTCCGCAATAGGCGCCAAAGTAAAAGAGTGGAAGCGTAGCTGGGCGGCAGGGACTGCAGCCGTGAATGTATAGTCACAAGCAGTAGGTAGGGGAATGGGATCGCCGAATCACAGGTTGAAGTCGATCTCTCAAATGGAAGGGTCCCTGATGAGGTAATCGACAAAGTCCCTCAATCCGAGAAGGGATTCCAGGATATTCAATCTAAGCAAGGGGCAGCCCGCCCCGTCGGTAATTTACTTGTGGAGCTTTCACATCGGTTCGGCCATCATGCCGCTTTCCTGAGACAATATCCGACCACCCGACTACGGAGCTGGCTATACGCTTCCCAGTTCCTATCGCAGCATTACCGATGGGGCGTGCATTGATGTTTCCACGCTATGACACATTTAATGTGAGAATCATTGAAAATTTGAGAAGGGTATTGTAGGAAATGAAGCAGCCTCCTACGCCCGCACAGTACAAAGCACTTGGGAGCATGCAGCTAATGTCAGGCCAAGGGAAAAATACCAGGGAAAATTTTGAAAGGCAGTGTGTACTTGTGCCAATGCTAGGTGCACAGAAGTAGAGCATGACTGTCTCAATGTCAGTAAATTCTGCACCAAGCCATGGCCAGATATAAAAGATGAGCCACTGTCTGATTCTGATTTCATACTGTTTGTTGATGGGTCCTGCCTGCAAGACAATGAAGGAAATCTGAGAGCTGCATACACGTTTTACACAGTCTCAGGTGTAATCAAAGCTTCATTTCTTCAAGGAGTAACATCAGCAGAAGTGGCTGAAGTGATCGCTCTTACTTGGGTGTGCTGCATTTCTGAAAAGCTGAAAGTGACTTTTTTCACTGATAGTCAGTATAGCTTTGGTGTCGTTCATGATTTTGGACAGTTATGGCCACAGAATCAATCAATCAATCAATAAATCAGGGTTTTCTAAAGCGCAAGCTACTCACCCGGAATGGGTCTGGAGGTGCTGGGGGAGAGGGGGTCAGGGGGAGTACTGCAGTGTCCGGAGGTTCACTGGGTTCCATCGAAGAGCCAGGTCTTGAGGTCCTTTAGGAACTTAGGAAGCGATGCAGTCTGTCGGAGGTGGAGAGGGAGGGAGTTCCATGCCTTGACCGCGAGGAGGGAGAAGGAGCGCCCTCCTGATCTGCTTTTCTTGATCCGAGGTACCGTTGAGAAGGAGAGCTAAGCTGAGTGGAGAGAGCGCTGGGGAGCTTGGAACACGAGGCGTGGTTCAGGTTGGCGGGTCCGGTGTTGTGGAGGGCCTTGTGTGCGTGGGTGCGAAATTTGAAGGTGATTCTCTTCTCGATGGGGAGCCAGTGTAGGGACTGTAGGTGTTGTCTGATGTGGCAGTGGCGCGGTAGGTTGAGGACTAGTCTGGCGGCGGCGTTCTGGACGTTCTGGAGTTTGCGGGTGAGGTTCTTGTTGATCTCGGCGTAGAGTGCGTTGCAGTAGTCCAGCCTGCTACTGATGAGGGCGTGTGTGACAGTTTTCCTGTGTTCGGGGGGATCTACTTGAAGGTCTTGCGGAGTAGGCGGAGGGTGTGGTAGCAGGAGGAAGTGATGGCGTTGACCTGGCGGTCCATTTTGAGTTCGGAGTCCAGGATGATTCCGAGGTTGCGTGCGTGGTCTGTGGGGGTGGGAGGTCTCCGGGGGCGGGTGGCCACCAGGTGTTGTTTCAGGCGTCGGGGTGGGGGCCCATGATGAGAATTTTGGTTTTGTCCGTGTTGAGTTGAAGGCAGCTGTTCTTCATCCATCTGGCGACCGCTTCCATTCTGTCGTGAAGGTTGCGTTTGGTGATGTTGGGTTCGTTGTACAGGGAGAGGATGAGTTGGGTGTCATCTGCGTACAATGAGATGTTGAGTCCGTGTGCTCTGTCGATGGATACGAGTGGGGCCATGTAGATGTTGAACAGGGTCGGGCTGATGGAGGATCCTTGTGGGACTCCGCAGGTGGTTGGAGTCGGTTCTGAGAGGAATGGAGGGAGTCTGACTCGTTGCGTTTTGCCGGGGAGGAAGGAGAGGATCCAGTGGAGGGCCTTGTTTTGGATTCCTGCGTCGCGAAGTCTGCGGGCTAGGGTGCGGTGAGAGAGAGTGTCGAAGGCAGCGGAGAGGTCAAGAAGGATGAGGGCCACGGTCTCTCCTCTGTCAAGGAGGGCACGGATGTTGTCTGTTGCTGCGAGGAGTGTGGTTTCAGTGCTGTGGTTCCTCCTGAAGCCTGATTGGGAGGAGTCGAGGATATTGTTTACTTCGAAGAAGGCGGCGAGTTGGCTGTTGACGGCCTTTTCCATGACTTTGGCCGGATAAGGGAGTAGGGAGATCGGTCTGAAATTCTTGAGGTCGGTGGGGTCCGCTGAAGGCTTTTTCAGGAGAGGGTTGATCTCGGCGTGTTTCCAGTTGTCGGGGAAGTAGGCGGTCTCGAAGGAGTGGTTGATGATACGTTGAAGTTCGGGGCGATGATGTCTGTGGCTTTGCGGTAGATATGGTGGGGCAGGGGTCCGTGGGGGCCCCGGAGTGGATGGTCTTCATTATCCTCAGAGTGTCTTCGATGTTGAGGGCGGTCCAGCTGTCAAGTGTCGGCTGCGTGCTGCTAGGAGCGGTGGGAGGGGGTTCTTTGTGGGGGTTGTTGTCGTCGAAGTTGTCATAGATGGTCTTGATTTTGTGACTGAAGAAAGTGTTGAGTCTGTCGCAGAGTTCCTGGGAGGGAGTGATGCCTGTGTACTTCCTGTTGGGTTGGGCGAACTCTTCGATGATGCAGAAGAGTTCCATACTGTTGTGAGCATTGGTGGAGATTCTGTCCTGCAGTGCTTTCTTCCTGGAGAGTCTGATGAGCTTGTGGTGGGCTGTGGTAGCTGTTTTGAAGTTGTCGAGGTCAGTCGGGGTTTTGGAGTTCCTCCACAGTTTTTTGAGTCGTCTGCAGGTGCGTCTGGAGTCTCGGAGTTCGGTGGAAAACCAGCTGGCTTTCTTGGCGTGGGGCTTGGAGGCTTTCTTGAGGGGGGTGAGGGTGTTGGCGCAGTCGGTGATACAGTTGTGTAGAGTGCAGGCGGCGGTGGTGGGGTCATTGTCGTTTGTGGTGGTGGGAGTGGAGCTGACGAGGGCGGCGGTGAGCTGTTCGTCAGATATCTTGTTTCAATTCCTGCTTTGGAGCTGATGCGGGCATCTGCGGGGATGTTGGATTTGAAGCTGAGGAGGACACAGCGGTGGTCCGACCATGGGAGTCCGGAGGTGTGGCTGAAGGTGATGGAGTTCCCTGCTGTGAAAACGGGATCGAGGATGTGCCCAGCTGAGTGTGTAGGTTCGGGTCCGATCTGCTTGAGTCCGATGGTGTGGAGGTTGTCCAGGAGGGAGGCGGAGTTGGGGTCCTGGAGGTTGTCGAGGTGGAAGTTGAGATCTCCTAGCAGCGTGAAATCGGTGGAGGTGATGGCATGTGGCGTGATGATGTCGGTGATGGAGTTGGAGAAAGGAGTGCTGGGTCGGGGGATCTGTAGATGAGGGTGCCTCGGAGGGTGGAGGACGGGTTGGTCTGGATCTTGAAATGGAGGTGTTCCATCAGGTCTGAGAGACCATCGGAATAGGTGCTCAGACGGAGATTGGCCTTGTGGGTGATCCTTCCGGGTGAACTTGTATCCTTCCGGGATGGTGATCGCGATGTCTGGGCCGGAGGCTGCGTTCGTCCAGGTTTCGGTGAGGAAGGCTATGTCCGGGGCGGTGATGTCGAGGAGGACCCAGAGTTCCGTGGCGTGTCTGTGGAGGGAGCAGATGTTGAGGAGGATGCATCTCAGGGTTTGGGGTGCGATGGAGATGTTGCTGGAAGGAGGGTCCTGGGGCTCGGCGAAGGTGAAGGAATGGTGGCAGGGAAGGCAGGTGAAGGGTCTGTGGGTGTCGAGTGGTGAGGAGGGTTAGCAGTTCAGGTTCTTGCCGGCGTTGAGTTCGTGGAGAGCCGAGGAGCTGTAGCACTGGTGGGCCAGAGGGCCAGGGGTCCAGGCGCTGGTCACGGTCGGGTCGCGGACGGGCACAGACGGGGTTTCCTTAGGTGCGCCAGCGGCGTGCTAGCGGCGCGGCCGTGCTGCGGCTGCCATTAAATAGGGGAGGAGGGAGGGAGACGCAGCTGGGAGGTGGGGGAGGGGCCACGGGGGCAGCAGTGGCAAGGAAAAAAAAGCGGGAAAAGACAGGCAGAAAGAATGGGGAGGGGGCACCAACAAGGGCACAGGCACAAGGGTAGGGCAGAGACAAGGAAGTAAAAAGAAATACAGCGGAGGGGAAACAAAAAGCAGGCAGGCAGGCAGAGATGCGAGGCAGAGCGGGCACCGGCCTCGAACCAGGGTCGTTGCGAAGCAGGAGGTAGAGGCACTTCAGGTGGAGCTGCGTGCCTGGGAGAGCAGTATCCTTGCCGAGGTCAGGGGACTTGCTAGCCTGGGCATGCAGTGGCCGCCATTAAATAGGGGAGGAGGCAGGGAGACGCAGCTGGGAGGCAGGGGAGGGGCCACGGGGACAGCAGCGGTGGGGAAAAAAAAGCAGGAAAAGACGGGCGGAGAGAACGGGCAGGAAGGCACCAACAAGGGCACAGGCACAAGGGTAGGGCAGAGACAAGGAAGTAAAAAGAAATACAGTGGAGGGGAAACTGAGGGGATTTATAACTTCTGCAGGGTCTCCCATTCATAATGGAAAAAATATTATGAGGCTACATAAATCATTACAGTTTCCCGCTCAAATTATATTTGTGAATGTTCTGCATACAGCAGTGGAGATGATTATGTGACAGTCAGCACAATATTATGCCCATGGTGCTTGCTCTTTCAATGGTGAATATTCCATTGAAACTACAGATGAGACCAATTGCAACCTTTTGTTAACAAAAGCAGATATGTGGGAGGAAGTTGAGAGGTTACAGGAAGAAGTGTCAGAGGCTGAACAGCAAGGTTGGGTCAGAGCAGGTTGTGTCAAAAGAGATGATGACATTTGGGTTTTAGCAGATGGAAGACCTGTGTTTCCAGACAGTCTGTTGCCCCAAATGGCTAGATATTATCGTGGTCCTGCTCATGTAGGGAGGTATGCCATAGTCAGACTATTTCAACAGACATGGTTCAATCCCTGATTCAGGTTGATGGCTAAAGGATTGTGTCACAGATGTGTTGTGTGTCAACAGATGAACGTAGGCAAAAGAACTGCAGTGACACTGAGCCACATAGGAAGATCAGGTGGTCCATTCAACAGGATTCAGTTGAACTTTATCGAGATGCCTGTGTGCAATTGGATGAGATATGTCCTGGTGGTTGTGTACATATTCTCGCGTTGAATTGAAGCCACCCCGACCAGGAGAAAGGACAGTTTCGCTGTAGCTAAATTGTTATTGAGTGAGCATATAGCAAGGTTCGTTTTCTCGACTTCTCTGGAGTCAGACTGAGGGAATCGTTTGAATAATGAGATCCTGAAATTGTTATGTGAAACATTACAAGTGGAGCAAAGACTACATTACAGTTACCGACCAGAGTGTTTCGGCCTAGTGGAAGAGGTGAATGGCACATTGACGTCCACACTAGCAAAAGTGTATGCTTTGATATCTTTGAAGTGGCCTGATGCTGTGCTGTAGTAATGCGAGTGGGAGCTGGAGTCCATTGGCCAAGAAGGCAAGAGAGAGAAAGACCGAGTCTGCTTGAGGGACGTGTGCCCTACACTACTCCAGAGGATATGGAGGATTGCGACTTGAGTGACAGTGAAGGCGAAGAGCCTGCATTAAGGAGATCGAAGAGAGAAAGAGTACCATGTCGAAGGTACTTGTCCCCTGAATGGACATACTTTGTTGCTGATGACAGAGACAGAGAGAGAGTTTTGGGACTCTGAGGATAACGGTGCAATTCCAACTTAAACTCTGTGAATTAAGTATTATGACTGAACTGTGTTTTGAACTTACATTGCCACTGAATACACTGACCTGATTTATTATCGACAGATATCTCATTGAATTTGAATTGTGCATTTATTAAAGACATTTAAATAGACTTTGTTTAAAGAATTAAGATTACCTAGGCCCGAGGCTCCTAAAGGAGTGCAAGGGTGTCATTTCGAAGAACACGGAGTAGGGTAAGGGAAGACTTATGAAGACTTTGTAAATAGTTTTGCTGCACATCATTTGAGCTTTTGGTTTGCCATTTGCACAGACGGAAACAAACCGAGAAGACTCTTCTGATGCTATTTTCCACTCAACTGTCTGATTTTGAAGAGGTTATGGAAACAGATTACCATATTAGACGTAGGTTTATATTAGCAGGTGTATTAACAGCTGTAGTTGCAGTATTGGTTGTTTTGCTTGTGGGCTTATATTCACCCATGTCCTCGAGTCCAGCTGAGACTAGATCTAGAACAACCCTTAGCACACTATTGTCTACAGACAATAGTTTACATTCACAGTATTTTAAGGCTTTATACGTACATTCATCTAGAGAAGACTATGCATCAAATTCTTATTTTAAATTCCTTTATGAATATTTTGACACTATGGATGCAAGGGACTGCTATGTGTGCACGCATTTACCTGCATCAGCTGCAGAGGGAATTACCTATCATCATATTCCTCTTACATATGGTGTTATGTTAAGCCTTTTCTTATGTATGTCTGATGGAAAGGGACTTTTCCAATATTTTTACTCAAATTATGATATGGTATTTGATGAAGTTCCTTTGGTTAAGCATTTGAATAGTAGACATTTGCATGCTAAGTAAGGCTGGGCGGCAAACTTCGGTCCGCCAGCAGAGTTTGCGGAGTTTTGAAAACTCTGCGCTCTGCTTGCAATTCGAAGTTTGTTAAAAAACTCCGACAGCCACCCCGGAGTGGAGTTTACTGGCGCCATCCTTAAAAAACACACATTTTGATTATGTGGCCAATTGTTTGCTTTGGTAACATCCCCATCCTTTTGTGGGCAGGGTTGACTTAGCCATATTTTCATTGACTGATGGGGCTTGTTTTCACACCAGTGCCTGTAATTTCAAACTGAACGGTGTTCGGAAGAGACCTGAAGCGTCACCATGGTGTTTGAATCAGTAGTGGTCGATGCGCTTCCTAATCTTGGGGGATTACATGGTGAATCTGGAGTCGGGACAGCTCCCAGCTGTAGCTGGGCATCTGGGAGGTGAGAGCCGAGAGGTGGTGGGCACAATGTGTGGGCGCAGTGTAACGCTCTATATATCTGCGGCGCACTAGAGGACACTGCAAATGTCGAGCCAGTGTGTGACTGTGCAATGCATGTGTAAAACTCAAAGTGGTAAGTAGACATAATATCGATTTTTTAATGTCGACATGTAATAATATTGAGTTTTAAATATCGATAGTATGAACTATCGATGTTGAATATATCGATGTTCATAATATCGATTTAGTGTGTTGTTAAAAATATTGTTATGTTAAATATCGTTTGTTAAAATATCGTTATGTCAATATATCGTTTTTAAAAAAAATGATGTTATATGTTTGTTAATGTTTTAATAATAGTTAATTAATGTTATAACATTTTTGAATTGTAATATTTTTTTAGGAGCGAGATGTTGGGTTTATAGGGGATAAGGGTGGGGAGTGTATTAAAATGTTGTTAAAAATGTAGAATTTTTTAAAAAATATTATAAATTTAATAATAATTTTTTTTTAGGAGCGGGATGTTGGCTTTATAGGAGATAAGGGTGGGGAGTGTTTTAAAAAATTTGTAATTTTTTTTTAGAAAATTACAATTTTTATTAAAAAAATGAAATGAAATTTTAGGGTTTATAGGGGATAAGGGTGGGGTGGGGAGTGTTTTAAAAAAATTGTAATTTTTTTTTAAAAAAATGTAATTTTTTATAAAAAACAAAGGGGCATATTAGCAAGGGCACTATCGCCGCTTTAGCGGCACTTTTGCCGCTAAAGCGGCGATATTTATATCGCCCTATCAGCAAACTGTCTCTAACAGCAGTTAGCGACAGTTTGCGGGCATTAGCGCCCGTTTTTTACCGCTTTGCATGTCAGCGATATTTATCGCTAATGACATGCAAAGTGGGCGTTCCCGACGAACAAACCTGGGAAACACTCGCTAACAGGCCTATCGCCTATTAGCAAGGTGGCCATGGCCCCAGTTAGCGACGTGAAAAGTCGCGCTAACCGGGGTCATCGCCATTTATTTAACACCTGCAATTAGCAGGTGTTAGCCATACCTAACATGGGGGGTGGATTATGCTGATACGACCACAGGGTCGTATCAGCAAGGTGTTCTCCCTTCTCCATGCAACATCGCTGGTTTTTCAGCGATGTTGGCCCATTTCCCCGCTATCGCTGGAATATTCATCGCCATAGCGCTAATCGTTGCTAATACAGCGTTAGCGTGGCGATATATTCCAGCGATAGCCGGCGATAAAAAAAATCACGCTAAGCAGGGTTAGCGATGATTATCGCCTCTTCTTGCTAATATGCCCCAAAATGATATTAAATTTTAGGAGCGGGACTTTGGGTTTATAGGGGATAAGGGTGGGGAGTGTTTTAAAAAATCTTTATGAAAAATAAAAAAAATTGAAAATTAAAAAAAAAAAATGTTAATTAATTTTTAGGAGTGGGATGTTGGGTTTATAGGGGATAAAGATGAGAATTGTTTTAAAAAGTTTGTAAAAATAAAAAAAATCATTATAAAGAATAAATATATATTTAATATTGGGATGTTGTGTTTATAGGTAGTTAAGGTGGGGAGATTTTTGAAAAAATGTGCAAACAATTTGCAAATTTTAATAGTTTCTTTTTTTAAATTAAAATGAAAATTTCTGAGATTGACATGTTGGGTTAATAGGGGATAATTTTCATTTAATTTCTGAAATTAACCAATTAAAATTTTAAATTTGTTTTTTTAAATTGTTAATTATTTTATAAGTTTTATTTTTTATTTTAATGAATTATGTATTTAAATTTGCTCATAATGTTTACAATAATTTAAAAGAAAAAATTTAAAATATTTAATATTTATATTATGAAGATATTAAGAAAAATATGTTTAACATAAAAAAATATATATATAAATTAAAAATAATTTAAAAAAATTGGTACAGTATTTTTAAAAAAAATGAAATTTTAATATTTATGAATATTATTTATTAAATTAATACTGAGTAACACTTTTTAAGCGTTTAAGAATTTTTACTTGGGAATTTTAAATGATATATGTTTAGTGTCCAGCACCTTCCCTGACTTAATATAGTTTGGAGTTGGAATAGTAATTTATATATGTTTAGTGTCCAGCACCTTCCCAGAGTTAATGTAGTTTGGAGTGGGAATAGTAATTTATATATGTTTAGTGTCCAGCACCTTCCTTGATTTAGTATAGTTTGGAGTGGGAATAGTAAGTTATATATGTTTAGTGTCCAGCACCTTCACTGATTTAATATAGTTTGGAGTGGGAATAGTAAGTTATAGTTGTTTACTGTCCAGCACCTTCCCTGATTTAATATAGTTTGGAGTGGGAATAGTAATTTAGATATGTTTACTGTCCAGCACCTTTTCTGACTTAATATGGTTTGGAGTGGGAATAGTAAGTTATATTTGTTTACTGTCCAGCACCTTCCCTGAATTAATATAGTTTGGAGTGGGAATAGTAATTTATATATGTTTAGTGTCCAGAACCTTCCCTGACTTAATATAAGGGCCTATTACGATGGCGTATGGAGGCACCACCGCAGTGCTGGCGGTGGTGGAAAATGCCATTTTCTGCACGCCAGCAGCGGTCTCCACGCCCGCCATATTAGTATGGTCAAACACAGCCCATTTCCCGTCCGCCGCGGTGCGACGCAAACCGCCAGAAAAATGCACCCGCCACCGCGGCGGTGGTAGCCAATGGAGACCCACCGCCGTGCGGAATGACGTCCCGACCGCCGTACAAATCAGGATGCCCCAAACAGCCAGTCGCACCGCAGCGGAGAAACCGCCCAACCAGAGACTGCGGAAGCACTACAGCGGAGCGAGAAACCTGATTCCCGGTCCCGAGCGCAATGGATCCAGCTCTATACGTCTTCCCGGCGCTGTACCTGATACACCACCAGCAACTCATGCACCGTCGCGGACGTCGCTGCAGGTACGCAATAACACAACTCCGCACACAACAACAACACACAACTCATGGGCAGATATAGGCTTCCTGTGCACACCAGACTCCCTGGTGGCGACAGGAACACATCCAGAAGTGTACCCACACATGTCTTACCTCTCACCAAATCACCCCTCCGCATCCAGGTCACCCACCAACCGCGATCTTGATGTACTGTCCCAGTCACGTCACCGTAGCGGTGAAGACGCGGGAAATCATGCGCACGAGGCAGAAGGCAGGGCCAGCGGAAGGCATGGCCAGTGCACAAAGATCATAGGGCCACACCTCCACCCTCCACACAACAGGCCCCCACCCCAAACAAGAAGGGACATGCCATGTGCCATGCACATGGCACATGGCATGGCATATGGCCCCCATGTCCCCCATGCACAATAACCAGCCAGGTGAACCCACACCCGCCACCACACACAAAACAACTAGGGAGACAGCACAGCAGGTGGGGCTGCAGAGCAACACACAGCACAGAAGCACAGGGCCAGGGCAACCCACACACCACACCTACACCACACTCATAGCAAGAAAACAGAGTCCAAGCACAAAATTAACACTCATACAGATAGGGAACAATCACTCAACTGGACACACAGCCTGCCAAGTCACACAGACATACCCCACACTGACACACAGCCACATACACAGACCAGATGTCAGCAGCAATGGAGGACAACAAATAGGAAATCTAAAGTGAGGTGCACACAAATGGTAGGCCAAGGAGCTAACCACTAAGCATGTGTACACCACGTGCAAGAGAAGGAACATATAACAACACCCTCAGCCCATCAAATCACACATGGCTGGCACAGTGAGTGAAGTTAAACCACAGTCACCTCAGTGCAACAACTCATGGAGACAGCAAGGCAACCCATGGACAGGCACAGGGATGAAAGGAAGGGTCTGAAGTCCAACAGTGAACAGCCACATATCTACATCCAACTACCTGACAGGTGTATGTCAGCAGCACAACACACAGGTCCCATTGTAACACTCCATGACTGTCAAACACAAGTAGGAACCTTCACACATACCCCACCCCCCACCCCCCTCACCCCTGCAGCACACAACACCAGTGTCCAACACACAGAAGGGTGCCAATAATATCCAGTCAACACACTGACAAACAACCACACTCCCTGGGGGGTATCCAGAAACATCACACACACACACCCAGGGATGCCTGAACCAATGCTTGCACAAAACCAACACCCAAACACAAAACTCCATTACAACACACACAGAAGTACAACCAGACCAGACCTGACCTGTGCAGCAAAACTGTGGGAAGGCAATGGGAGCCCAGACAGAACAGGAGTACACAACCTCATCAGTCAGGAACAATGCACAGACAACATACCACAACACAGACAAGAAGTGCATCACCACAAAACAATCATGGACACAAACTGGGAGAAATGGGCCTACAATGATACACATACAGACATACCACACCACCCATAAAGTCAACATGGTGTCATAATGTACCACATGGTTGCACATGCACAATAATGACAACTGACAGCTCAAATATGAGAGGAGAAAACACCCAGGACGCACCCAAAACAAGCCCAGGAACAAGAATAGCCCTAAGTGCATGTGACAGACACACAAGTAATGCACACTACACTGGCAAGACACAAGTGACTAAAACACAACACACCAACAAAACACACACACTGACATGCAAATACAACAACACACACAGAGCATCTGTCAGCTGCAAGACACAACACAGCCCAAACACTGCCCACATCCACATCAAACATACAACAGATGCACATGCCAATACATCACATTGCAAACACAGCAGGACATCAGGGGATGCACACCAGGCAAGGACAAGGCAACATACACTCACAGCACTGCATGCACGACAAGCAGTGTGTGCACACTAAACATGCCAGTTCCACACAGACATGAGTGACACACCATGAACACCCACAACACCAATCAGCACAGCACACAGACAACATCACACTCAGGAAGTGAAGCAGTACCTCAGCAAACACACATACAGCTAACCCAACACTCACAGATGCACAAGTCTGGGACACCCAGGTGAAAACAACATGACCAGAGGACTGTGCAGCACAAACAGTTGAACTGCATATGAGCAACCATGGCTGCAAAACAGTATCAGAAAATCACATATAACCAATAGGGAAACTGTCATGAGTGGCACATTGGTCCTGTGCACAGATCAGCACCACAAACCATAGTGTAACAAATGAAGTGATGGGGAAGCACACACACTGTCAACACAAGGGGACAGCTGACCTGAGAGTGAAGTGTTGTGTACATCAGTAGTGGACATGGCAGGAGTGCACCATACACAAATAGATGGAGTGCAGACTCACAATGGGTAGGCATCAGAAGCACAGATAGGGGATGGTATGACTCCACACCCCACATGCCATACTGGAGGCAAAAAGCACCAAGTGACAGCAATGCATGAGAAAACACACCCACAATGTCAGTGTGGCCGAGCAGGTCTGCACAGTGACCACAAAGAGTATCAAGACACATGGCTGATCAACAAAACACAACACTGAATTGCCAGTCACACACCCTGCATACCCACAATTTCCACCAACAACAAGTTGGAATCCCCCAGAAGTGCAAGGCCACACCAACACACTGCACAGTGCACAACCTACAACTTCCACATGTGCACACAATCACAAGCATAGGGCTGACCAATCAAACAAACAGGCACTCAAATCCTGGCTGACACGTGTGCAGTTGACATTGCAGGGGCACACACACCAACACTACCAACAAAGTCACCCCCTTCACACTGCACACTTCTTGACCACCCAAGTGCACACATAGAAATCAACCCATGTGACTAGGATGACTGGCCATCACAAGATGACCATACACCAACACTGCTCTGCACACATCAAGTAAGATCACACATTCATGATGACCCTGGCCAGCCTGCCTGCAATCCTGTGGATAGAATCCCACCTTGTGCTGGCAGTGCATACAAACATGACATGTGTACAACATAGCCAACCTGACAAAAGAATGATCATAACAGTAGTCCATCACAAACCACCATCATTGCACCCCCAAGCCTCACAGTCAACAAGAACTGAAGTGCCAGTCACCCCTGTAAAACCCTTAAAAAGTGAGAAAAGCCATTGGCAATGTTGAAGTGGCATACAGAGCATGTGTCACAGTAAACCATACCCACACAGAAAACCCTTTATTCAGCAAGGACACTGACAAAACAGACAACAGGAGTAACTGTATTTATTCACATATTACACAGATAGGCACCAATAGTAGACAAGAGCAAGGCCAGTGGCCAGCACAAAGTGCAGATGAGGTACATGAGAAGCTGCACAGGGAAGGGGCAAACAGCAGTGAACATCAAGGCCCGTGGCCAGTCCACAGCAGTGAACATCAAGGCCAGTACCCAGCACAAAGTGCAGATGAGGAACATGAGAAGATGCACAGGGAATGTGTGTGACTGTTTCCTGCCATGGTCAGCAACACAGTCAGGGGGCTAACAATGGGCAGTCCAGGCACCGCTGTGGGAGAGACAGGTGTGTGAGGGGGACTTCCACTCAGACTTGGCTGTCAGTCGGACTGGGAGGTGGCTGAGTGTCGGGGACATTCAGAGGACTGGACCGGGGAGAGAGAGTCACAGCTGAGGTAGAGCCATCAGTGGCTTTTGAAGCCGGAGGGCTGCTTGGACCAGGTGGTGTGGTGGCACGTGGAGGTGGAGTCATGCTGCCGTGAGACACAGTGTGGGTGGGAGATTGTGGAGGGGTGCCTTTCCACTTCTTGGGGATTCTAAATGGCTTCCCTGTCTTGGTATTAGTGGTAGGTGGGGCAGACACAACAGGCACACTCACCACCAAAGCTGCATCAGGTGCAGACGGTGGCCCTCCCTCTGGGAACATGCTGGATCCAGCGGTATGCTTGGCCTGGCCTTGCCTTTGCCCCTCCATCCCCTGTTTACCAGGTGTCCCCCCTACAGTGCCCTCCTTTCCCTGCTTCACAGGGCTCTGGATGGGAGTTGAGGTCGTGGGTGAATCAGCCTTGGAGCTCTTCTTATGTGTACTCTTAGCAGGCACCACCTTCTCAGCGGGCATGGAAACTGTCTGCTTGTCTTTGCGAGACGCTTTTGGGACAGGACAGTCCTTGGCTGGGGATGCCTCAGAGGCATGTGAGCCTGAGGCCTGCTTCTTGGCTTTATGGCCCTGGGTGTTGCCTGACGGGCTTTTGCCTTTGCGCTCTGGGGTGGCTTTACTTTTCTGTGGGGATGTTGTCTGCGCCCTGGACCGCTTGGGCTGCTGCTGCTGTGTGCTGCGTGTGCTGTATCTTGCCCTTGAGCTCTGTGGTGTGTGGTCACTATCGTCAGATGTAGCCACTGGCAGGGGGGTGGACAAAGGGACTGGAGCTGGACTCTGTGACTGTGCAAGCTCAATGGCTGTCGTCACTATGGAGGACAAAGCTTGGACAGTCCGGTGTAACCCACCCACATCTGAATGAATGCCCTCCATGAAAGAAACGACCTGTGCCAATTTTTTGTCGTGGTCTAGGAAGGCGTTGATGAGAGTTGTCTGGCCCACACACAGCTGGCGCAAAAGGTCCACAGACTCAACACTGAGAGCAGCAGGGGAGACAGGGGCAGGGGCAGTGGTGCCTGGGGTGAAGGACACTCTTCCCTTCTTACTGGTGGGAACATGGCCAGCACACGTGGAAGTAGGTGGGAGGGTGGGTGCTGGACGCTGTGTCGTGGAAGAGGAGGCAGAGTTCCCGCTCCCTGTGCCCGCCAACAGAGATGTGTCACCGCTGGTGTCAGATGACGTTGAGGTTGGTGTCTCGGGCTGTGATTCCTCAAGCAGACTCCTGTCCCCCTCCGAGGCGGTGGTTACATCAGTGTCACTGTGCTCGTGTGTAGCAGTCGTGCTTGATTCCTCACCACTGGTGTCCGTCCCCTGTCCTTCCGTGCCCACAGGAGATGCTGCATGAGAGAGAGAGATGTAGGGTCAGTTCATTGGCATCAACACAACCATCATATGCAAGCAAAGCACGAAACAAGATAATGATGTCTCCATGTTGCACACCACCCGATGCAGTAACATTGTGCAACCTCAATTTCGAATTTGAATTTAGTGTGTTATCAAGCAAACGTGGCATAAGTGAGCCATGTGATGACCACACAGACAAATTTGCCTGCCGGTGGCTCCGTTTAACCAGACGCACAAATACCTCTGGGCACACCCAGGGCACTGAGGGGGGCAAAGATGTACCTCCCAACATGTTGCCACTGTCACATCTGGAGGGAGCAGAAGGGGACAACACAGATACAGACTACAACATAACAGTCCACAATGGCCATGAGCACATGCCATCCACCATGTCGTACTTTGGGGCCCAAATACAGTTGCACATTGGTGTCAGATTTTTAGTCCCCACAATTCTGAGGTCAGGCAATGGACACATTGATGAAAGCACACTCAGATGATGCACACTGCCGTTCCCTTCCATGGGATTTCCATGACTACCCCAATGCAGACGATGCCAGAAGGCCACGACTCAGAATGCAATGTCAAGGGCCATTACCCCAATGACATGAGAAAGTAGAGGTAGGGAAAATGCATGACAGCTGCACCCAACACAGAGGCCACTTACAAGCCACTGCATCACACTACCAACATCACCGGGCACAGCGGTGGCCCAGGCTGTGAACACATGCAGCCACTCACAGCCAAAGTCACCCTTCCCAGAATACTCACCCCCAGCTTGCTGCTCATGCTCCTTCAAACGTGCATCCAGCTCAGGCTGTGTCACAGCTAAGATGCGGGCCATCAGTGGTGTCATGCTCCTGCGCGCCAACCTGCCAGTCCGAGAGATCAGCCCCAGCGTCATTTCCGCCACGTTCCTGCTCAGCCGGCAGATGTCATCCCACCTCTTGTGACAGTGCGTGCACCGTCGTTTGGAGACACCCAGAGCCCGCACCTTGCATGCAATGGCCCTCCACACGGCCTTACGCTAGTGGACTTTGAGCTGCAGGCATGGGAGACAAGAGGGGGAAAAATCAGTGCCACAGTGTCATGTACCACTATCTCACAGTACAGGAGCATGATACTAACTCATCCCAACTTCACAGATATGTCTAGCAGAGACGATAATGCATCTCACATGGTACATTAGCATGGGAGACTCATACGCAAATGCATGCAGGTATGAGGGTGGACACAGTACCTGCCCATCTCATACACATGCAGGATGCCAACACAGAAAGCTATGTGTAGGCTGCCCACATCTACTGTCCATTTTGAGGGTGAGCAAGACATACATGACATTTCAATATATGCTCAGGGGAAGACTCACTGTGTCCAACACTGCGCAGCCCTCAATGTCCTTGCCCTGTGAATGGCTCACTGTGTCATGGAGGTCACATTGAGGGACATGATCATACAAACCCACACCCTTCTCACAAGGCCTGTTGTGTGCAATCTATAGGGCTGAGATGGCTCTTTGATGGAGAGTCCTGGAATAAACACACATGTGACACTCTGTACATTCAGTGATGTGTCCTTGTCTGCTTGGGCAGTGACTGTGCAGGCCAGGTGTGATCACACTGAGGTCCAACGTGGGGCATCAGAAGTGTCACATGAAGGGACAATTTGAGAGCGTGAACAGTGCCTACACATGCCAGTCTGTACACAGGCTGGTGGAAATGGAAGGGGCTGTGCACAATAGTACGACAATAAGCTGTGTCATAGGTGAATGACCTTAACCACAACAACCTGGAAGTGATCCAGGAAAGGGAACTAGAGGCACGGGGTATTAGGAGAAGGCAGCCTCCACATCAAACTGATTAACACACAAAGCCTCTCCTAATTATTGACCTAATTGCTATAATGCCTGCTATATGAGTGTAGGCATCTCACAAAAGGTGAAAGACTGGTCTCACACACCACCTGGTGTCATGCTTCATCATTGACCAGTCCTCGCCCTCTAAAAACTTGGTTTGATAGAGGGCGGGCATGCACCTGAAGACAGGGATGCACTTCTAAAACTAAGTGGGGGCCCTTAACAAGAAAGTGAAGTTAAAAAGCCATTACGGATGTCAAACCTCTTTTTAATGTAACTGACATCTGTATGGGGTTTAAAAGAAATGATCGGTGTATTGGGGATATCGTGGTCCCCACCGTATAACTAATGGTCAACATGTTTCTGCCTAGTGGCCCAAAAGGGTCCGCGGCATTCATCAGGACCTATCATACACCAACGGGCTCCTACCTTACCATTCAGTGTAGGTGAGGTATCCACTATGTGGGGTGATCAAGGTCACCCACCACAAATTTGCGGCTGTGTTATTCCAGCCTGTATAAAATAAGGAGACAATAAACATTTGACAGAAATAGAAAAAAAGTCACATAATTATGTGAAGATCATTGAAACGCCTACATATACATGCCAAAATCAGTGAGTGGCTATAAGTGCAGCAAACTGTGTCAGTCATATGTGCACCTAAAGATAATGACGGGGGATACTTGGTATGTATATGTGGCGTTTCGAATGATCTTCACATAATTATGTGACTTTATTGCTATTTCTGTCAAATGTTTATTGTCTCCTTATTTTATACAGGCTGGAATAACACAGCCGCAAATTTGTGGTGGGTGACCTTGATCACCCCACATAGTGGATACCTCACCTACACTGAATGGTAAGGTAGGAGCCCGTTGGGTATGATAGGTCCTGATGAATGCCGCGGACCCTTTGGGCCACTAGGCAGAAACATGTTGACCATTAGTTATACGGTGGGGGACCACGATATCCCCAATACACCGATCACTTCTTTAAACCCCATACAGATGTCAGTTACATTAAAAAGAGGTTTGACATCCGTAATGGCTTTTTAACTTCACTTTCTTGTTAAGGGCCCCCACTTAGTTTTAGAAGTGCATCCCTGTCTTCAGGTGCATGCCCGCCCTCTATCAAACCATAGGTGAATGACCACCAAGAGTGTCACCCTCAGGTATTGACGTCCTGAGCATAGTGCTGAACTATAGATGATGCCAATTTTGAGTCAGACACAATTCCATCACTACCCTCTGGACGAAAAGCCTTGCTAAGGCCACAGATGAGCCTGTGAAGGACATCAGGGACCCACACAGCCATTCACACAAGCAATTACTGTCCAGACTCCTGCATTAACAACTTGCTGCATCACTGTATGGCTGACAAGACAATACATGTCCCTCCAGTTCTGATGTTCAGGCAGGGAAACGTGTGAAATAGGCTACACACCCCTTTCACCTGGTGACAGCATGCTAGGCAGTGCATGACACAAACCCACACCCTCAGGCACATATTGCACCACATCAACGTCATGTGTGCACCCCCTGCACTCTCACTTCCACTCTGAAACACTTACCACAACATTTGGAGCACCATATAGCCTCCCATACTGTGTGAGCACCTCGCCCACCAGGACCTCCAGTTCCTCATTGGTGAAGGGACTGGCACGGATCTTCTCAGTCCTCGCCATCACTGTGTCCAGGAGACAGGAGCAGCAGCAGTTGGTGGTGAGGGGTGGCAGGCAGCAGGCTCTGGAGACAGGAGCAGCAGCAGTTGGTGGTGAGGGGTGGCAGGCAGCAGGCTCTGGAGACAGGAGCAGCAGCAGTTGGTGGTGAGGGGTGGCAGGCAGCAGGCTCTGGAGACAGGAGCAGCAGCAGTTGGTGGTGAGGGGTGGCAGGCAGCAGGCTCTGAAAGCTGTGGAAATGTGAGGCTCTTGCCCACACATATATAGCCCCCTGGGGTAGTTTCAGTGGTTCTAAGCTGCTGCAATTGGTGTTTCAGATCAGCCTTTTTCAAATGCATCCAATGACCGCCTCCGCGGTGGCGGAGCACGCCTACCGTGATTTTCAAAATAGCATTAGGCTACTGCGATTGCGGTTCCCATTGGCTGTAAGGGCATGGTCCATGGCGGTGACACACCGCAGGGGACAGGCGGTAGCTACCGCGATATGTGTGCCATGCCTTGCTGAGAATGCCTGGGATTTGGGTGGCAGAGCATGCCAACCGCCATTTGGCCATGTGTATATGCCAGACACTACCGCAATTGTGGCTGGGGAATTGGCGGTGACACACCGCAGGGGACAGGCGGTAGCTACCGCGATATGTGTGCCATGCCTTGCTGAGAATGACTGGGATTTGGGTGGCGGAGCATGCCAACCGCCATTTGGCCATGTGTATATGCCAGACACTACCACGATTGGGGCTGGGGCATTGGCGGTGACACACCGCAGGGGACAGGCGGTAGCTACCGCGATATGTGTGCCATGCCTTGCTGAGAATGACCGGGATTTGGGTGGCGGAGCATGCCAACCGCCATTTGGCCATGTGTATATGCCAGACACTACCGCGATTGTGGCTGGGGCCTTGGCGGTGACACACCGCAGGGGACAGGCGGTAGCTACCGCGATATGTGTGCCATGCCTTGCTGAGAATGACCGGGATTTGGGTGGCGGAGCATGCCAACCACCATTTGGCCATGTGTATATGCCAGACACTACCGCGATTGTGGCTGGGGCATTGGCGGTACACACCGCAGGGACCAGGCGGTAGCTACCGCCATATGTGTGCCATGCATTTGAGCCAGTGACCGTGATTTGGGTGTCAGATCACCTTGACAGCACTTGTGGACACGTCATGCAGTGTGAATGGCCAAAGGCAAGTCCTCCACAGTGCACAGTAGACACATGATTCATGGCACAAGATTGTGCACTCAATGCCAATTTGACCTTTACCCCACTGCTGACTGCACATGCCATGTTGTTGTATATGATTAGGAACATTGGCATGTACTCACTCACATGTCACTTGTGATTTTGTGGGCATGTACACAGAGCAGTGTTGTGATGGACTCGACAATGGGTACACATGTCAATGTGTGAAAGGGCTGAGCAACTTACAGTGATGAATGTCTCACTACAGAATGTGCAGATTTGACTGTCTACTTTTCCTGGCTCCTACACATACTTGTCAATAAACGCACAGTCTTGGGTCATTGTGTGGTTGATGTGTGCCCTGTGTGACTTACACAAGAAGGTGTGGCAGTTACAGCAGCTATGTAGGAGACAGTAGTGTTGCAGTTTCACACATATGCTTTTGGTACTACTCTCTGGGCTGCCCATGCAAGATGTGGCCATGTCCCTTTGTGCATTCACATAGTCGGATATTGTTTGTGAGATGCTAGCTGTGTGAAAAATGGACAGGTGTACGGATGGTGTATCTGAAGGTGTCCCTACAAGTAAGTTGTTTTGTAAGGTGTACTGTGATGCAAGTCATTGTTTCCGTTGTGTCAGTCAAAATGTAAGATGTCAGACACATCTCCTGGTGTATTGCGTTGACATGTGTCCTCTTTCATCTCACCTAGGAGGAGACCAAATCTGCATCGTCCCTTCACAGTGCTGGCAGACATGGAGGATGAGGAGGTCATACGGAAATTCCAGCTGGATCAAGGCACCCTCCAAGACCTATGTGCTATGTTGGAGCCCCACCTGCAGCCTCGCAGGACATATCTGGGTGCTTTCACACCAACGTCTAAGGTGATGGCGGCCCTGCATTTTTTTGCTTCTGGATCTTTCCAGCACACGGTGTCCAGCGCAGGTGGGATGTCACAACCTATGTTCAGTATGGTGCTACGGGATGTCCTGTCCGCTATGATGATCTACAAGGACAGATATATCCATTTCCCCAGGAGGCATGAATTGGCGGCTGTGAAGGGCGATTTTTATGCACTTGGGCACATCCCCAATGTTGTTGGTGCCATTGACTGCACACATGTTGGCCTGGTTCCACCACAGGCACGGGAGCACATCTACAGGAATAGGAAATATTTCCATTCCATCAATGTGCAGGTGGTGTGCCAGGCCGATATGATCATCTCACACATCTGAGCCAAATTTCCTGGCTCCGCCCATGACTCCTACATCATGCGTAACAGCATTGTGCCACAGCTGATGGATAATCTGCTTCCGGAGCGTGCATGGATTGTGGGTGAGTACGCAGTGTCAAGTAGCGTGCTGTGTGTGTGACATGCTGTCCTCTGCCACAGTTGTATTACAAAGTTGGTCTGTGTATCTCCCACCTAGGTGATTCTGCATATCCCAACCGTCCTTGGTTGCTGAGCCCACTGCGAAATCCCAGGACCCCAAGTGAAGTCCGCTACAATAATGCCCATGGGAGGACACGTCGTGTGGTGGAACGTACTTTTGGTCTCCTGAAGTCACGGTTTCGCTGCCTGGACAGGACCGGAGGTGCATTGATGTACTCGCCCAAAAAGGTGTGTCAGATTGTAGTTGCATGCTGCATGCGCCACAACCTGGCCTTGCGCAAGGAGATCCCCCTGCTCCTGGACGCTGATGATCAGCCGAGGCCCCTACCTGCAAACCAACCCATGTCCAGTGACGAGGATAGTGGAGAGGAGGAAGGTGTTGACCTGCGTCAACAACTCATCAACCGCTACTTCACTTGAAGGTGAGTGACAATGTACAACAGACCCATTGTCTGCTGATGTTGTTGGTGAAAAGGTCTATGTGAGCTTTGTGACTGCAGCCTGTTGTTGACTCAGTGCTGGCTGCCAACGTTTCTTGGACAGGGTAGTTTGGCACAGTTCCAGGATGTCTATGTCGGTACTGTTGCTCATTGTGATGTGTGCATATTGGAGTACCTTGATGACAGGTGTTGTGTGATGGCTGTGATGCCACCGCGTGACTAGTGAATATTGTTATGTTGTGTTTTTCCAGGTCCCATCAGCCTCTCCTTGCCTACAAACAATCCGTGCTCCTGGTACATTGTACTCATGGTGAACATTGCACATCCTGTGATTAAAACACGGAGCAGGCACAACAACATTGGTGTGTAAGGAGTGTTTATTTACAATCGGTGCATGTGACAGTGGAGTGCATATTTACCAAAAGGTGAATGGTGAAGCAATGAGTTGTCAGTGATGGAAGATGAGACAATCAAGTAGTCACCACATAGATGTGGTGACCCAGTCCAACAGACGGATGCCATTCACATGGCAGTGTGGGGAAGCACAGTCTATGAAGTCTATGGCAGGGTGAAGAGTGGTGCCATCATGGCTGGCTCAATGACTGGCGTTTGGCAGGTGCTTTGCCACGGGATACTCCCAGGGATTTCTTAGGACGGCCCCTTGATCGTTTGGCAGGGGGCCTCTGCTGCAGGGCCAGTGGGGTCTGAGGAGTCCCCCCTCTCCGTGGCGGCAGGGGAGGATGTGGAACTGTCATCCTGCGGGCCACCGGAGGGAGGTGGAGGTGTTGTTTGTGCCACAGGACTGGCCCTCAGTACCGCAACTAGCTGGCCCAAGAGGTCCACGATTTGGCCCATGCGGGTGTCTATGGAACTCAGCAGCAGGCGGAGCTTGTGGGAATCTTCCTGAGCCTGGCCCGTTTGTCCCTGGGCCCGTTCATAGGCCCCAATGACTCTGGTGATGTTGTCCAGGGCTTCGGTCCCAGTGTCCGTTTGGCTCAGACTCCTCCTTGCCCTCCCATCTGCCCTGCTGTGACGGACCTGTTGCCTCACCACTGCACGCACCTGCATACTCTCCCTGCACTCCTCTGTTGTTGGGGTGGGGTGGTCATCCTCTGGGGCAGGGCGAGTGTTGCAGGCAGCACTGGTGGTTGTGGCGGTGGAGGCCGCACAGGTCGTTCCAGCAGGGGTCAGCGTGGTTGTTGTTGTTGCTGGTGTGGTGGTGGGGGGGACAGTGGGGTCCTGGGACCTGTTGCGCCCTGGCATGCCAGATGGGCCGGCTTCAAGCTCCGCATCCTCGAAATCCAGGGAGTCATCATCAGTGAGTCCATGTTCCGGGGGTGGAGGATGGCTCTGCAGGTTGGTGTTGTCATCCTCTGCAGTCAGTTCTTGGTCACCTGTGGGACAGAGGGGAAATGGTCACTGACGGGCACCCCTCAGGCTTGTTGTTCAATGTATCTTATTTACAGGTCATGCAACACACAGTTTACTAGTTTGCACATTGCATGTCTGCACAGTGAGGTGCATCTTTACATGATGTGGAGGTACATACATTAATATTCAACAGTGTGACATGTCAATGGACACCATGCCCCATGTGCAAATTTTGTGATTACGAGGACATGTTGTCATCTGTCAACTGGCGGCTATGCGACTTGATGTGCGGCATCTTTGCTGATTACTCTGCCTGGCATGCGTTAGATCTGCGCATGAACTAGCCATTGTCATCTCATGCATACCTTTGTCATGTCCTGTGCTTTGATTTATTTGTTCTACAGACCATGCTTGCTTTGTTTTCATATGGTCCTTCAAGCTCAGCCCACATGGATCTTACAGGTAGCATTCAGTGCTGTACATGTCTGGGCCCTGATTCACTTCAACATTGTATTTGGTGAGTCAAACTTTTGTTTCTGTGACAGTTACATACGCTTAGCTGTCTGCACGCTGTAATTAGATATTGTATCTGTGTCAATTTTGTTGTGATTTGAGGGCTGGTGTCATATGGCTCCATGCTTTTGGGAAGGAATGGTGGTGTGCATGCACTGTCTACTTACCTGTTCTGTTGTCACATTGGGGTGGACTTTCTAACACATCTCTCTGGCTGTGTGTTTAAGTGCTACTTCCTGCTCAGGGGTGGGACAGGGGTGCCTGGTGGGAGTTGTAGTGCAGGCCTCCCAACCCCAAACACCCCTTCCTGTGAAGATGGCTACCTACCTATAAGTTTGGTTGTTGTTATACGATGGCTGTCACATGCTTCTGGGTGTGGTGGAGTGCTACATCCTGCTGAGGTGTGGGACAGGGGGGCCTTGTGGGAGTTGTGGTGTAGGCCTCACACCCCCAAACAGCTCTCCCTGGGAAGATGGCTACCTACCTGTTAGATGAAGGTGAACAATGCAATGGCTGCCACATGCTTCTGGGTGTGGGGGGAGTGCTACATCCTGCTCAGGGGTGGGACAGGGGGCCTGGTGGGAGTTGTTGTGCAGGCCTCCCACCCCCAAACAGCCCTCCCTGGGAAGATGGCTACCTACCTGTTAGATGAAGGTGAACAATGCAATGGCTGCCACATGCTTCTGGGTGTGTGGGGAGTGCTCCATCCTGCTCAGGGGTGGGACAGGGGTGCCTGGTGGGAGTTGTAGTGCAGGCCTCCCACCCCCAAACAGCCCTCCCTGGGAATATGGCTACCTACCTGTTAGGTCAAGGTGAACAATGCAATGGCTGCCACATGCTTCTGGGTGTGGGGGGAGTGCTCCATCCTGCTCGGGGTGGGACAGGGGTACCTGGTGGGAGTTGTAGTGCAGGGCTCCCACCCCCAAACAGCCCTCCCTGGGAATATGGCTACCTACCTGTTATGTGAGGGGGAACCGTACAATGACTGCCACATGCTTCTGGGTGGGTGTGGAGTGCTCCATCCTGCTCAGGGGTGGGACAGGGGGCCTGGTGGGAGTTGTTGTGCAGGCCTCCCACCCCCAAACAGCCCTCCCTGGGAAGATGGCTACCTACCTGTTATGTGAGGGGGAACCTTACAATGACTGCCACATGCTTCTCGGTGGGTGTGGAGTGCTACATCCTGCTCAGGAGTGGGACAGGGGGGCCTGGTAGGAGTTGTTGTGCAGGCCTCCCATCCCCAAACAGCCCTCCCTGGGAAGATGGCTACCTACCTGTTAGGTCAAGGTAAACAATGCAATGGCTGCCACATGCTTCTGGGTGTGGGGGAGTGCTACATCCTGATCAGGGGTGGGACAGGGGTGCCTGGTGGGAGTTGTTGTGCAGGCCTCCCACCCCCAAACAGCCCTCCCTGGGAAGATGGCTACCTACCTGTTAGGTCAAGGTGAACAATGCAATGGCTGCCACATGCTTCTGGGTGTGGGGGGAGTGCTCCATCCTGCTCAGGGGTGGGACAGGGGTGCCTGGTGGGAGTTGTAGTGCAGGCCTCCCACCCCCAAACAGCCCTCCCTGGGAATATGGCTACCTACCTGTTATGTGAGGGGGAACCTTACAATGACTGCCACATGCTTCTGGGTGGGTGTGGAGTGCTACATCCTGCTCAGGGGTGGGACAGGGGGCCTGGTGGGAGTTGTTGTGCAGGCCTCCCACCCCCAAACAGCCCTCCCTGGGAAGATGGCTACCTACCTGTTATGTGAGGGGGAACATTACAGTGGCTGTCACATGCTTCTGGGGGGGGTGCTACATCCTGCTCAGGGGTGGGGGAGGGGGCCTGGTGGGAGTTGTAGTGCTGGCCTCCCAACCCCAAACAGCCCTCCCTGGGAAGATGGCTACCTACCTGTTAGATGAAGGTGAGCAATGCAATGGCTGCCACATGCCTCTGGGTGTGGGGGGAGTACTCCATCCTGCTCAGGGGTGGGACAGGGGTGCCTGGTGGGAGTTGTAGTGCAGGCCTCCCACCCCCAAACAGCCCTCCCTGGGAAGATGGCTACCTACCTGTTATGTGAGGGGAACCTTACAATGACTGCCACATGCTTCTGGGTGGGTGTGGAGTGCTACATCCTGCTCAGGGGTGGGACAGGTGGCCTGGTGGGAGTTGTTGTGCAGGCCTCCCACCCCCAAACAGCCCTCCCTGGGACGATGGCTACCTACCTGTTAGGTCAAGGTGAACAATGCAATGGCTGCCACATGCTTCTGGGTGTGGGGGGAGTGCTACATCCTGCTCAGGGGTGGGACAGGGGGCCTGGTGGGAGTTGTTGTGCAGGCCTCCAAACCCCAAACAGCCCTCCCTGGGAAGATGGCTACCTACCAGTTAGATGAAGGTGAACAATGCAATGGCTGCCACATGCTTCTGGGAGTGGGGGGAGTGCTCCATCCTGCTCAGGGGTGGGACAGGGGTGCCTGGTGGGAGTTGTAGTGCACGCCTCCCACCCCCAAACAGCACTCCCTGGGAAGGTGGCTACCTACCTGTTATGTGAGGGGGAACCTTACAATGGCTGCCACATACTTCTGGGTGGGTGTGGAGTGCTCCATCCTGCTCAGGGGTGGGACAGGGGGCCTGGTGGGAGTTGTTGTGAAGGCCTCCCACCCCTAAACAGCCCTCCCTGGGAAGATGGCTAACTACCTGTTAGGTGAGGGGGAACCATACAATGGCTGACACATGCTTCTAGGGGGGGAGTGCTACATCCTGCTCAGGGGTGGGTAAGGGAAACCTTGTGGGAGTTGTTGTGCTAGTTGCCTGGTCACATACAACCCTGTTAATGTTGGCTGCCTTTGGGGTGATTAATATGGAGTGCATGTTACATCTGTGAGAGCTGTGTTGGGTATTGTGGTGCACATGAATGCATTTGTGCCTGGGAGGTGTCGCTTTGTAGTTGTGCAAGACAGTACATAGCAGTGTAATGAGAGACATTTGTTGGTACTTACCAGCCTCCACTCCCCCGGCTATTCCTGTGAGACTCTCTGGATGCAGTATGGCAAGCACCTTCTCCTCCCATGCAGTGAATGTTCTTGGTGGAATGGGAGGGCCACCGCCAGTCCTCTGAGCCAGCTGATGCTTCTTGTTCCTCTTCTTTTTAACGACACTCTTCAGGTCATGCCACCGCTTCATGATTTCCTGTTTGTTGTGTGGGGTGGTCCCTACTGCATTGATCTTGTCAACTATCCTTACCCACATTTGCGTTCTGGTGGCTAATGGTGTCTGTTGGACGAGGTTACCAAACAATTGTGGTTCTACTCGGATTATCTCATCTACCATGACTGTCAACTCACTGTCTGTGAATTTGGGCATTTTCTGTGGTGACATGGTGTGTGATGTGCAAAGGGGTTGGAGGTGCAGGTGTGGGAGTGGTGGTGGTGATGTGTGTGGTGTGTGTGTGTAGTGATGGTGTGTTGATTTGCCTCTCCTTTCAGCTGTGGTGTTTGGCCCTTCACTTCTGGAGTATTGCAAAGGATTGTTGTCAGGGAAGGGGCTGGTTTTATACTCAGCTATGTGGGTGTGTCAGAATGGGGTATTGCTGTCAGGTGTGTTGTGTGGGTTGTCCTGGGATTTGTAGTTTAGGAGTTGCCATGGGGGTGGGTCATTGGGGTGTGTTATGTGTTTTTGGGGGCAGGGCTTGTTTCCTGTGTGCACTTGCTGGCCTTGTTGTGGGTTTTTTCTGTCGACCGCCATTTTTGTCACGGAGCGTCCGCAGCGGTGGCTATGCTACAGCCCTTCCACCGGCTCTCCCATTCATCACTGTTTGCGACCGCAGCGGTTGGGAACTGCGGAACGTACCGCTGTCACATCGGGGGAATCCTAATTTCACGGGCGGTTACTCTGCGTGCCTGGCGGCGGTTTTGGGTGTTTCTGCTGCGAAACCAACCGTTGCGGACGGTTTTTCACCGGCTCCGCCTGCTGCGGGCGGGTTTTTTTTTTTTGCCTCTTTCCGCCGCGGTCGGGATTTTATGGCGGTTGATCCTAATCTGACCGCCGGTTTTATCGCAGTACCAGCGGGCGGTTGATTTCCGCTACCATGGCGGTCAGGGTGGTTTTCCGACCGCCATCCTAATAGACCCCATAGTTTGGAGTGGGAATAGTAATTTATATATGTTTAGTGTCCAGCACCTTCCCTGACTTAGTATAGTTTGGAGTGGGAATAGTAAATTATATATGTTTAGTGTCCAGCACCTTCCCTGATTTAATATAGTTTGGAGTGGGAATAGTAAATTATATATGTTTAGTGTCCAGCACCTTCCCTGATTTAATATAGTTTGGAGTGGGAATAGTAAATTATATATGTTTAGTGTCCAGCACCTTCCCTGAATTAATATAGTTTGGAGTGGGAACAGTAATTTATATATGTTTAGTGTCCAGCACCTTCCCAGAATTAATATAGTTTGTAGTGGGAATAGTAATTTATATATGTTTAGTGTCCAGCACCTTCCTGGAGTTAATGTCATTTGGAGTGGGAATGCTAATTTATATATGTTTAGTGTCCAGCACCTTCCCTGACTTAGGGGTTAATTATGATGGCGGGTGGATCGCCACCGCCCGGCCGGCGGTGGCGATCCGCCTGCTATCACAACCACATTTACCCCCGCCATATTACCATGGCGGGGGGTACCGCGGCAGACGGAAAGTCCGTCCGCCGCTTTTCCGTCGGTCAGAAATCGTCACGATTGCCGGCCGGGCGGAACTCAGGCAAAATATGGTGGCGGTGCCTGGAAGGCACCGCCATCCATATTAAGATGCCTGGCGGTTCTGGCCTTTCCATGGCGGCGATGCCGCCATGGAAAGGCTGGCTGGAGTTGCTTTGGGGGCCAGTTGCGGGCCCCCGGGGGTGTGGGGGGCTGCACTCGGGGGGGTACCTATGGTACCCCCCTACATTGCCATGCTCAAGATGGCAGACACCGCACGGTGCCTGTCACGTTGTGCATGGCAATGCACAACATGCCTCTTTGGCATTGCGGCGGGTGCTGCTTACAGCCAGGGTGGCGGTTGCATCCTAATTGGTGGTGCGGGACCGCCGCTCCGCTGGTGGCCGGTCCCAGCACCGCTAGGGTGGTGGGCGGACTGAAGTCCACCTGCCATCCTAATGGGGCCCTAAGTATAGTTTGGAGTGGGAATAGTAAATTATATATGTTTAGTGTCCAGCACCTTCCCAGAGTTAATATAGTTTGGAGTGGGAATAGTAATTTATATATGTTTAGTGTCCAGCACCTTCCCAGAGTTAATATAGCTTGGAGTGGGAATAGCAATTTATATATGTTTAGTATCCAGCACCTTCCCTGACTTAGTATAGTTTGGAGTGGGAATAGTAAATTATATATGTTTAGTGTCCAGCAGTTTCCTTGACATAAAATAGTTTGGAGAGGGAATAGTAAATTATATATGTTTACAGTATAGCAATTTTTAAAAATAAATGTAGTATACAGTGGAAATGTTTATAAATAATAATATAGGGGGTCATTACGATGTCGTAACGTTCGCCACCGCCGAGCCGGCGGTGGCAACCTTTACGGCATCGTAACGAGTAATACACCCGCCATATTATAATGGCGGGGGTATCGCGGCGGACGCAAAGTGCGTCCGCAGCTTTTCCGCCGGTCGGCAATCGTTCCGATTGCCGGCCGGGCGGACTTGGCCCCTGATATGGTGGCGGTGCCGAGCAGGCACCACCATCCATATTAGGATGCTTGCGGTTAAAGGCCTTTCCATGGCGGCGATGCTGCCATGGAAAGGCTGGCGGGGATTTGCTTTGGGGGCCCGTTGCGGGCCCCCGGTGTGGGGTGGGGGGTGCACTTGGTTCCCATGCACAAGGTGGCAGGCACCACGCGGTGCCTGCCACGTTGTGCATGGAAATGCACAACATGTCATTTTGACATTGCAGCGGTGCTCCTGTAAGCAGCATCCGCCGCAATGTTAAGTGCGGAATGCGACCGCCAGGGTGGCGGTCGCATCCTGATCGGGGCTGCGGGACCGCCGCATGTCTGGCGGCTGGTCCCGTTACCACTGGGATGGCGGGCGGACTAAAGTCCGCCCGCCATCCTAATCGGCCCCATAGTTTGTAAAAAGAAATATAATATATTTATAAATATTAATTAAAAATATAAACTTTATAAAGTAGATTGATGTCACGTAAATATTTTATTATATTAACAAGGTTTAAAAAATGTATAGAAAATCATGAAACATGTTATTATTTTATTGATATGTTTATTTATTTTCAAACAATACGAAATAAAAAGAAATAGCATTTTATTTTATTAAGTGTATTTAATATATATTGTTAGACAGAGAAAAATAATATTATTTTTCACATAATATATTTTTTGCATATGTATACATTTATATATAATATTGTTTCAAACTTAGTTTTAAACATTATTAAACTTTTTATTATAGTTATGTACATTTTTGGAAAAAAATGATGTAGTTTTACATTGCTTTTTAAACATTTTTTCAAACAAAATATTTTTCAATAACAGTGATACATTATTAATTTGCATTCTAAAGATTGATTACATTATTACATATAGTGTAATTTATTATTAACATATATATTTTAATACATTTTTATTACAAACCATTTTAACAATTCTTTAACATTTTTTTGACACACAATGTTATTTTTTAGAATATTATTTATATTGGAAATATAAATAATATTACTTAGTACATGTAAGGTTTTAATAGAAACATTTTTGATAACATTTGTACATTTTTTAACATTTATTCAGCGTAGTACAGATTTTTAATATACATTGGACATGACGTATATTTTTAGAATTATAATAATAATTGTTAAATGTTTAATAATATTTATTATTATAATTTTACATTACATAAAAAAAGTGAAATACATTTTAGAACAGAAGTTTTAATTTCTAGTATCATTAAAAAATGTATAACAATGAATTTATAATGTACAATCACTTTAATAAAGAAATACATATATCTTTACTATTTAAAGCAGCCATATTTATTTTTAACTTGTATTTTGTAACCGCTCGGTTTTGTTGTAGGTCATTTCTGAGGGGAGAAACTTGCGGTTGGAAGCAGCGTCGCTTCGGTTAAGGTAAGTTTAATTTTCTTTATTTAAACTTTAATTTTGGATTAATTTGGGGGTAGTTGAGTACTAGGTAGTGTCTGTAGTGTTAGGTAATTTACGTTTTGGTGAGTTGCATGTGTTACTTATGTGTTAGCGAAATTATGTCAGTTTGTTAATCGGTCGGTGTTAGAGCCAACTAGAAATGTAAAAATATGTTTAAACTATGGCGTTAGTATTATGTTTTTTTGAATTATGTTATAATGTATGTGTGTATTTGTGTGGGTGGGATTGTTTTTTTATTGCAGGTTTTGGTCAATTAGAACGTGGCGGTTGGGAGAAGATTGCGTTTATTTTATTTAAGGAAGTGTGCATTAGTTTTAGATAACTAATAATTATTTTACACTTCCTTAATTTTTCAAGTTTTCCAGAAGCTTTTCTTTTTTTAAATACTTTTTGGGGATTTTTATGGTTTATCGTTTCTGGAGTTGTTGCCGGTGGATTACTTTTTAAACAGTTGGATTTTTCCATTTTTTGGGGGGATTTTTTTAATATTGGGATTATCGAAAACGTGGATTTATTTATGGCAGTTGGGATTTCATTTCTTCAGCTAAGGAAACAGTAAGTTATTTTGATTTATTTATTGTGGGAGGGAAATGTTAAAAATGACATTGTTATTGTGATTTATATTTTATAAAATATAATTATTATGTCAATATATTTTTTGTATATTAATTAATAAAATTTACAAAATAATTATATTTTTAAAATTATGAGAATTGTATTTATTTATTTGTTTAATTTTTGGTTATGAGTTTTAAGTTTTTGGAGGTATTTTTAGTTAAAGTAGGGATTTGGCTATTGTTTCAAGGTATTCTAGGCCTTTAGTTGTTGGGTATAGTCTTACTTTGTACTGTAAGTACTCAAACATTTGTTTAGTTTGTTTGGTAAGTTTTGGGCCTATTTGTGTTACAGATTGCTCCATTCTTAGTTGTTGGTAGCTTTGTTCTTTTTGGATAGCTAGTAATAGTTTATGGAGAGTTGGTGGAGTTCTACCTGTTGTTGCTTGGAAGGCGTTATGCCATCCTTCTACAGCATTATTAGTTTTAGCTTCTTTGTTTAGGGTACTGTTATATACATTCCACCATGGAATGTGGTATTTAGGTTGCCTTCAGTGTCCAAATCTGTGTAGTCTTCCCACCCAGGTATCCTCAAAATAGTCAAGTAGGGGACTTAGTTTTTGCTCGTTTTGTTGGTAGTATGCACTTTCAATTAATAAATTGTAGTGTTCGGCTATGTCAGTAATTGGGACGTATGCTAGTGCTATTAGTTTCTTAATTTGATATGCAAAGGAGCTATTTGTTGCATATTCAATACTTAGGGGCTCATTGTGATGCCGGACTGAAGCCCATCCGAGCTGGTGGCGGAAAACGTTCATTTTCCCGCCCCAGGTGCGGTCATTGCGACCACAAAATTACAATGGTCCTACAGAGGCCATTTAGCATCCACCGCGGTCTGTCAGGCTCCGCACGTTTTTTGCGTATGCAAGGGTGGCGGACGGAGCCAATAGAGCAGGACCGGCATGCGGAAACACGTTCCGTCTGCCAAACAGATTACGATGTGGCAAACAGCCCTTCCCACCACCGCGTAAAAACCACCACGTTGCGGATGGCGGAAACACAACAACGGAGAGGAAGAGCCGATACAGCACCCATCTAAACCACTGGAGCCGCCATGGATCCAGCGCTACAGGCCTTCCTGCTGCACTACCTGCTGCACCTTCCGCAGACAAGACGCCGCCGCGCCCAACAGCAGAGGTACGTACCAAACATCTCCACGCATGCAACCCCTGAACAACTACAACTCCCAGCAAGCGTGGCGGCACCTCGATGAATGTGGCAACCTGCCAAATGCAAAGTGCGAGGCCCTCCCAATCCCCATGAGTGACACTCGGTGCCCCTGAAGGCAATTGGGGCCAATGACGAGCCCCGCAGTAGCAGAGCGCGCACACCGCAACATCAAAATATATATGCCGAAGGGCCCCATTGGCCGATGGCTCATTCGCATAGTGGTTGCCACAACACGGCGGCCGGGAAGCTGCGACCACAACCCTGCATCATCCAATTGGGGCCAATGCGTGTCATCGCCCCGGATGCCAGCTACCACGCATGCGAACACATACTGCATTTGCATTGGCGCCATGCGAATTACATCACCCATCACAACTCATTTGCCTAAAGTGATTGGTGCACCCCATGTGTAATGTTGTGGGGCACGAGGCCCCCATACATATAAAGTAATCACACTGACACCGTACATGTATAGGAGAACTGGCCCAGGGTACGTGCGTCCGGCCCCGTTTGTTGGCAGGGTCACATGTCCAGTGACGCCTGTGCTGGGTGGCTGCGGGGTGGAGGGTAAGCCAGCCCTCTGGGAGTGGCTGGTACATAAGAACAACTAGAACAGTGACCAGCTGGTCACTACACTGTGAAGGTATGAGAGAGTGGGACCCTTGAGTCAAGTCTACACACACATGGCATGTCCAAGAAAAGGAGAGTGAAAGTACATACATAGTCATGCCCCGTGGCCAGCATGGACCGAAATGAGGGAAGGAGTCCAAAAGGACAAAGGTCTCTCGCACTGTACCAATGTTGTGTAATGAAACATCCAACCTGTAAACATCGCTTGTACATCCCATGACAACTGACTGGCGTCCCTTGGCCAGGGGTCGACTTGTGAAGGGCCAGTGACATAGGCAGACAATCAAAGGTGTCCACTGTCTGCAAATCAGACATACTTGTAACCCCTAGCACTCCCAACACACGTACTGGTGTGGCGTGCAGTGTGCACAGCTGCCATTGCCTGTTAATGTTCACACACATGTCATAGGAGTGCACATGTGGAACAAACAAACATAGCTCTGACCGACATCATCGCTCATTGGCAGCCATGTGGGCATGTATACACAATCCATGTGCATTTGTGCCTCATTCAGGTGAACATTGCAATGTCTGTTACGCAAATTACGCACACACTCACGCAGGACTGACCCCATAATGTCCACATGTGTCTGTCCACCGTGCTGAACAACCATGTAGCATTGTCCAGCTGACACTCACTGCCTTCATCCCGTAATGGTGTTGCGTATTGTGGGACTGAAGCTTGCGCTCGTGCAGTGACAGCAGCAACATGCAACTCAGCACTGATGCTGGGAAACACTAGTGCCGTGCCATCTGACCACAGGGCAGCACATCCTTGATGTAGCAGTGTACTACATGCCATACACATCGACTTCTTTGAATGTCGTAGTGTCAGTATGTCGAGTGAGTGAAGAAAAACAACGTCTGAATGCAGGTTGACTATGAGGCTTGTCAATGTTGTGCTTGTGCGAGTCTCTGGGTAAAACAAATTTCGTTGCGCGCGCTGCATTGTGCGATGCAGCGCGCGCAACTAAATTAGTTTTATTTATTTATATGTTTACTTACCTCTAATCGGCCATAATCCGTAGTTTACTAACCCCCACCCTGCCCCTCCCCCGCCCCACATCAGCGCCCGGCAGCACTCCCACCACAGGCCGCTACTGCTGCACACTACGAAACCCATGTGCCCAGTTGGAGCCCCATTTGAAGCCCAAAAAGAAAATATCCGGCTGCATTGTCGGCTACAGTGAAGGGTATGGCTGCACTGTATTTCTCTGGTACTGGGTCTTTCCAGTACACTGTGGCCATCGCCGAGGGGATGTCACAGCCCATGTTCAGCATGGTGTTGCGTGACGTCCTGTCAGCATTGATGCCTTACAAGGACAGACCTGTCCACTTCCCGAGGAGGGATGAATTGGCAGCTGTGAAGGGGGAGTTCTATGACCTGGGAGGCATTCCAAATGTTGTGGGAGCCATTGATGGTACCCACATTGCCCTCGTTCCACCACAGGCAATTGAACACATCTATAGGAACCGCAAACACTACCACTCCATCAACGTACAAGTGGTATGCCAGGCGGATCAGATCATCTCACACGTGTGTGCAAGGTATCCTGGGTTGGCACATGACTCCTACATCTTGCGGAACAACACCATACACCAATTGATGGCCAATCTGCACCCCGAGTGGGCCTAGCTTGTTGGTGAGTGGGCTGTGTCAATAACTGTGATGTATGTGTGACATGCTGCTCTCCCCACACATTCAGATCACACTGTTTGCCTGTCTGTCTCACAACTAGGTGACTCTGGGCATCCCAATCGTCTGTGGTTGCTGTCCCCACAACGCCGGGGGAAGTCCAATACAATGATGCACATGGGAGGACACGTCGTGTGTTGGTGCGCACTTTTGGACCGTTGAAGTCAAGATTTAGGTGCCTGGACCAGACTGGTGGTGCACCTAAGTACTCACCACAGAAGGTATGCCAGATGTTAGTCGCCTGCTGCATGCTACACAACCTGGCCATGTGCAGAAGGATCCCCCTGCAGTGGCGTAACAAAACTTGAGGGGGCCCCCCTGCAAAGTACATGCAGGGGGGCCCTGCACTCCGGACCTAGTCAGGAGCTCTCCGGCCAGTGGCCCGCCACCTGAGAACAGTGCCGGAGGGGTCCATGTGGAGCTACGGTGCCCCCCCGCACAACAGAGGCTGCAGGGGCTAATGTTACACCACTTATTCCATAGAGCTGATGAAGCCTTGAACAGTAAGGGTCCTGAGGGTCTGTTGGAGAAGGCAGAGCTGGTTTTAAGCATCAAATACAGATCACTTCAATTCAAATTATATAGGGCTGTGCCAGAAGACACATTTTAACAGGATGCTCTCATTGTTATCCCATATTGTCACCGTAAGGACCACTATGCTACTGCAAAAGCTCTTTTGTCAATATTTTTCCTGCGAGATAAAAGGTTAAAGGCTGGGCTGCAGGACTCTGCAGAAACAAATTGGTTGGATCCCTGCAGCTTACAGGGGTTTTCAACACTTAATACAGCAGATTGTGGCACAATTTGGCTTAGACCAGCAAAACTATTGCTTGTGCATAGCATTCCAATCTGTAACTCAACAGACATCACCCAATCCAATGGACGATTCTTTGTTAACCTGCTAGGTGGAGCCATGCTGTCTTACAAAAGCCTGTGTGGCATGGACATTCTGGTAGCTTCATTTGTATCCAGACATTAAGCGGTGTAGCTATCATTAGTGCAATGGCTCTTGGACCCTGGCATGTGAGATGCCCTGTACAACACAATTATGGCTTTATAGTACCCACAATGTTTGGGCAGGTAGGGCCATCTTCTTGCTTGCATTAGAGGCCAACCTCTCAGGCTTCACTGCTGCAGAAAATGTGTACTCTTACACTACATGCCTACCATACTGAAGCACAATCATTCTGAATGTCACAATTGTGCACTTTTATTTAGTAAAAGTAAACATGTTCTGTTTTGAGATAAAAAAAGGTATTTACTAAAAAGAGTATACAGTGAGGAAGCCTTACTCTGCCACATATTGAAACTATTGTCAAATAATGGGTGGGTGATATGTCCTTAACAGTGGTAAACACATCGCCAGTGAGTAAAATATCTCTGTCAGAGAACTGATGATCGGGTCAACTAGGGAAGGGAAGTAGTAAGATACTAGAAAACATTTACAAAAGAAAGTTTGCTCAGTGAGTGAAGTACTCGCTGCTGACATCTATATGATCTGCTTGCGCTGGTGAAATCGCAGTAGGACCAACTAAGCCTTTCTTCCTTCTGAGGTTGATAAACTAAATACGTTTAAGTTAGGTAATAGTAACATTAAATTTACAGCAGTTAGATATAACTAAAACTGCTGTACTAAGCACTATACAAAAAAAGAAGTCATTGTTATTAAGCTGAGTGCAGGCATCACAGTGGTTATCACAGTTCGCAGCACAGCAACAGCCTAAGCAGCACCTGTTGAACTGGCAATTGATTCATTTTAAACCTTGTTATGCTGACATGAGGCTTGCACAAGGTTGGTAGTCAGGAAGAAGCGAATTTGGGATTGCTTGTCTTCCCATTCCGAATAGAGGTAGTTTAGCATTTGGAACTGAGCTGTGCCTTTTGGGGCATGTGGTGCACATGGCTGGCCTCCAATGATACATATGAGCTAAACACGTGAATGGAATGCCCCTGGGGAGCTACCAGTGGTTCTGATTGACTCCATCAGTCCCATTCATTGCTGTTATGCTGCCCGTGTGTGGAGATCTGTGGCTACCACAGCCAGGTTAATTTCTGCCATGTCCTAATCTGCCATGCGATAACGTCTTATCACATGATTTTCTTGTGACTTCAAAATCGTCAAATATCTGTGACAACACTTCGGCATGGATTGCAAGAATGGCTTCAGATATTTCGGCAGCAGGCGGAGGGTAGAGTTTACTTTGAATAGGCATCCTATTTTTAGAGTTTCTGATTTTTCTGCCTTTCAAATCTGCCAGAACAATTAAAAACAGATATTCAGAGCAGTACCATTTGTGGGTATTAAGACTCGAATAAGTATGAGGAAAAATATATCATTTCCCTTGTGACCGTGCAAATGCATAAAAACAGGTGCACAGCAGTGCTGTGCTCGAGTACAGACATTTATGTCATGACCCCAGGCCTTCAAGACATCCTTTATATGAAAGGAGATTTTTTTCCTTCACATTGTCGATGGAGATTTAGCCACGTTGGTGATCAAGATGATAAAACGTAATATCAATCAGGATATTGCTAGATTTTGAGTTAAACAAGTCACATTGGCTTAAACCGGTCATATTGGCCCTGCCCTTTAAGGTATATTATCTCACCAACATCAGGGACTGGTTTTCTCAGCTCAGAAGTGGATGTAGATGTGACAAGAGGCATAAAACCTCATGTACGTACAGACGTCCTGGTGTGAAGGCCAAGCTGTGTGCGGGACCTCTGTCTGCAGTGGTCATGCAGCCTACATGAGGCGTGTGTGGCCTCCAGCATGGACGCGGCAGCAGAAGTCACACCTTGGGGCACCTTACAATGCAGAGAAGTGAGAACGAAAGTACCGAGTTGGCTGGGGGATTGAAACGTTCCCGACTTGACACTCTTGTGACACAGTAAGAGTGCACATTTGCCATATATTCATTGAGCTCTTTCAGGAGTAGAGAGATCTCTGGCCTCAACTCGAGGCAGTTGTCTTCAACCCCCTTGCTGCTGGGAGCTCAAGTCACCTGCACCCACCGTACGCACGCGCCATTTAATTTATGAGGCAACAACGCCGGCGAGAGAGTATAGTGCTGTGTGCGCTACAGCTACTGCGCCCCTGGAGGGGGCCCCTGGAGGCTGGAGCACAGGGGCTGCGGGGCTATGTTACATTTCTTACGCCTATGATGTGACTGTGACAACTACAAGTCCTGTATGCCCAGCCCAGCCTACCCCACCCTCTGACTGAGAGACTCCGACTCACCTGAGGCCTGCAGCTTCGGTGACAGGCGCGGGCAGCCGGCAGATTGAAGGCTAGGCTAGCTAGCAATTATTAAATTATGGCAGCATGGTCCCTCTCGGACGCCTCATGTCACGCTCACTTTTAATTGCGCATGACAATGCCACTAAGCCCAGCCCCACCCTATGCCCCACCCTATGCCCCACCCTATGCCCCACCCTATGCCCCACCCTAAGGGTGAAGACGACCACCACGCAGACAGCGCTGATGCATCTGCGCACCATTTAATTTATGACTGAGCCTTGGTGCAACGACGGTGAGCATACCATAATCACCACAGCACCACACACATCGGAGACGGACGTGTGTAATGCTTGCTGGCTGCATGGCCGCGGAAGGGGCCCCTGGAGTGCAGGGGCCCCCCGCAACACGGGGGCTGCGGGGGCCTGTGTTATGCCCCTGTCCCCCTGATTCTGGATGATGATGAACAGCAGCAGCCCCCCGCACCCAACCCACACATGCCCAGTGACGATGACAGTGGTGAGGAAGAAGGCTTGACCAGCGACAACAGCTCATCGTCAACTACTTCCATTGAGTGTAAGTGAACAATGAGCGACTATGACTGTGTCTGCATGCCTTGCTGTTGTCTAACAAACTTTGAGATCTGTTACTGGCATTTTGTACACAAACAGGACTATGCGCGGGATTGGAGAACTTGGGCAGACAGGGACTGAGACCCAGAAACACCCATTAGCACTGGACCCAATTGCTATAGTGCCTCACTAGCTTTCCCACTCACTCAGAGGTTTTCAAGCGCGTGTACACAAGTCGATAAGTTGCAGACAAGACACGCTTTGAAATGTGCTTTTTTTACTACAGTTGCAATACAGGCAACATACGTGCCACAAGAAGTTGAGAATGCATGAGTACATATACAGTTTCCATAGTGACACATCCATAACACATGAAGCAAGATGTCATATCAATAATCCCTGCTGGGAGGAGTTGAATGAGATGTCCCAGGTCTATGGGCTTTGCCAGCAGACCCATTGCTCAGCCAGTACATGGTGAAATGTACATCCCATGTGCTGTGTCGCTCACATCACTGGATGGATCACTCTCAAAGTGTGGGGCAACTAGCCCGCCTCCCCATGACATCTAAAAGGCACCAGTGTCCTCTAGCAGCAGTGACACCTTGTTGAGTGGGTGTGCTAAGGCCTGACCAGAACAGAATGACAATGGACAATCCCCTCCGACCACGGACAGAATGTACAGGCAGTGCTCCTGGACCGCGCAGAGAACAAGCTCTGCAGACACTTCTCATGTGACAGACAAATACTAATGTACTTGCAAAACGACTACGCCATGTGAATTTCGTGCGCTACAGCTGCATGATGGAAGCCGGGCTCATGCCAGTCGACAATGTCCATGACGGTCAGATGACAGCCTCCCCATTGCTCAGGTCTGTGGTACCAAGCGAAACAGACCGCAGAGGTCAGCAGAGTCAAAGCAAATGCAGATAGGGCAAAAGTCAGAGAGCTGAATGACAATTCCTGTTAGTAGGCGTGAAAAAGTTAAAAGGACATTGAATTAGTCACCAACAGTTCCTGTTGCTGTTAAGTAGTTACGAATCCAAGAAGGCACAAGTAGCCTCGAAGGCAATCAGTTCCAAAAGACGATCCAAATCATCTCCAGCAAAAAGGACCGCCATCCAATCCAGAAGTATGAAGGAACAGATGTGTTCCTCGCACCACGAGGATGAAAGGAGCATCCCATGGCACCCGGGGAGAGGTTCGATGTAGGCATGGCACAGGAGCCTTTGCGCAAACGCACAGGTGCAGCTGTCAGCCTGTCTGACACATTGGAAGGCATCCCATAAATATGTATCACCGGAGCCGTAGTGATCATGGACCAATAAAGGACTCACCCACAGCTCATGATCCAGGGCAGCAAGGGATGTGTTGGAAAGGCAGACATCCAGGGACCACTGAAAGGGGCATCTTCGGCAGTAGAACACAGGTAGGTGAAGGTGAAATAGGCATAGCGGAAGGTTAGCCTATAACTGATGCGTAGCACAGCTAATGGGACACATCCAAAGAGGAGCTGCATGCGGTCACGGTACAGTTGCAACTGACTGGAGTTTGACTGGACCACAGGACGGGCAGACATGGCGTGAGAGCACTCTTAGAACCAGCGCTCAGCTGTACAGCCACGAGTAGTGATATCAAACCGCTAAATGCAGTCGGGAAATTGGAAGAATGACACCCAGTAGAACTCCAGAAATCGCATGAAACGAAGGGACAAGGCCAGAGCCCACATGTTTTAAAAAAGTGTGCAACGGCCTTCAGTATCAGAGGCTTTCGATGATTCTTGTGTCAGTCCCCTGGAAAAAAGTGGGAGTGCCGTGTTAAGCAGTGACTGAATCGCGCGGGACGGTCAAGGCACCTGGAATTCGAAGGTCTCGGGGCTGATGTGGGAGCGACTACTTGTGCCTGCACACTTATTGAAGTCCGCTTTCGCTGTGGGATTGTGAGGCCACAAATGGATATCCACAATCACATATGGGGGAGTGAGGAGGACATTGCTACAGCAAGGAACACAGCGTGCAACAGTTCCTATATACGCGATGCCTGCCCTTTGACCGCAGCACTTGTGCCCATTCAGGAGAAGATAACTTAGTTTGTGAAACAGGTTTCGCATGGGTATGTTGTCAGGGACTGGTGTACATGTGGGTAAACATGCATAGACCATACATGTCACTTGAAAATTCCTGTGCAACAGTACTTGAGTGTGTGAATGCGACAATGTCACCATCGTCCACAGGACAGGATGTGTTGTGATGCTGGCTCTTGTGGGCACACTGCTAAGGATTTCATTGTTCAGCGCTGTGTGATCTGTGACAACTTCCGTCATGTCCATGATGGTGTTGTTAGGGGGATGGGAGCACACTGCTTCACCTCCCAGCACAGTTCACCCCTTGACATTCTGGTATATGCAGTTCAGTCATGATGCTTACTTGTCATGTGACTGAGGTGTTTCACCTGAGTTGGGCAGGGAGAGGTACAGAGACCCGAGTAGAATCTGGCAGCTTCCTCAGCAGACACCGATCACAATGTATCTTACCCCTACTGATGTGGGAGGATAACGCGACACATATGTGTCTAGAGATTCACAGCACTGACCTGCACCAACCTAGGTGACACACGACAACGGTGTAACAGAAGTAAGCTTTTCAACTGGACTGCATTCACCAGGATGCTAAGGGTGAAACTGTGTTGGGAGGTGCAGTCATGTGCTCCAGTCCCCCTGCTGAACATGTTGATGGTGTTTGCCGGTGTTGTCTGTAATGCATATTGTACAGTGTTGCCTCATGGTGTGCTTTTGTGGTTATTGCATAATATGGCAACGCACTGTTGTTTCCTTGTGTCTTTCCACGTACCTCCACTCTCTCAATGGATTTTCGCTTTTACATATTCGGATACATTGCAATGTGAGTCAACATGCCACTTACTGTGATGAGAATGCTCTTGACACGAAGGCATACTGTTGTGAGTTGTGTTTATTTTGCGATGTGTGACAGGTGAGGGGTGAAGTAGGAGGTGATGGTACACGGATAGTTAGGGTAGGACACACAATGGTAGAGTTCCAAAGTCCAAGCGAACACTCCCATCCTTGTGGCAATGTGGTTTGGTATTTACAACGACAGTCAATGCTCGGTGTTACAGTGGTGACATCAGCGGTTGCCCTGAGAACTGGTACGGCACGGTGCTGTGCCACGTGATCCTGACGGGGGCTTTTTCGGACGCCCCCTCTGCCGTTTGGCCGGGGGGGAACCTGCTGCATGCTCAGAGGTGTTTGAAGATTCGCCGTGATGTGACTCACCCCTCCCTGTAGCCACTGCTTGACCCGGCGCTTGAGGTCGCCCCACCGCTTCCTGATGTCACGCACAGTGCGTAGGGTGGTCCCTGCGGCATTGACTTTGCTGTGCATCCTTGCACACATCTGAGTCTTGCGCGCAAGTAGGGTGTGTTGGACCAGGTGCCCAGACAAATGTGGTTCTACCCTGATTGTCTCGTCTACTGTCACTCTCAACTCTGAGTCGGTGGATTTGGGCATTGTCTTGGGGGGCATGGTGCAATTGAATGAGGGGTGCAGGGTGCAAGGTAGTGGTGGAGATATGTGAAGTGTGTGAGGTGTGACCTGTCTCTCTGTCTCGGCTTGTGGTGTGCAAAGGATGCTGGTCCAGGAAGGGGTTGGTTTCATACTGTGGTATGTGGGTGTGTCCACATGAGTGATGACCTCCAGATGTCTCTTCCATGCTGCGCATGTCTTTCCTTACCAGGAGCAAGTTAGGGTGTATCATTGTGGCGTGTTTGTTGTGATTGAGGGCGGCAGGGAGTACAGGCACAGTTCGGGCATTGTTGTGAAGTTGGTTCCGTCCGCCATTCATTTGGCCTATGTGTGTGTGCGGTTGTCGGACGCAGTGCTCGGTCCGCCAGCTCCGCATTCTCATCGTAAATAGCCGTGCGGTCATGCCGCTAACAGCTTTCCCCGTCCGCCGGGGTTGGATTTGCAGCTTTTCCGACCGTGGTCGACGGTCTTTTGTGACATCCGTCCGCCGCGGTGTGATTTTGCGTACATTGCATCGTAATTTGGCCGACAGAAATGCCGCGGGTCATGCGGGAGGTATTTTTACGACACCATGGAGGATGGAAGGCTTTTCCGTCTGGCATCGTAATCGGGCCCTTAGTGTAGATTTTTGGAGGTGTCTCCAAATACATTGATTGAAATGATAATAGCAACCTTGAATTGCTGTGTGAGGGTAGGTTTTTAGTATGGCTTGTATCATTGACTGTTCAAAGTTCAAAGTCGATGATTATTTTTTGGGGAAAGTAATTATTGGTTTCTTGTTTTATTTTATTTAAAAGTTCCATATAGGTGGAGTTTTGCTTGTTTGGTAATAAAGCATATAGAAAGGGGATATTTGTATTTTGGTAAAGTGCATGAATTGTATATAACTGATAAAATGGTTTGGGAGATATTTTGAAAGTCCCGTCCATCGTCCAGGTTTCACAGTTTTGTAGCTTTTTTAAGTTAGTGGCAGTTCCAAATATTATTATTCTTTTGCCATTTGATTTGTTATCATAAAGAAGAAATTGTTCTTCATTATGGGTAACTGTGAGTTCTGGTGGTATTTCCACTTCAGCAAAAGTTTTGGGGACAGGTGTGGTGGTAGCAGTAGCTTTTTTAGTTCTAGCTATTGTTCTTTTTAGTGACGATATTGAGGGCATTTAGCCAGTTGCATGTTGTGGGATTTTGGGGAGCATATCTTTAAGTATTTCTGTTGTAGACTTTTCTGATCTAGTGCTAGCTTCTTTTATATCGTCTAAAGCATTTCTAACTTCAATTTCAGCAACGTTAGGGCGGTGGTTATGCTCCCTGACATATAGTACAGTTGTTTCCTTTGTTGCAGCCCTCCCATAACATTTGTTAGAATAATATTTACTGCATCTCCAGTTCACTTTGTCTCCTGTTTGCTTTTCTTGGGTGTACACATACCCCATATAACATAATAAAAAATGTCCTTTTGGTGAAGTTATGAATTGGGCCCCTTCAGTCATTGTGATGTTTGAAAGGCTAAGAAATGTATATGAAAATGAATAAAAATAATTCTGTATTCTTTTATTGTCAGAAATATATACATTGTCAATTTTAGACTTACAACGTTGAATTTAAAGTTGTTTTCAATGCTGATGGGTTTTCTTTACTGTTTGCCTTTAGTTTTGTTGTTGATATTCCTGTTGAGAAAAAAAGTAATTTTAATAATTATGTTTAATTGTGTTTTAAGGGGGGGGAGTTGGGATTATGTTGTATTTTTGTGTGGCATTTTTGGAAATTGTTTTACTTTTGTTCAGTTTAATACTTACTTTATTTGCATGTAGATTTTTCACAGTTTTCTGTAGGTGTTGGTATGTCTTTAGATTTATCTGTAGAGGAGATATAAATTAAATAAATATATATTAATTATTTTGTTGTTTAAATAGCGTTTTCGGACGATTTGCAGTAGCATTGGTTTATAAATGGAATTTTACTTACTTTGTGGAGTTGGAAACAGAGTTTTCTTTAATGTAGTGCAATGTTCTTGCAGCAATCCGGCAGAGTTTCTCCTTGTTCTTTCATTTTTGTTTGAGGTGTAAAATAATGTTTAATGTTCGTGTGTTTATATAGTGTTTAATTAATTGTTGTTTTAATTTTATTGGTTTATTTTAATTGTATGTGTATTTCATTGGTTGTTATTAATTGTTTTAAATGATTTGGGAGTTGGTTTCCATATATGGAAAACGCTAATTAACCTTCAGTTTTATTTGAAAGTTGTTTCCTTTATTTTATGTGATTTATATTGTTTTAGATGTGAAATAATATGTTGTTTAATTTAGCTATAATACCATAGAAAGTAAATAATTGTGTGTATTTAATACGTTTTATGATAAGATTTTTAAATGTGTTTAAAATATGTGTTAATCGATTATTTTTTATGTTGTGTGTGCAAAATAATATATAAATTATATATTTTGTATTACATTTTGTATAGTTATAATCATTTTTAACATGTCAATATTTTTTATTTTACGATAATATTGGTGTCTATATTTTTGTTATCGATATTATTGACACTTTGTATGTTTTATTAATGTTGTCGATATTTTTTTTAACGATATTTTGTGGTTCGATAATAGTGATATCGATGTTAATGTATGACAATATTTCCTTGTCGATATTTGTGTGTTTTTTTAAATAAGTATGAAATGTCGATATTAGTGTAATCGATTTTTATGTCCCGATATTATGGTAGGTCGATATTGTGTCTGTCGGTATTATGTCAGTGATTCACTCAAAGTATGCACAATGAGTCAGTGCACCTGAATTGAATTATTTTTACTCACTTTGCCATGAGCTGCATTGGTGCCGACTTCTGTGGGGGCCTTGGTGATGGATCCCCAGCAGTAGTTCAGCAGGTGGGCTAGTTAAAAAAGTTAAGGATAACGCAAATTTTGGGATATACTTCTACCCTCATACTCAGGAGGGTTAACCAGGTTGCACCAACCCACCGTTATTACATTGCTTACTCCAACTTTACAAGGTGTGCGATTGCCCTAAAATCCATAGCATATCTTGTCTAGTTAAAAAAGTGCCTGGTAGACGAGCGGTAGACCAGGAGTTTCAGAGAGGCAGGGAACAGGACAGAATTGGGCAGTATTCGATCCTGGTTTGGGGTGGACTGCAAGTTTAAGAGAGTCGGAGACGGTGTTACAAATGTGACTACGTATTAGTTTTGTTGAACGGATAATTGTTGACTGGGGGCACACACACACAGTCAGCCTTGTCCAGAACAAATCGACCTGCGTGTCCATATATGCATGCCGCCTGGCTCCCATTATGCAGTTGGCATTGGCTACAGCTTCGTACTTTCTTTGTCTTTGATCATTACCAGTGCCAGTGGCCTTAGTCCATCTTCTCACAATGCCAAGTGACGTCATTGTTTACAGTCAAAGCACAGTACAATTTGTTCGTAGGGGTGCATGCCACGTCACAGCTTTTGGTACTGGCTGAAAGAAGAAGCACCGGCTGAGTGTATTCTGAAGAAAAGGTTTGGGCCCATGCACCCATTTATTTTGCTAACTGAGCAGTGTATTATATTTATTTTTCTATCACGTAGCCTTGTATTTAAAATTGGTAGTAATTTTAAATGGCGCGGAGACTGTGATACTGAAATCATCAGCCATGCCATGAGGTGCCTACTGGTGTTGTGCGATCTGTGGTTCCCATGTTGAGCATACACACACCCCTCCCAGCCCCCCTAAACTCCAATTGGTTGGACCTTCACTTGACATTCACCTACCTGCTGAACTGCTTTGCCAACACCATATTTCCTTCGTATTCACATTTCAGAGTGATATGAAACTAATGAATCTGGGTAAATGTCAGTGTGATGTTATTTGGCCGACTGCAGTGGACCCGTCGCATATCGCAGTGTTTAGACTTTAAAAGAGGCACTTTATACATCACTACAGCAGCGCAATTAGACCGCTGTGTCGACTCGTGCCCGTGGATTGCGCATCAAGAAGATGGCCCTAAGAGAGATCGAGGTGCCTACTGGGTACAAGGCCAGAGTTGTGAGAGGTCCATTGTCAAGCACAGTTAATCCCTTACCACACTGTAAAACATCACACTGTAAAACAAGGTTTAGCAAATAGGGTCTGGTGTTATTTAATGTACCAAAACATTTAAACTCATTTACAGGCTCTATGAGGAACATAGGCTACAGCTAACTACTGCCACCAAGTGGTTAAATAAAGTCTTAAATATGTTTTTGAAGTTCTTTAGTTTTGATGTGATTCATTTCCAATGATATCTGTTGTGTTTTTCAGTGCTCAAGACTCTGCTCCGCTCACCTGCAGAACTTCGCGGAATCCCACCGAGTTTTATGGGAACTCCGCAGAATTCCACGGAGTAACACTCTGCGAGCTCTGCCCAGGGTTAATGCTAAGACAATGGAGACAGTTCATAGTATCCTTAGGCCAACAAGGGATTTGGACACAGCTTATGCTCATATACACAATTTGGCCTGTTCTTTGTCTGAAGCTGTGAAGAAATTTTGGGATTTGACAGAACCCAAGAATAGAGCCATAAATGAAAGGAAGAAAGCAGGATGGGATGAGACTTATAAAGGACTGTGAGATAAGGAAGAAGTGAAACACCTAAAATTGGGAAGTATGCCTGCACAACTTTTAGATTGGAAACACACAGGAAAATTATGTGTATATAGAAATAAATAGGAGCTTAACACTACGTTCTTGGGTAGGAGTGATTGTGAACATACCTTTGAGTTTCTAGGAGTTTAGCTTCTGCTTTTGGCAGGACAAGATCCCGTTATTCCTGGAGCTAATTTTGTTTGTGGGGAGAATGCATATTTCAAATTGCCTAAGGGCTGTTATTTAGGCATTTTTGGTCCAATGATTCCATCTGTGGGTGTAATCTTGAATGACCTCAAGATTAGAAAGTTGTCCACTATAGTAGATAAGTTGTCTACAAGTACAGCAGGTGCCCTATTGGTCGTAGATACTGAAATGGCAGCAATGAGATCCAAAGTTTTACAAAATTGCATTGCTTTAGATATCCCCCTGCAAAAGAGAGCAGAGTCTGCAGGATGTTAAAGGTACATCAGTGCTGTACCTACATACCTATGACAAGAGCAGAGATTTGAAGAAATATATCACAAACATTACTGATCTGAAGGAAGGTTTGAAAGAGTTAGAAGCTACAGGTGCTTGGGAAGCGATGAGAAATGGATTCGGTGTTGTAGGCAGATGATTTGGAAATCTAGGAAGTGGAATATTGGGTTCCATTTTGAAACCCCTTGTGCTAATTGCCCTTTGTGCAATACCTCTGGTTGTGATCTTTCAGGGGTATAAGAATATGCAAGTAAGGAGGGAAGTGAAAAGGAAGAGAGAGGATGTAGAATTAGAGGACAGTCAGTGTAGATACTATTATGACATGAAACATCTGAAAGAATCCAGGCAAAAATGTATGAAATCCAGCTGCGCTCCATGCAGGTAACAGCGGTGGGGCCAGGTAAGGGGGGATTTCGAGGGATGAGGCTGAGGGAAAATTAATTATTTATTTAATTTTCTCTTGCCATCGTCCCTCGAAATCCCCCTTTACCCAGACCAACCGCTGTTACCTGCATGGACCGCGGCTGGTGAAATCAATGAGGTTTTGATTGGTATATCTTGATTGTGATGGCCAAAATTGCCATCAGAGGGGGGATTGGAGAAGCGCAATTTAGGCTCCACCATCAATCAATCAATCAATCAATCACGGCATTTATAGAGCGCGCTACTCACCCGGGAGGGTCTCAAGGCGCTGGGGGAGGGGGTAAGTTACTGCTCGAACAGCCAGGTCTTGAGCTGCTTCCTGAAGGAGAGATGGTCCTGGGTTCGCCGAAGGTGAGTGGGGAGGGAGTTCCAGGTCTTGGCTGCCAGGTAGGAGAAGGATCTTCCTCCGGCGGTGGTTCTGCGGATGCGAGGTACGGTGGCGAGGGCGTGGCTGGTTGATCGTAGCTGGCGTGTGGGCGTGTAGAAGGTCATGCGGTCGTTGAGGTACTTTGGGCCCAGGTCGTGGAGGGCCTTGTGTGCGTGGGTGAGGAGTCTGAACGTGATTCTCTTGCTGACGGGGAGCCAGTGCAGGTCTTTCAGGTGCACGGTGATGTGGCTGTGTCGGGGGATGTCCAGGATGAGTCGTGCGGAGGCGTTCTGGATGCGCTGGAGTCTCTTTTGAAGTTTGGCTGTGGTTCCGGCGTAGAGGGTGTTCCCATAGTCCAGTCGGCTGGTGACGAGTGCCTGGGTGACGGTCTTCCTGGTTTCAGTGGGGATCCATCTGAAGATCTTGCGGAGCATGCGCAGGGTGTTGAAGCATGAAGATGAGACGGCGTTGACTTGTCTGGTCATCGACAGGGAGGAGTCCAGGATGAAGCCCAGGTTGCGTGCGTGATCCGTTGGCTTGGGCGCGGTGCCCAGGGCCGGGGGCCACCAGGAGTCGTCCCAGGCGGAGGGTGATGAGCCCAGGATGAGGACTTCCGTCTTGTCTGAGTTCAGTTTAAGGCGGCTGTTCCTCATCCAGTCGGCGACGTCTCTCATCCCGTCGTGTAGGTTGGCTCTGGCGGTGGTGGGGTCGTTGGTGAGGGAGAGGATCAGCTGGGTGTCGTCGGCGTAGGAGATGATGTTGAGGTTGTGTCGGCGTGCGATGGCTGCGAGGGGGCTCATGTAGACGTTGAAGAGGGTTGGGCTGAGTGAGGATCCTTGTGGAACGCCGCAGATGACTTCGGTGGCTTCGGATCTGAACGGGGGAGGCGGACTCTCTGGGTTCTTCCGGCGAGGAACGAGATGATCCATTCCAGTGCTTTCTCTCGGATTCCGATGTTGCTGAGGCGCTTCACTAGGGTGCGGTGGCAGACGGTGTCGAACGCCGCAGAGAGGTCCAAGAGGATGAGGGCAGCTGTTTCCCCGTTGTCGGTTAGGGTTCTGATGTCGTCGGTGGCTGCGATAAGGGCGGTCTCGGTGCTGTGGTTGGCCCGAAACCCGGACTGCGAGGGGTCGAGGGATCCATTCGTCTCGAGGAAGGCGGCAAGCTGTCTGTTGACGGTCTTCTCGATGACTTTGGCCGGAAACGGAAGGAGCGAGATGGGACGGTAGTTCTTGAGGTCGGTGGGGTCCGCCGTTGGTTTTTTCAGGAGGGCGGTAAGCTCGGCGTGCTTCCAGCTCTCCGGGAAGGTGGCGGTGTGGAAGGAGGAGTTGATGATGTCCCGGAGATGGGGTGCGATGGTGGCGTCGGCTTTGTTGAAGACGTGGTGTGGGCAGGGGTCGGTTGGTGATCCGGAGTGGATGGAGTTCATCGTGCGGGTGGTGTCTTCGGTGCTGATCGGGGTCCAGTTGCAGAGGGTGGTGGTGGCGGGCGTTGGTTCGGCGGTAGGGTGCGTTGTTTGTGCGTCGAAGCTGTTGTGTATGTCGGTGATCTTGCGGTGGAAGAACGCGGAGAGTGAGTTGCAGAGGTCTTGCGAGGGGTGATGTCGTTGTTTCCGGCGCTGGGGTTGGAGAACTCTTTGACGATGCTGAAAAGTTCCTTGCTGTCATGGGCGTTGTTGTCCAGTCGTTCTTTGAGTGCCGACTTCTTGGTGGCACGGATCAGCTGGTGGTGTTTGCGGGTGGCGTGCTTGAGGGCGGTCCTGTTGTCTGTGGTCTGGTCGAGTCGCCAGGTTTTCTCGAGAGTGCGGCAGTTCTTCTTGGATTCCTTGAGTTCGTTGGTGAACCAAGGGGTTTTCTTGCTTCCGGGTCTGCTGGGAGGGTTTTTTTAGTGGTGCGAGGTCGTCGGCGCAGGCGGTCAGCCACTTGGCGAGGTTGCTGGCTGCTTCGTTTGGGTCCGTTGTGTTGGTGGGTGTGTTCTGGCTGAGGGAGGCGGTGAGCTGCTCGGCGGTGATCTTGCTCCAGCTCCGGCGGGGAGCCTGTTGCGGGTGGTGGTGGGTCGCAGTCTTTCTGAAGCTGAAGTGGACGCAGCTGTGGTCGGTCCAGTGGAGTCCGGTGGCGTGGCTGAAGGAGATGTGCTTGCTGGACGAGAAGACGGGGTCAAGCGTGTGGCCGGCGTAGTGGGTGTGCGTGTTCACCAGTTGCTTGAGTCCGAGGTTGGCGAGGTTGTCCAGCAGAGGCGGTGGTGTTTCTGTCGTTGTTGTTCTCCAGGTGGAAGTTGAGGTCCCCTAGGAGGATGTAGTCGGCTGAGGGCATGGCGTGCGGGCTGATGAAGTCTGCGATGTCTTCGCTGAATAGTGTGCGTGGTCCCGGGGGTCTGTAGATGAGGGTGCCTCGGAGGGTGGTCTTGGGGTCAGTGTGTATCTGGAAGTGTAGGTGTTCGGCGGCGGAGAAGGTCTCGTCGGAGTTAGTCGAGATGCGGATGGTGTTCTTGTGTACGATGGCGATGCCTCCTCCCGTCTGGTTGACGCGGTCCTTCCGGGTGATCTTGTATCCATCCGGGATGGCTATGGCGATGTCGGGCGCTGAGGAGGCGTTCATCCAGGTTTCGGTGAGGAAGGCGATGTCCGGTGCTGTTGCGTCGAGCAGGTCCCAGAGTTCCACTGCGTGCCTGTGGACGGAGCGGGTGTTCAGCAGGATGCATTTCAGGTGGTTGCTGCTGTTGCTCGACTTGGCGGAGGTGGTGCACGTCCGGGGGCAGGTGAATCGGCAGGTTTGGCAGGTGAAGGGTCCGTGGGTGCGTCTCGGTGAGGCTCGGTAGCAGGCAGGGGTTCCGGCCGGCATTGAGTGCGGTGAGTGTGGCGGCGTCGTAGGTCCGTCGAGTAGTGTTGCGTTGGTGGGTTCCAGGGGTTCTGGCGCTGGGCGCGGTCCAGTCGCGGACGGGCGCAGACGGGCTTGCCTTGGCGCGCCTTCGGCGCGCCAGCGGCGCGCCCGCTGCGCACGTCCGCTGCGTGGCGCGCGCAGCGGCCGCCATTTATGGGGAGGTGGGAGGGAGGAGCAGCTGGGAGGCGGGAGGCAGGGGCAGCGAATGGGCAGTCAGGGGCGCGGGGCCGCAGGGAAGCGCAGCGGCGGGAGTGGCGAGAGGCAGCGGGGGCACAGAAAGGAAAAACAGGGGGAGAGCAGACAAAATCACGGGCACAACAACAGTGGGGCAGCGAGGGGCACAGAAAGGAAAAACAGGGGGAGAGCAGACAAGATCACGGGCACAACAACAGTGGGGCAGCGAGGGGCACAGAAAGGAAAAACAGGGGAGAGCAGACAAAATCACGGGCACAACAACAGTGGGGCAGCGAGGGGCACAGAAAGGAAAACCAGGGGAGAGCAGACAAAATCACGGGCACAACAACAGTGGGGCAGCGAGGGGCACAGAAAGGAAAACCAGGGGAGAGCAGACAAAATCACGGGCACAACAACAGTGGGGCAGCGAGGGGCACAGAAAGGAAAACCAGGGGAGAGCAGACAAAATCACGGGCACAACAACAGTGGGGCAGCGAGGGGCACAGAAAGGAAAACCAGGGGAGAGCAGACAAAATCACGGGCACAACAACAGTGGGGCAGCGAGGGGCACAGAAAGGAAAAACAGGGGGAGAGCAGACAAAATCACGGGCACAACAACAGTGGGGCAGCGAGGGGCACAGAAAGGAGAAACAGGGGGAGAGCAGACAAAATCACGGGCACAACAACAGTGGGGCAGCGAGGGGCACAGAAAGGAAAACCAGGGGGAGAGCAGACAGAATCACGGGCACAACAACAGTGGGGCAGCGAGGGGCACAGAAAGGAAAACCAGGGGAGAGCAGACAAAATCACGGGCACAACAACAGTGGGGCAGCGAGGGGCACAGAAAGGAAAAACAAGGGAGAGCAGACAAAATCACGGGCACAACAACAGTGGGGCAGCGAGGGGCACAGAAAGGAAAAACAGGGGGAGAGCAGACAAAATCACGGGCACAACAACAGTGGGGCAGCGAGGGGCACAGAAAGGAAAAACAGGGGGAGAGCAGACAAAATCACGGGCACAACAACAGTGGGGCAGCGAGGGGCACAGAGAGGAAAAACAGGGGAGAGCAGACAAAATCACGGGCACAACAACAGTGGGGCAGCGAGGGGCACAGAAAGGAAAAACAGGGGGAGAGCAGACAAAACGGGCACCGGGGCCACAAGCGGAGGGCGATCTTACCTACAGGAGCAGCGGGCAGACAACACAGGCGGAGCTGTGTGGTGGGGGAGCGACCTACCTGGCAAGGTCAATGGCTGTGACCATTAAAAGTCACAGAGCACAATATTTGCATGCATGTGACATCATATACCTTGTGTGTCTCAACTTTATTAATGTGAAGTGAAGCACTTAAACGCATTATTGAGATGTATTCAATGTAGAAATTTGAGATTCATATACATGTGTATACTAATGTTCAGCTTAAATATGGAGACTTGTAATAGTCATTCACATGTATACTTTTTCTAAGTCATACTGCATATATTGAAAGTACATTGCCTATGTAACCATGAATTTATTTATTCATGTTCTGCATTTACTCTGAAGTTATTCATGCACATATAATCACATACTCGAAGTGCAACTTGAAATGCTTAACTAAAGTTAACTTAAAGGCCTTAATTTTGAAATGCATTTTGCCTGGTTTGCCTGTTCTTTCCTTTGCAGGTGCATTCTCATGATTTCATAGCTAAAGAAGGGAGTATTGTTGTATTATTGATAGTGATGCCTGAGAAGAGACATCTTAGCAGAAACATGAAGATCTAATGAGCAGAAGCTGCCTCCTATTAATCGCGTATCAGGAACGAAGGATGTTCAAGGTTACAGCATCTGTCCAAGTTCTGTGGGATATGAAAGTCTGATAATGTTGCAAGATACATACCGTGGGGAAAGAGATATGATTGTTGCTGAAGTTTCTGTTTGTTTTAGTTAGTGTTCACACTCTTAGAAATAAGAGCAGATCTCTTTGGACTACGAGAGGTACAGACCTCTTTGCCTCCTCTTATTGTTGCAAGTGTGTAGCTTTAGGCTGAACACCTGTTCCCAATTTAGAAGACTTCTACTGGAATTTTCCCCATGCTGACACCTTCCTTCATTTCTAAATTTCCCGCTGACCTTTTCTGATGACCATTCGTAGTTTGATTCAGAACTTGTGTTAGATGACTTTGAATCTATTTATGTGTAGGAAGGAAGATCGGAGCTTCTTTAAGGAACACAAATTTCTATTTCTTAGTATCTGTATTGCTGTGACTTCATTCATTGCATGTCTTATGTTATCAAGCCTGAATCTATTTCGACATTTCAGCTTGCCAGTTGTAATTTTGTATTTTTATACTATGGTTTTGATCTGCATACATATTGGATTGATTATTGATGTGATGTGTTAATAAAAACAATTTAACTTCATTTCCCGATTCCTGGTCCTCTTTGTGTGGCCAAATGGGCTACATGGAAGTTCAATTGTTAATCATTGCTGACTCCCTTGGCCTCTCAGTCAACTAAAAAGATTAATTGGAGGAAAGCTGGTAGTTACTTGCCTGCGTACGCTAAGTGAGAGAGGGGAGTTCTTTATTCTCTATTGGCATTTGTTATGTCCTGATGAAAGCCCTCAATGTTGTGAACTGCAGGATAGGACAGGAAAATATCAACCATAGATTTGATGAGGGAGGTGTCCTTTTCACCTGTTGCCCATTCTTAGTGTTTATAATCTTGTATAAGTTGGGAGACATACCCAATAAAGCAGTTCTACTTCTCCACCTAATACAATTCAATGAGAATCTTTAAAAAAAAACAAAAGAACACAAAAGTCTCAACCAGACAGCCTTGAAGCATCAGTTGTCTCACATAGTAGAAGCCCAATGATGAAGCAAGCCACCATGTGTAGATGAGGGATTGTGTCCATTTTTTATTAAAAAAACATTCATCCAGAGCAAACAGACTTGATTAAGCCCTTGGGCTTTTGAAGTAATTCCCTTCATGAGTGCCCAGATTTTTTTGTCAGGTGCTATAGGTTGCGAAAGGTGGCACTGGATATGCTCAGAAAAAACATCTTCTCATTCATCCATCCTTATGGCATGCTATGAAGAACCCCAGACCTGAAAGGTAGGATGTTGCATCCCCAAAGGGTCAACTATTGGCTCATCTTGGAGATCTAGGGAAGTGAGAACAGGAATGGTCAGAAATAAGAAGTTGCAAAGGAAATAGAGGTCAAATATATCTGGAAAAAACTATCTCCAGTAATATCATTGTTTGAAGGCAAAGTCTCAATAGAAAGGCTTTCCTGTCAATGTCACAATGTAAACCCCAAGAGGGGGCTTCTGCCATTTATTGAGTCTGAAGAACTTCATAAGAGGCAGGCACCCCATGGACCCTGAGCAGGGCTCATGCAGGTGCCTATGCTTACAAGCAAATTTCTCAGACCTGGTGGTCACCAGAAAGATCAAATATAATTAAGATAAAGCCTCAAGTCAGGTCAGTCAATGAGGGAAGGCAGCAGTCCCTCACTGGTCACAGAGTGAGAAGGAGTCAGTGAGATTGCTAACCTCATCCCACTGTGTGACTAGGTATCACTGATTGACACTCGGCCCTGGGCACTTCAGAGGTTAAAACTGAAGCGCCCAGGTTCGAGGCAATCAGTGACAGTTCCCCTCGCCACACTGGGAAGGGCCTCAAGGCACTTTTGCCAAACTGAGGAGGTCACTTCCACAGCGCTGTGAAAATCCTCAACCTGATAAAGTTCAGCTCAGGCAGCTAAGAGTCTGCGCATTTAGCGCATGTCTAGCTCATGGCTGCCTGACCTGAACAAGAAGAATGTCTATCAGGCTGACCTTTTATCAGACTGACTGACACTCTCCTTTTCATAAAAAAGCTGGGAAGTTTTGCCCCTCAGCTCATAGGGACAGGACGCTGCTGCCCCGCTGTCAACCACCTGCTCAAATTAAGCTCTGTGATACAGCCCGAGGCATGCAATGCCCACTACACAACGTATTGGTGCTAGTGCAAAAACGAGTGCAAATTGTTTTTAAGGCTAGCTCTACATGTCCCTGAATGAGAACAAAAGAAGAATATAAAATCTTACCAATTGTTTAATCTTAGTTTTATGAGCAAGGTTACTTTTCATAGATTGTCTTGAGGCACCGCTATGGAACTTTGCTGACGTTTCCTTGAAATAAAACATGGTTTAGTAAAGTGAATTATACAGAAATACAATACGAGGCCTTTATAGGCCTTTGTGGTTCCTTCAGCACTGGATTTCACTTAGAGAACAATTCTGCCACCTGCAAAGATATAAAAAATGATGCGAGACAGGAAGATTTATATACCGTAGAGAATAAAAAGCAGCTCTAGCTCCAATTACAGATTAATCAAAGTGTACACCTGTGTATGAAAGAAATAAGCTTGTGAAGGAAATAATAGCACACACCAGCACCACACATACATTCTATGTGTGCTGCATTTTGCAGCACACATAGAAGTTACAGAAGGCCATTACTGATTGTTTATGTGCAGGGAGGCATACCTTCCTGCACATAAGCAATCTTACCATGCAACGCCGGCACCCTTGCACAATGGTACAAGAGTGCCTGCATAGGCGCTAGGCAGCTACATTTAGCAACAGTGCTAAGGGAAAGGTAGGGGTGCCTCACTCAGGGCGGTTTGAGCAGAGGAGCGTCGCCCCACTTAAAAATCCCCAGAGTTGAAAAATAAAATGGTAATTAATTACTGTTTTTCTTTTCATATCCCGTCCTGAGCCGAGCGTCAGGACGGTAGCGGAGCCGCTGCTGAATGACAGAAGCATGTCACTCAGCAGGGAGGAGGGTGGGTTGGCATGGCACTATATAAAGTGTGCATGTCTTTTAGGCCGGGGCCACACATGCACACTTTAAACAGCTCTAATCCAGCTGTCTTAAGACAGCTAGGTTAGAGCAAGCCAGAGCCTCTAGAGCGCTGTGCAGCGCCGAGTGAGGCCGCTCCCACCAATGCTAGGGCTGCTCTCACGCTGGTGAGAGCAGCCCTAGGATTGGCCAAGGGAGTTGCTGCTTCCAGTTCCTGTGTAGAAGAGGTCCTATTGAAAACGTCGCTGATTTCAGGTAAGTTTTTTAAAATATATATATTATTTTAAGCGCGCCCGCCCCTACCTCTCTCCCTGCAGATGCCAGCCGCCACTGGTTGCAGTACTGTTTATTCCATCCATCCTTAAAACATTTTTAAATGATATGCTGTAATCTTGACATCAAGAACTTGAGGCTGTTCAAACGTAGCCCTACAGAAATCCAACATTCCTCACTTTTAACATAACTCAGTCAACGCCGAAGCAGATTCCAATTTTCCCCAAGAAGGCTGCCTTAAAATGCACCTGTAGACGGTGGGGAATTATTTAAATAGAATGGTCCACATGGCCCGTTCACAACTTATCACAGGGTTCGGCGGGTCAGCTATCCTCACTAACCCCTCCCGACTCTGTGACGAGTTGTGAAAGGGAGACGTTAACACAGAAGAGGCAGCTTTCATGACGCTCAGGGCTGCTGCTTGCGTCCTGCATCCGCACAACCTGGGATATCTTACCGTGCAAGTGCCAGCCCCCAATTTCCTGTGCTGAGCTATTGCACCATTACTAAAGTGTGCAATCCATATACAGTACGAACCCAGCCAGCTAAGGGTAATGTGTGAGCATTTGCGCAGACGTATGTGTCTTACTTCTAACACTCGGAGTCAGAAGAGCTCTGCTAGGCTGGTAAAATGGCCGAGTGGGCTGCAAGCTCATTGCAGAGATCTGTGAGAAACACGCAAGTTACTGTTTTGAACGTCAGCCTGCTTATTTCACGCGTCCAAGCGAAATGCATGCTATTAAAACACAATTTAGTTTGTGGTATATTGTGTTATTTAATCTGTTTTTATGTTTGCAAATGTGACGCAGAGTTGCTTCAATGAGCGTTGAATATAGATGCACATGGATTTATATAGGTATATTTTTAGTTAATCTGCTTGTGTGTGAACAAGTTTTCCCAGGCTTATTGGGGAGAAGAGCCTTGCATTATGAGCTCCTTCACCATGGAGGATGGCTGATTGCAAGCGCGAGCCTGCAGAACACCCTCCTGGGTCACATGCTGTCCTTAATGTGACTTGTGCAGGGTGGGGACATCACTCAGTGAGCTGCCTGCAGTGTGGACAGGTGGTTCAGTCCACAATTCCTTGTATCGCAGGAGCAGAGTATAAAACTGTCATTCATGAAGCAAAAGCTCGGACCTCAAAGTGTGGAGAGCGGCATGATGCTGCTCCTGTCAAATGCCCTAGGGAAATTCCACCCTTTCCACTGGCATGCAGAGCTGCAGGGCTCGGTATAGAAAGGTGAAAAATATGGCCAGATAGGGACCATAGATTTGGCAGGTAACAAGGTGTAGGGTCAGCTTAAGTTAATTTCAGTTCATGCGTCACAGCGCTCTCTAAGGTCTATCCTCTATCCTTCAGTAGGTCATCTAGACAAAGATCTTTGCTTTGTATTCTATTGCTTGTACTTCTGGTACACTATTATAACTTCAGGACCACAAGTACCACAATGAAAAGAAAAGTAGTAGCCTAGATTTGCTACTCACACATAAAGCAGGGAAATGGGAGAGCTCTGATTGTGCAACTCTCTATTCTCTTATGATGGTCCAACATGGCTATGGCTTGTAAATTTGCAGTATGGTCTTACGCTCGCCACGTTTAAAGTTCACCAGCCGTCACTGATCTCACTATCTCTCTATTGCTTTCTCTGTCTCTCTTGCTCACTTTATTGGGTAGTTAAGTGAAAAGAATGCGAAAAAAGTAGGTCTTCATTTCAACTCTTTTTGACTTACACTATCAGGGGTATATCTCGAGTCTGGTGTCCTTGACGCTGCACCCCGCTACATGGTCGTAGCGTTAGCTCTGCAAGGAGTTTATTAGTCGTAGGAGGGATAAAAAGAATGAAGCAACAAGGCTTCCAGAAAGCCTGCAGGTTTCCTCCTACTTTTTATATAGTATTTATAAACATCTGCACCAATCCGAAGATTCCATGCATAATCCGAACGTCCTATATTTATTCTTGCAGGTTGCCCTCTGAGAGGACACCCTGCAGTAGAACTGTAAGTACATGAGAATTTACACATGTAACTTGTTATTCTTTTTTGTTTTTATGAAATCTATTTTTCCTGGTGGAGAAACGAGTTAGATAGTAACTGGTATGACCAGTTGAAATCCATGCCCAGCAGGATTGTTGATTCACAGTGGCAATCTGCAATATATGTGTTTTCTCTCTTACACTGTCCTCTTTCCCCAGGTCTCATGATAGCTAGCACATTGAAATTATGTTGGGCTGGTAGTAGATATGATGAAGGTGATGGAGCAAGGACTCACAATGAGACTTGCTCGTAAGCAATCTTCTCACAGTATTAATTAATTTATATTAAACTTTGTAATGTCATTATTAATAATGTGCAAACACTACATCTTATCCGAGAGACGCTTGCCTATGTGTTTAAAACTAATAAGTAATCCTTGTCTAATCCAAAATGGCCGCTAAAGCGCGGGAACTCAATTGCGCATGTGTCAACCATATCACGTGGTATGACATCTTTCTTTGCTTGGAGGGAATCTTTGCTTTTGCGCAGTGTGTGCTAAAATGGCTGCTTAATGTTCTCACATGCTAAAGCTTACGCATTTGCTGCAATTAATAATGTGGTATTTCTAACGCTATTAATGCGGGATAGATTTTAATTAAAATGGGAATAGAGTAGAAGTAGGGGGGATACAGTGAAAACATTTATTTTTGATTTTAATATGTTTCTTCTTTGATTTCTATAAGTTCGTAAAATGGGCCTGGGTTAACTGAACAGCAGCTCGAGAGCCATGGAACCTGCGCATGCACTCTGAAACTAACCATGCAAAGCGATGAAGTCAACTTGGAAGATGTCCAAGGACATGACCCGCTGATCACCTTCACTGTACATCTGAGATGTCCTACCAATTGAAACAATGTGTACACATTTTGTATTAAAATTTGTCGTGAGACGGGTGGGAAATAAAGCAAATGTATTAATTGTGAGGGCGGTATTTTAAAACAATGGGCGTAAAGAAATTGAATTAAATTGTCATGGTGTGAGGATCAACCCCCTGTCCCTGTCCAATCAGAAGTAGTGGGCCCATAATTTTGAAAAATTAATGGGAGGTACTTGGGTGTAGAAGGGTATAATAGATATAGAATTAGCTAATTAGTTAGCGTTGAGGCTGTCAGCTCTGAGAACCACAGAACGAGCTGATCGATTGCAGACTGAACCGCTGACCAAAAAGAGCCTGAGGTGGGGGTGGCAGATTCCATTAGAAAGAAGACACGGAAGAATCGAGGAGGAACGAAGTGTCAGAGAGGGGAACGACGCAGGCGTTGTTGGTAGAGAGGTCACCTATCCTGTTCTGAACCTGGTCCGGAGGTCTTTGGTCTTCATCCTTCTTGGGACCCATCTTTCCAACTACTTGGCCAAGGGGTTTGGTTTTCACACCTTTAGGTAACTATAAATGCGTAAACCTTTAGTTGTACTGCTGTCTCTATCTTCTTCTTTCTGAGGGACCGTCATTTGATTAAATAGGTGATTATTTAGTATGCTTCCTCCTTGATATGCAATTAAGTATTATGTGGTTTGTAATTCACTCTGCTAAAAGAATTTAGATAAACATTTTAAAACTTTCAGTGGTTATTTCAGGTGTTTTATGAAATTATATTTGTATGTTCTCATTTTATCCCCAATTATCAACGGTCCATTGGTAAGTCATTACTCTTCAATCAGAAAGGTAATTGGTAGCAGGGATTTTTGATAAAGAGTACAACTGACTCCCACCAGCGGTGATTATTAGTTAGCATGAATGAATGGGCCCAGGGTGAGTATATAGTGTATGAATGCTTGTTGCTAGTGTCGAAGCATACCTCACTCCTGCTGGATCCAGACTGAGAGGTTAGTGCTTTCTCACAGTCTCACATCAAATATTCGCTGCATATTCTTTTGAGGGTTAGAAGTTTTCATTTAGTTTACATATTATCAATTTCGTATTTTAGCAGAGATGCTTTCTTTGCCCAGAGTACATATTGCTCCAATCTATTAAATAGGTATATGGAGATCAAAGATGTCTGCTTCCTATGCAACATGTCTAACTTCTGCACCGTCAGCAAACAATGCAAAATGGCAATCATGATTTTTAAACGTAACTCTGTCCCTAAATATACTCCCAAACGCTGATGGATACCTCTGATAGGCACTTTCCTTTTCTTCGCTCCAAACTGCATTTTTAAATCAACTTCCTCTGCAGCTGCACATTTCTCAGGACACATGGACTCTCCGTCATACTGAGAGGCAGAGCTCCATCAAGCTTGTCAATACTGCTGTCTGTCCTGCTCAGCCAAGCAGGATAATGAAATGGATTTCCAATCCGATGAGAAGGTGAGTTTGCAGATCCAGCACTATTTTTGCAACAGTTTCCTGAGGCATCCAATTGCTGCGAGGCCTCTATTTTTTAGTGTTTTATTAACAGCCTGCTGGTTAAAAGACCTTGTCAGCAGCTTCATATGTTTTACCTTGAGCACATGTGGAGATATTACCATTGATTTGATCATGCTAAGTCCACTAGTCCGACAATCCACAAGTGTAAACAAAGTGTAAATGTGTATTTGGAGATGCAGCTTTCATTTGTTCACGAAGAAAATATGAGTCTTTGTGCAGAACTACCTTTCTTTACACCCACTTACTTATTAGAGTAATCATTTCCTTTCCCTACCCATCCATTTCTAGAGTGGGGAATGGGTGCTTTTGTGAAAACCAAAAACATCCAGCTAAAATCAGGAGCAAAAACACCCTACCACAATTTAGAGTTTCATAAGTGCTCTCGGTGCGTTTGCATCTTTGATCTGCTTTTATGCATCGGTTCTGAATACATAACAGTGATCAAGAGTGTGGTGTGATCGGTGCATTTGGGATGTACATTTGGGGTAATTGCTCCTTTCATGCTTTTATGGTTTAAATAACAAAACACAATTGTGGGTGATTATTCTGGGCCTTCACATTGTTTTTCACAGACTTATTTTCCAGGATAAGTTCCAAGAGTGACCTGTTCACCAGGAAGTAGATTGGACTCTTATTCGATTACTCAGATCACCTATAATTAGTGAGTGTATGTAGGGAAAGAGGCATGTTCCCTATTCTCTGTTCACATTTCTTATGTCCTGATGAAAGCTCTGTAAGTTGTGAACTACATGATAGGGCAGAAACATGTCAACCACAGGTTGGATGACGGATGTGTCTTTTTCACCTCATTCTTAATTTTTTAAATCTTGTATAACTAGGGAGACATGCCCAACAAAGCAATTCCACTTCTTTGCCTAATACACTTTGATGTAACCCTTCTCGAAAATCAAAACAAAAAACAAAAAAGAGCTCTCAAAGAGCCAGCTATGCAACATTACTTGCCGGAAAAGGAGCAGCCCAATGATGAAGCATGCCACCTAGTGTGGGTGAATGATTGCGTCCTTTTTTATAAAAAAAATTATTCATCCAGAGCAAACACATTAGATTAAGTCCTTTGACTTTTAAAGTAGGGTGGAAACTTTCCCTACATGAGCAACCAAGCCTTTTTTTGTCAGGTGCTATAGGTTGAGAGAGGTGACACTGGATTTACTTGGGAAAAGTGTCCTCTCAGTCCTTCAGTCTTATTACATGCTTGAAAGAAACCCAGACGTGGACTTTACCAAGTTGCGGCCCCAAGGAATCAAGTATTGGCTCGTCTTGGAGATCCGGGTTATGAGAACAGGAACGGGCAGAAGGGAAATGCTGAGAAGGAGACAGAATGTCAAAAATATCTGGAAAAACATCTCCAGTGATATATTCGCTTGAAGGCAGAGTCCCAGTAGAACAGCTTTCCTGTCAAAATCACAATGTAGACCCCAAGAGAGGGCTTCTGCCATACATTTGCGTCTGAAGAAATTCAACAGAGGCAGGCACCCCACTGAACATGGCTTGTGCAGGTGCTTGTTCTTACAAGCAAAGTTCCAAGACCTGGTGTTCACCCTTGGATATTAAAACGAACATTAAAATTGACACAACAAACATAATTAGGATAACGCCTCAGTTAGGCCTTTGTTATGAACCCCAATGTACCCCAAGATAGGCCTAGGTAGTTACACTACCTTTTGTCTAGATCTGTCCTACCATTGTTCTACATAACGGCTCTGGCACTGACCTTTTACCTAGTTAGGTGCTACATGACTGTTGTGTGGTTTTCTTCGAAAAACTAGCCTCATGCATTATGCATGAGGATTCTCAGTATCACAATAGGATTATCATCTTCTGCATAATAACTCTGTATAAGGGTCACCTCTATCATCATCCATGCCCGACATGCCCATAGTACACTTCTAGGTAGAATCCCTTTTGGGTATATAAGCACTACATATTTGCTGGGCAAACCAGAGGAGAAAAAGACTTCCATGCTGACACACTGACGCGAGACGTTGAGGATCCTGCACTCAGACACCAGCACACAGTGGTCTGACATCACTCGCGGGGTGTTCATCTCGAGACCAAGACCGGGTCCTTCGCTGTCCCACATCAGGTAATGGGGTTGGCTCTACCCCAAGGGGATTCTTGGCTCTACACCTACATACATGCTAGGTACACTTAGGTACATCTAGTTAGGGTTGCATTGTAGGAGTACGCATTATTACTGTCATATATTCATATACCTGCATATATTCATTGTTTATTTAATTGAAAAGTTGAATAAAGTGCGAACATGACCCGAACAAGTATCATAGCGCTGTACAAAGGAGCGTAAGTGGAATGAGGTAAAAGCATGAATACAACAGCATAGCGGAACATGTGAGGTACATGAAAAGCAACAAAGTCATAGGGGAGCACGGGGAAAAACAAAATAATAATGTTGACCCAGGGTAATCAGCCCATCTTGTGGGACATGTAAAGTTCCAGCAGAGCAATAAATCAAAAGGGCACGTGAGGAGACACCGATAGAACTTACTTTTGAACAAAAAGTATAAAATAATGTCAAACAGGAGATGGAAGTAGTTTAAGATGGCTCCAAGGGTAATTCTGTAGATGGTCATTCAGGAGTAGCCATTTGACATGTTTTTTGAATGAGGCAGTAAGGGGTTAGATCTGATCTCGGGAGGAAGAGCATTCCATATTCTTGGAGTAAGCCCAGAGAAAGCACGATTGTATGTTCTTTTCTTATTGAATTTGTGGGGTTTCACCAGTAGGGGATAAGAGCTTCTTAAGTTCTGACTCGAGCCCGATAACTCAAGTTTTTTTGCCAGGTAAACGGGGGTGTTATAATGAATAGCTTTTGGCATCAGGCAAGCTATCTTGAAACAGATCCTTGCTTCGATGGATAGCCAGTTTAGTTGAATTAGGTCTGGTGTGATGTGGTCATGTTTTGTGGAGCCCGTGATGAGTCTGGCCGAAGAGTTCAGAGTGGCTCTAAGAGGAGCCAATGTAGCTTTAGGTAACCCAGCTAGGGTCACCAATCAATATTCCAAGCATGAGATAACTAAGGATTGGACTCCAGACTGGATGTCCTCAGATGGCAAGAATGGCTTGATTTTCCTTAGAGTGTTGAGCTGATGATTGGCTCTCCTAATAGTAGCACTGATGTGATCTTGCATATTTAGGTATTTATCCAGAGTTATACCAAAAGATCTAGCAGAGTCAACAACATGAGAGGTGCAGTTAAGCACAGTTAGTTGTTTGAGCCAGTCTTGAGTGGGTGCAGAGTGATTGCGGGGGGCAATCAGGAGGAATTCTGTTTTGATGGTATTTAACAACAGATGATTATGAGTTAGCCATTGTTGAGTTTTTAGAAGCGCACAATTTAGAGTTTTTATGTCAACTGGCAAAGAGATTTTCAAATACAATTGAGTATCATCAGCATACATATGGTATTGAATTTTAGAGCGGTTCAGAATTTCGGAGAGTGGTTCCATGAAAAGGTTGAAAAGCGTGGGCAAAAGTGCGGAACCTTGAGGCACTCCAATAGCGACCGGGGTACTAGTTGCAAGGGAGTGGTTAACTTTGATTCTTTGCGTTCTGGTACATAAGAAAGAGGCAAACCAATTTAAGACAGGGCCCGATAGCCCCATCCTATTTTGAAGAAGAGCAATCAGGTTTTCATGTTTGACTGTGCCAAATGCTGAGGACAAATCAAGAAGGGTCAATAGACAAGGAACATTTTGGTCAAGAGATCTCAAGGTGTCATCAACAATGTGAGTTAGGGCTGTTTCAGTACTGTGACTCGCTCTGAAACCTGACTGGTAGAGGTCAAGGAGCTGAAATTTCTCTATGTGGTTGCAGAGCTGTGTGTGAACGCATTTCTTGAGCAATTTAGCTAAAGTCATGATATTGGTGATTGAACGGAAATTGTTAGGATCAGCTAAGTCAGCATTAGGCTTTTTTGGGATGGGAGTGACTAGCCCCATCTTGAGGCAATCAGGAATCCTACCATGCACGTAATCTTGAATAATCAGGGACCCAAGTGGAATAATGGCTGAATTGAGTTCTTTGAAAAACTTGGCGGGTAGAGGATCGCTGAAGTGATTGGAAGGTTTTAAAGAAGCTATAGATTGGAGCAGCGCCGCATCATCCGGAGGTAGAAAGGAATTCCAAGAGGAATTGTTTTTAGGAGGGCAAACTGTGGGGTAGGAAGTAGGTGCTCTTGCTACCGTAGGCTCCGCTGAGATAGCGAGGGAGTTCAGAAGCAGCAAATTTGGTGTGGCGCGTTGCAGTTCAAGTATAATTTTTCTTGCCTTTTCAGAGAAGTGTGCTGAGAAGTCCTCCCCACTGGGGAAAGAGGTCATGGGTGCCGAAATTTGATTGGTAGAGTGGTAAGCTTGTTGTATGATGATTTCAAATAGTTTCTTGGGTCTGTTTTTAGCGCTGTCAAGCTGAGCTCTGAAGTGATTGGTTTTAGCACTACGGATATGTTTGTTATATGTGCTTCTTGCCCTCCTTAACTGTTTGAGGCTAGTAATGGAGATAGAATTTCTCCATAATCTCTCCGAAAGCCTAAGCTTGCGACATTCCTCATTTAGGGAGCCATTAAACCAGGGTTTGGATTGTTTGATCGGAATCCTTCTGAGTTGCTTCGGAGCAATTGTGTCGAATATACTTGTCATGGTGTGGATGTAATGATCTGTAAGGTCATCGAGGTTGGTCATGTTAAGGGGTGGAAGATCCTTGCTAATGGATGTTAGATCATTGATGTTGATGTCTCTCAGATTACGAACCAGCTGTTTGGTTTTGAGCGGTTGACCTTGTCTGACCAGAACCTTTTCCAGGATGTGAAAGGATATTTGTTGATGATCCGACCAGTCCCAGTGTATAATGTCATCAAGTTGTATGGTGTTGTTTTTAGCTATGATAAGGTCAAGGGTGGAGCCCTTGTTGTAGGTGGGTCCATTGCAGGCCTGGGTGAAGTTGAGGTCAGAGATGAAAGCCTTGAAGGAGCACTATAAGGGAACATTTGTGTTGTTCCAGTGAAGGTTAAAATCCCTGAGGAAGATATAGCTGGGGTGTTGGTCTGAGCATGAGGTAATGGACTCCATAATTTGCTTGATGAAGAGCAGATTATCCCCTGGGGGATGATATATTGTGTGGAGCACGCAGACAATCTTGCCATTGTTCCATATTTCAGTGTCTCGGTGCTCACAGGAGGACGTCATAGCAGTTTGAGCCTGTTTCAACGTGAGGCCAATTTTAACAGGTCTATCGCATCTGATAATGCCATATTCAGGAGGATTAACATTTCAAGAATTTTGTAGGAGGAGTCATTAAGCCAGGTTTCAGTTAGGATCAGGAGGTCCAATTCTTGCGTGATTATGAGATCAGAGCTCTCCGCTGCGTGTTTTACTGCTGACCTGCAGTTCAGAAGCACCAATTTGATGTGCGAGTTGGTTGTTACCGCTTCTAGGTGAGTAGGTTATCCTTGTTCACAGATCTTAGGTTAACACTTGGTTCTCTAAACCGGCCAGAGGAGATAGTTTGGATGTTGATTGGTGAGTGAGAGGATACACAACAAGAGCCTTTGTACGATAGAGTGAGAGAGTGTCATCATTCGACAACTGAGGCATAGACCTATGGGGTCTGGAGTGGTGATTTGGAAGAGGCTGAGTTCTCCAGAGTAGGCTACGGGGCTATTGAGAGAATAAATTTCCCCCGGCAGTGTTTAACACTTGCTGGAAGGCTAGGTTGATCGGTCTCAAGGGAGGGATAACGTTTCCAAAACTTCTCCATCTTCAAGGAGAAATGTAAGAGGGTCTGCAGGTTCTCTTTAACAGTAAGGAGATCCTGCTTGAGGTCGGCCAGCTTTTCCTCAATGTAGGGGAGGTAATCTCATCCAGCGGCCGGACTAGGATTAGATAATGGATTGGACCCCTTAGGGAGAGGGGAGTTGGATGGCATAATAGTTCCCTCACAAAAGTTGCAGGGGGAGACAGGATCCAGTTTGAGTTCAGTCATATTATCCACCAAGGGGGGAGGGTTAGCAAAGAGGACGTCAGGTCTCGGTGTAGATAGTGGAAGAGACAACCCTTGAGGCGCATTTGTGGAGGGCAAAGTGGCTTTATCCTGTGAGATGGTGTAAGTACTGGGAGAGGAGATAGGAAGTTGAGGGTTCGTGGGAGAAGTACTGGGGAAAGAAGCTGGGTGAAGGGTAGGAAAAGCACTCGAATTGGTATTCCCGGAGACTTGAGTTAGATTATCAAGGTTAGGTTTGTAGGTATTGAACTCACCATCCGTGTTGGGGGATATGTCAGACAGGCTTGAAGGGAGTGAGGGGGAAGCAGAGTGGGTGAATGCAGAGGAGGAGGGAACAAAAGGTTCCGCAGCTAAGGGGAGACTTTGATTATGTAGACTAGCAGGATTTATATCATTAAGTGTATTTTTAATCCTCAGAAAGATTCTGTCAAAGTGTTCAAGATTCAGGTCAGAAGCTTAAATAAGGATGTTACCATTATTGTAGAGGAATATGGCAAGATCAGAATTAAGGATTGGTGAGGGTAATATGTTTATTTGGAAACCATGGGGGGTTTTGCTCAGAGGTTTGAATCGAAGCGTTAATGTTAAGGCTCTTCTCAATTGAGCTCTTCTGGTCTGTAACCACAACACCCTTTGACGTGCAGAACTAGGTATCAGAGATGAGCGTTTCAGGACATCTTGTGAGTAGATTGTGTTTAAAGGTCTTTGCCGCTTTCTTCGAGAGGTTGGGGGGTAGGCAATCTTAAAAGCATTAAGGCCTACCTGTGCCAGGAAGTCGGAGGAGTTAATGGTAGGTTGTGCCATGGTGAGGATAGCAACCAGACTAAAAGTGGTGTGAAAAGATCATGGCTCGATGTTGATATGCCCAACATAAGAGTGGTGTAATAATCCAACTTTAGGGCAGTAATATTCCAACTTTAGGTTCCCAGCAGTCAGAGCAAGGTGCAAAGATACACTTGCTAGTTGTTGAGATGACACCCGAGGGTAGTGAAATATTCCACCTTCATAAGAGACTCACAAGACTCATTGTTGAGATGACACCAGAGGATAGTGAAATATCTCAACTTAAGATACAAAACACTCAAACTTGCTACACCATTCCAAGATGGCCGTTCCCAGGGCTTAACAGGTAAGGAGACCTGCCTATGTTTCAATGCAAGGAGAAACAAGTCAACTTTTATTTTCTGAAGAAACATTCAAGGGCTAAATCCATAGTCAATTGTGTATTTTAATTAAGCTGGTTGTACCTCAGATGAGAGCTGGAGAGATCAAATCCAGCAAGGAGTGATCTTCAATGACACACAGAAACACCTATGGAAAAACAGTGCACTATGACTTTGTTTTAGCACTATGGTAGAATTCTACTTTTTCTTTACTCTGCTGGTGCTTATAACCATATATATCTGTTTCTGTATCATGGTTGTTGCAGCACACGTATTTTATACTAGAATGACGCTGGTTCAATAAATTCTTATTGAAAACGTCCCCATCGTTTATTCTGTGTATCTCCCTGAGACAAAGTGAGCACGAGTGACTGAGCGAAAAGCACTGTACTGTTTCCACGTTCCCTGAGGGGTCAGGGTTGTCATGTTTGATAGTTGCCAGAAGCTATTCGCTCCTTGGTAAGAGGGGCTAGTAGTGGCACTGTGAGCTAGCTAAACTAACAGACTAACATAATCTTTAGGGGTGTCTGGAATCAGTTTGGATACCAATCCCTTAGTTTATATTGTCTAAACGAGCAGATCCTCTATAGATTTGTAGGAACTACACAGCATGGCCCCACCAACGTTGGTTTGGTTCTTATTTAAGGGTCAAATCTGAGTAGTTCAGTCATTTATTTCTCAGAGACCCCTACTCACATTTACCCAGAGACGTCTGGAGTGGGAAGGAAAAAATCCGCCACAGCTGAGTAGGCATCTCCTATGTATTGGCTGTAGGTTTATTCAAGCTTGAAGGATTGTAGTTCCCTACATTGTGCATAAAACTTTATCTCATTTTCCTTGAAATTCCTTAAACAATGTCTGTCGAAGAGAACGCTGCGCCAGCATTACATGCGAATGCAGCGGGGGATAGGGAGCAGGAAGGTGCTATAAACATTTCATAAAATGTCAGAAATGCACTTACTTTAAAACTAGCAGAGTTTGGAGTCTCAGCATTAGGTGGGACTGTAACATTCGTGATTGAGGCACACGAGTCATTCAGGACGGAGGTATTCTATTCATGGGATAGATTCCCACCTGCAGACCAACGCACAAATACGTTTCATTCTTACACCCCGGATGAAACGCTGGAAGAATATTGTCCATACGAGGACATTGAAATTCCGCTCAGTTACCAGGAGCAAATAAACTGGTTTAAAGGTGCCCTCCCACACACCACAGATAAAGTAAGACTCGGTCCGCTCATCAGAGACGAAGCGATTTGGCCGGTTCTAGTGGCTTACACACCGCATCCAGACGTTGACACATTGCCAATAGCAGACTTACGTCCACTTCGCAAAGAAATAATAAAACTATATAGAAATCTGACACAGTTCATTGTGAGAACACTCACAATTCAACCAACTAAAATTACCCCAGCAGGTCAACTACAAGGAACTGCAACTAAAATCACCCCACTAACGCTGAACGCGGTTATGGGAAGAATGCCCACTAAACGTGAGCAAATGCCATTTTGGATAGCACAGAAAATAGCACAGTTGGAGGCAGTATTTCCACACACAGGCCCACAGGAAAAACACAGAATACTGACAATTTGCTTGCCAATGGGGATAGCTCCCCCGATAGAGGATTGTACCACTTGGGGTACAGTTTTCACTGCCATCTATACCAGAACTCATGGGATCCCTTCAGTAGCAGTGATACCAGAGTTATTAAGACAAATACAGAATGAGTATGAAGCAGAACCTACTCTGAACTTGGGGATGAAATTATTAGGCAATTTTTCCCAGGTATCTACAAATATGTTAACAAACATAAAAGGGGAGGCAGCAGCGGTGGCTATACGCCAACACCTGAGGGAATGCACTCCTGCACAACAGGAGCAAGAATTACCAAAAATTATCGAAGATACATACGCCGAATTAGGTAGAGATAATTTGGGAGCCAGAGCTATAAAACCACAAGTAATGGGTAGTCCTGAAAAGGATAACACCAAGCAAGCACCTGATTCTTCAAAAAAGAAATGGGATAATAAACAACAGAAAATAGACAGAATAGATCACAATCAAGGGGTGGGTCTCCTGGACAGGAGCCCTCTGAAAGGAGGTATAACCTTAGAAATCGTAATAATATTAAAAAATCTGACAGGTATCAGGATACTGATACACGTTCCTCTTGTTCCTTTCAGGGTTCATCAAAAAACTCAGAGAGGGAAGGGCAGACCAGAAGAGCGAATAAATTCCAGAGATACACATCGTACTTCGTTCTATAATATCAAAAAAGATGATAAACCCAAATCAAAACCTCAATTTAAAAAGAAGAAAGTAGCTGGCCTTAAGATAAGAAATGCCCAGACTGCTGAGGACTCACTTCTGAATGGGAAATGGGCTCTGACAATGGTAGAAAGTGCAGCAGAAATAACAATAGCTCACCAGAACCTGATGGAATTTCTGGTGACAGCGGCGTTGAATGAACATATCAGGGTGGAGACACCTGATACTAGGTTAAGTGTCCCACACCTGTTATATGAAATAACACTCCAAATGGAGGAGGAAAAACCCAGGAAAGTTAAAGGTCTCTTTTGGGAGAACCTGAGTTTTGGATATGACATCCTTTTGGCTGAAAAAGATTGGCCACCTGAGTTTGTTATGGATTGCCCAAAAGGAGAAACGGTAATTTTACCAGCTTTCTCTGATCTCGTTCCAGAATCACTAAAATATTCATACGCGCAGGAGTGGGCGGTAGCACTTGCTCCTGCATTATACCGCAATCATGTAGGGTGGGATACTGAGTAACCTCACCATGAAATCCCAGTGAAAAATACTCCATCTCCACAGAAACAGTACCCAATAAAACATGACGAGAAAAAACAAGTCAGGGAGATCTTAGATCAACTTGAATACCAAGGTGTAATAGAAAATTGCAACTCTTCCATGAATAATCCTTTGTTTCCCATAATGAAACCCGATAATTCATATCGTCTAGTTTTAGACTACAGACATTGGAACAAATGCACAAAAACATTTGTAGTAAAAAATGCACACAGTGCCGCATTAATGAATAACATTGTGGGGAAGAAAAATAAAACAACACTAGATATCTAATAATTGATTTTTTTGCCACAATATAGCTCTTGAGAGCAGATATTTGACAGCATTCTCATCCTAGGATCTCAGCATCAATTTTGTAGACTGCCCCAAGAGTATAAGAATAGCCCGGGTTGTTCTCAGCAAGAGTATCAGAGTTACTTCAAACTTTTGATGAGGAGGCATTGTCCTATGTAGATTATATTTATCTGATGGACGATGAACTATTGGATCACTTGGCCAGGGTGAACAACATAATTTTTGGGTTGGCCTCAGAGGGCTACAAATTTAGCTTTAAAAAATAAAAAATTGCCCATCGCAATGTCCTATTTTTGGGATAAGAGCTTACAAGTGAAGGGAAAAGCCTGCCAGCAAACTTTTTAGAAAAATGTGCACTGCTCCAACCTCCAAAGACTCTGAAAAATCTACAATCCATTTTAGGATTCCAAAATTTTGGCAGAACATACATTTTGGATTACACAGAAAGGGTGAAACCGTTCTACGACTTAATTAGACCTGAGTTCTCAATTCAACATTGGACACAGGAACATACAGAAATACTTCGTTCCCTGCAAGCTGACATGATAGCTTCCAAACACTTACACACACGTGTAAGCACGACGAACTTGGTGATCCGTATAGTCGTGGGTCAATCCGGGTACACATACCTAACCTTCAATGAAGGTGAAACTGTACCCATTGCATACAAATCTCATTTGTACATGAAAACTGAGATGCGCTTTTCATCCACTGAATAAATTCTAACAGCAGTACAGACTGTGAGAGAAAGAGCACTGGCACAGGGAAAACGAATAATTGTCAGGACTCCTGAACCGGCCTTAGAGGCTGTTACAAAACCTAGCATTCCGAACACAAAAGCACTGCATCCACGATGGATACAATGGGCGAATTCTCTCACTGCAACAGATGTAGACTATAAATTTGATTCTAAACTGAAACACAAGCATTTTTGCAGTAAGAGCAAGAATATCCTCTCCCAAATGAAATAATGCCTCTAGATCTGTATAAATACATCATTTACACTGACGGATCAGCTCAGCCAGCCATAGGAAGTAAATAACAATACAGTGCAGCATGCACGATTGTAAAGGGTCGTATGTGGAATGGCAATTTCTATCCTAGCAATACGCAGACGCAGTCTCTAGGAGATTGCACGGCTCAGCTGGCAGAACTTAAAGCCCTAGTACTGGCACAAAAAAACGGATCGAGAATTCCCCATACTTATTGTGTGCGATTCATTTTATTGTGTCCAGTCATACAATGAATATCTTCACTACTGGGGTCAGAATTTAAAGATGCAAAAGGTTGCACAATAAAGCATAAACTGCTTTGGGAACAAGTGGCAGAGCTGAAAAAAGGCTTGCTACGGGCTCATGTGATTCATACGCTGAGTCATCAACGTGTTGGCGTGCACGTTGAAGGGAATTTATTGGCTGATGAAGCCGCCAAGGCGGCAGTGCGAACTGCTGCCGTAGCTGCAATCACTCGTTCTCGCACGAGAGTAGATGGACAGATAATGGTAGCTGTCATCGCTTCACGCAAAAACAGCTCAGCCTTGCCAAAAGATTTTCCTCTCAAGTACTCCTACAAGTTAGATGCACAAAATATTCTATATGCTCAAATTCCAGGAGTGGGAGATAGAGTAATACCAAACATGGATCACAGATTAGATTTAATGCAAGCTGCACATGAGGGTCTGGGTTCAGCACACTCAGGTATTACTGTGACAGTTTCATTACTAAAACAACGTTATTGGTGGCCAGGTCTTACCAAACAGACAAAAGCATTTGTCCTTAAGTGCGACATCTGTCAGCAGATGAAGGGTTCCACCGTAGCACACCCACCACAAACACCACTACTGATTTCAGACAGACCTCTCGCATGTGTCTATTTGGACCACTGCGACCCCTTACAATCTGATGGGGCTTACAAGTACATCTTGGTGGCAGTGGATTCATGCTCTAGATTCCTGTGGGTTTGGCCGCAGCGCTCGGCTGATGCCTGAACTGTTTTAAAGGATTTGCGAGTCTTCATAGGGACATACGCAATTCGCACATTACATTCTGACCGTGGCCCCGAGTTCAGCTCTCAGGCTTACAAGGAAGCCATAGGAAGTTTGGGTGTGGCATTGCGGTACTACTCTCTGTATCATCCCGAGAAAAAATTCAATTGTGGAAAGGAAAAACTGGGACTTAAAGCAATCCTTAGCAGCAAGGGTATTAGGCTTGGGTGGCAGTTGGGTCAATCACCTATATGGGGTCCAGAGGGCACTTAATAACATGCTAAGAAGCTCCGTGGGAGGCCATACTCCTTACAAGGTCCTGTTTGGGACTTGGATGTGGGTACCTGACCTCAATGGTGGCAGCACAGTGGTGAACGAAAAGCATTTGACATCAATGATCGTTTGGCTGTTTTACTGGAACTCAATGAATTGCGGGCACTACAAAGCAATGTCAAAGTAAAACGCACCGCCACTGGGGAAGTTAAAACAGTTACGGCAAGACCTGCCTGGGTCCCAAAAGTCAGGGATAGGGTCAGAGAAAAGATTGTGGACAAGAAAGAATTTGGGCCCTCATACAGAACGCCTGTACCTGTCCTGACTGTCGAAGGAACAAGAACAGTACTTCTTCCGCCTCTTGCCGGCAAAAAAGACAAAAGATTCGTCTCCATTGATCTGATCAAACCACACTATGTGGCCGATACTGAATAGCAGGCCGCTTGGGCTCCTGGGTAGATGTCAATGTCCTCCCACTACCATACAGGAAGTTCGGACTGAAAGACTAATAGCGTTTGAAGATTGTACTATATGAAGTAACGGAGTTGCCAACAATGGGATGGAAATCGTACCAGTTGAAATTGAACAACAACAAAATACACATGAAACACAAATCTCAATTAGGCCTAATACCAACATCTAAGTGAATATGCCTCACAACAAGTCATCTGCCAGTTCAACATAACCTGCTGAGCTACCAAAGATAGATCGAACAGCGTCTGGCTACTTCATTGATTTTGACACCTTCTCTCTTGATCCGAGTGGATCTGCCAGCTCTTGTTTCCGAAAAAGAAAAAATATATAATATCTATCTTTGGCTGAAAAAGACTTACTTTGTTTCTACCCTGGTTACAGCTCTGGATTGCAATTGGTCTACTGTTCCTAGTCCTCTGGATAGGTGTGGTGACTGTCTTTTTTCTGCTTCTGAATGGACATTTTCTCCCAGAACGCTCCGCAGTACAAAATGTGAACTTGGTCCTGACACCACATACGTCATCTCATCGTGAAAGAAGAAACCTGATCTTGGTGAACATTACAGCAGGTCCGATTCCTGAAGGAATAGTTTGGGATAGGGTTTCATATGATGTATTTGGTCCCACTGAACTCTTTAAAATACTACATGTATTTAACATTTCTTTGAATGATATCACCACCTCCAGTACATTCTCTGATGATTGGGACTTTGAAACTGTAAATAGCATGCTGTCTGATTTAGAACAATGTGTTCCTTTTTCAAAAAATGAATTGTATGATGATACATCAGATTTTGACACCATGTATTGTTACCAACACTATGGTCATCATTTCTTGCACAAAACAAGTATTCCACGTAATGTTTTTACTTACCATCAATGGGAACATTGCCCAACACCACCAAAAGGTAGTTCACCAACATTTGCACAAAAGTTTGCATATTTTTCTGGGTTTAACACTTCAGACCCGACCTCATATAATTATATGGTTGCACCTACATCTGCGAAGAAAAATATGCTCACCAACATGAAACAGATATACTCTGCTTCCATTATTTCCCAGCTGTCTTTACAGGGTTTTGACTTTTGGAGGGATAATATAGACACAAAATCTGTCTGGGGGACTAAAGATTGGCAAGTTCAAGGAACTGAGGTGTTATTCAGAGCATGCCTCATACCACAGCAAATTATCTTCCTGAACGATACCGGGCAACAGACTTCCTGTCTTGGACTAGCCAAGATTAAGGACTTGAACACATCTCGGATTCCCTCACTTTCACACTTTAAGGGATGGCAGAACTGTACACAACATAGTGAGAATACACTTGATGACATTATACATGAGGGTTCATACAATTCTTCAGACCCCAATTGGAAGTAATGGTTAGTTTGGCCTATTGACACAAATGGGTGTCAATCAGGATTCAGGGGTATCACCGAGGGGTTTAGTATCCCTAGGCCTGACCTACGCTATGTACAAAGAGAACATCTGGGGGTGGTGACATCCTACAGTGTTGGGAAGTTATGGCTAGATTGACTAAGAACCTCAACATTGCCCCAGGTGAAACAACAATTGTCCATACTCTCAGATGACATGGATTTAAGGGATTTTTTGCTAGGTTCCCGGAAGCCACGTCGTAAATGCTTCTTATACGCTATTTACAATGAAGTTTGAAAAATCTCTCAACAGGAAGCAGCAGAGAGGTTGCGTGAAATTGACAGGGTTAACTTAGAAAAGGCTTTGGCAGTGGTCGATAATGGCATGACCACACTAACATCCTGGATTTATTCACTGGGCAACATTGTGTCTTCTGCTATAGATCTACTGGAACAGGATCTGTCCATCCTACAACATGGACAATCACAATTACGATCCATTCTACTATTAAGCTGGACGCTACAATCGTTGCGTTCTGGTCACGTGCCCTGGCGATATATTAACAGTACGTCTCTGTTTTCAGCCTATACTTTAACAACCAGGCAGACAACAATGGCACAGAGAGATGCAAAATATACAATGCTGCACATTGAAAAATTGGACCAATTACCTTTCACCGTGGCTGAGTCACTGTCCAGAATGGTTAATTCATGGCCATATAACATTGCCTGTCACAACATTCCAATTTCAATATTGCCTAGAATACCACCAAGTAGGCAGGTATGAGGCGATAGTGAAGGAATACATGCATGAATCTTGGTACTTACCATACAGATTTAGATGCAGGAATGGGGACACTGAATTATTTCTCAGAGGTTCAGACTGTGAGAATTCGTTAAGTGGGTCTCTAATTTGTCAGGATGCTTCACGGAGCTTGCAATGCTTCGGTTGCAAAGTTATCTTGCCACGTGAAAGGATCCCCAGCTGTCGTTATTCATCCAGTGTTCAAACTGCTCTCGAATGGGAGTTACTTAATGCTGAACGATCAAGGTTATTGTGGGATGCCACCGGGCATCGCATATCTGGTCACAGTAAGTACCAGGGTTACTTGTTGTATGCAAGTATTGTTTCCACCGACCCATACAATCAGGGAAGTGCCGTTATGGCCTTCATTGAATGTTTCACTTATACGGTTTGATTCCCTGAGCAGACTGAAAGCCATACTTTTACAGAGGAAAGTGACCTTAACCTTAGCTCAAGCGACTTTTGATCTCCAGGTTGCAAGGTCTTCACCTGAGATACAGGCCCTAGTCCAAACTAACTTCCCGCTCCATTTCGGAGAAATGGTCCATCGTATCTTTAATATGTCTGATACGAGTGGGATAGTACACCTATTTAAGACCATAGGTTCTGGGCTATTAAGCACCTTTCAGATGGTTTTCAGAGTTATTCCATCTTTAATACACTCCGTATTTGGAAGCATTTTTGGAGGGCTTCCGCTGATCCTGCTACTGGTAGTGGGTAACCTGATTTAAATTTTTCTGCTATGCTATGGACGTCCCCAATTCCAAGGAGATGGAAAAGGCGCTCTTGGAGCGACGTTGCTGTGAGCGCATGGTACTCCATCTAGGCACACCTCGACTTTGGGAGCTGAGCGAGCATTGGTTTCTATCATTCAGATCAGTCTGGGTAGACTGCATCTTGCCTGTACTTCGCTACTTATTCTGCGGACACGAATGCGTGTTGGACATCTGTCATACTCTTCCATCGGTTGCGCCTCCGGACATGGATGTACTGCTGAACCCGCTAAAGGCCCATGTAGTGCAGTGTCCGCAGCTTATTCCAATCCTAATTACGGCATTTTTAGAGCCACCACGTGATGCTTCAGCTCTTGTTAGAATGAAAACCGGCACTGTACCAGGCTTACAGGCATCAAGTGCTTCCTCAGCAACGGCTGTGGGACCTGGAGAAGATCACCTTTGCTCCATTGACCTGATCCAAGAGGTGTTACAGGGACCATCGTCTGCAAAGGCAGGCAACAGTAATGTTGCGTCTCCCGCACAGAACATATAAACATTTGGCTCTCTGTGTGCTGTGAACAATTTGGCCCTTTTTTCGAAAACAACTAAAACTGGAATTCGAAAACATCATTTTTGTTTTATTTTTCCTCTTCTGCTCTCAACGAGCGCTATGGCTTTTGGCATGCTCAGTTGATCTCACAGTAAACTGACTTTCTAGAGGACTCATAGGGCTTTGCCATAACTACATCATTTACTTTTTAACATATATCATGTTTTTAGACATTTTTATACTCATATTTTAGCAATGTTTTTATGCTTCTTTTGTAACAGGCATATTTTAGCATTAATTATTATGTCATCCAGTCAGATGAGGAGTGCGTGCTATGAACCCCAATGTACCCCAATATAGGCCTAGGTAGTTACACAAACTTTTACCTACATCTGTCCTACCATTGTTCTACATAATGGGTCTGGGGCTGACCTTTTACCTAGTTAGGTGCTATAAGACTGTTGTGTGGTTTTCTTAGAAAAACTAGCCTCATGTATTATGCATGAGGATTCTCAGTATCACAGCAGGATTACCATCTTCTGCATAATAACTCTGCATAAGGATCACCTCTATCATCATCCTTGCCCGACATGCCCATAGTGCACTTCTAGGTAGAATCCCTGAGGGTACCTTTCGGGTATATAAGCACTACATCTTTGCTGGGCAAACCAGAGGAGAAGAAGATTTCCATGCTGACACACTGATGTGAGACGCTGAGGTTCCTGCACGCAGACACTCCAGCACGCAGTGGTCTGACGTCCCTCGCGGGGTGTCCATCTCGAGACCAAGACGGGGACCTTTGCTCTCCCTCTCAGGTAATGGGGTTGGCTCTATCCTAAGGGTATTCTTGGCTCTAAACCTACATACATTCTAGGTACACTTAGGTACATCTAATTAGGGTTGCATTGTAGGAGTACGCATTATTACTGTCATGTATTCATATGCCTGCATATATTCATTGTTTTAGCACTATGGGAGAATTCTACCTTTTCTTTACTCTGCTGGTGCTTATATCCCTATATATCTGTTTCTGTCTCATGGTTGTTGCAGTACACATATTTTATACTAGAATGACGCTGGTTCAATAAATTCTTATTGAAAACGTCCCCATCGTTTATTCTGTGTATCTCTCTGAGACAAACTGAGCACGAGTGACTGAGTGAAAAGTATTGTACTGTTTCCACGATCCCTGAGGGGCCAGGGTTGTCATGTTCCAAAGTTGCCAGAAGCTATTCACTGCTTTGTAAGAGGGGCTTGTAGTGGCACTGTGAGCTAGCTTGACTAACAGACTAACATATCCTTTGGGGGTGTCTGGAATCAGTCTGGATACCAATCCTTTAGTTTATGCTGTCTAAACGTGCAGACCCTATATAGATTTGTAGGAACTACACAACACCTTCTCATCAATTCAACTGACCATACGCAATTTGATTCAACTGAAGCATCCTTACAATCCGTAAATCGATTGTAACTTTTCTTGTAGGCAATATCAAACCAATTCTCCATTTCTTTATCTCCTCTTTTCATTCTTTTTTATTATGCCGCTTTGCAGAATAACTAGGTAAAACTGATGTCCTTCAAAAATCTCTCTTCTGCCTTAGAAAAGTATCAGAGCAGTAGAACAATGTATCCAATATGATGGTCCTATAGTTTGCTAGACAAATATTATATTTGTCACATTATTTTAAATAGCAAGTTAGATTTCCTTTGTGCTAATGCTAGGAGAATCCCAAGTTGCCTTCTTACGCGTAAACTCTCCCTTTCACAAACAGGATTTTGCATGATAATAATTGTATTTGAGGCCCTTTTGAAAATATTATCACCACTAGTGCACCAAAAACAATTATCTTGAATCTGGTAATGAATACCTGTGCAAACAGAGTAGTAATTGTAGTACAAAAATTGGAGCTAATACCTCTATATGCATCACATTTTTTATACTGGCACTTAAATCCAAAGGTTCTTATTAGATGCTTTAATTTTTTTGTGAATCAACCCTAATTTCAGTTAGTTGCTCAGAGTGTGAACATTAATTGTTTATTAATGAAGGCATGTACAAATCCATATATAATAAGTAGAACTCACAATTAGGTGTGCAGGGTCATTTAATATTTATATAGACTGTGATGTGTTTTTGCACCTGATTAGCTCAGCGCCAGGAGACCCTTGTGGGCGATAGTGAGCTTTACAAATATGCATACCTTTAACACCTGTGTACAAAAATGGGAATAAAATGTGCAACCAGCAATTGCACCAGTTTTGCATGCAATATTACCTCGTCTGTACAGGGTTGCCTTGGCTATTACCACCAAATGACATTTCCCATGTAAACAAAGGAGTGGTATCACAAAAATATTTTTCACTGCCGTTATTTCAGGTCCTTGGTGTTAAGTTGAGGCACTGTTTGCTGCAAACATCTTTTGCCATCAAATTATGAATGCAGGATTCTGAAGGTGCCAATTTGAGACAAAAACGACTGTGATTATTTGTTGTGTGGTATTTTGTTGTGGTCTTGTTTCTTGTGCCACTGTGTTTTTTGTACTGCGTTATTGAAATGTGATTTTCTTGTTTGTGAATGTTGTGTTGCATTTTGTTTTTCTGTGTTGCTGCAATGTGCCCTGTCTTATTGTATTTGTGTTATGTTTCTGTTTATATTTTATTATCTTATGTTCTGTTGTTTACTTTAGACCTGTCAACACATGCCAAAAGCAGCGCATTCCTTTAAAGTTCCTGTGAAAGAAACCATTTACCACTGCCAAGGTGGTAAAAAGTGCTGTTCCAGCTCTTAAACCAGTTAACCTGGCCCAAATCTGTGGCCATCGCCAGTGTTCACTTTATGTGATACTGCCCGAAGACTGTGCAATCTACGCCTAATTGGTGCTAGTGCAAAAACATGTGCAAATTGTTTGTTACCACTATCTCCGACGTCTACATGAGCTCTGAATGAGAACAAATAAAAAAGTAAGGGCCATATTATCAAGAACGGCGATAACATTATCGCCGCTTTAGCGGCAGGAAACTGCCGCTAAACCGGCGATAATAGGCTTGATAATATGCCCTTGTGAATTCCCATAGAAGCCCAGGTTCTGGTGTGAACCTGGGCTTCTATGGGAATTCACAAGGGCATATTATCAAGCCTATTATCGCCAGTTTAGCGGCAGTTTCCTGCCGCTAAAGCGGCGATAATGTTATCGCCGTTCTTGATAATATGGCCCTGAAATCTTACCAAATGTTAAATCTTTCGTTAAAATTATCGCCGTTTTAGCGGCAGGAAACTGCCGCTAAAACGGCGATAATGGCCTTGCTAATATGCGTTATAGAATTCCAATAGAAGCCCAGGTTAGATGTGCAGGACATCTAACCTGGGCTTCTATTGGAATTCTATAACGCATATTAGCAAGGCCATTATCGCCGTTTTAGCGGCAGTTTCCTGCCGCTAAAACGGCGATAATTTTAACGTGGGTCTTGCTAATATGCCCCTTTGTTTCATAAGCAAGGTTTCTTTTCATAAAATGTTCTCCCATCTGCCTAGAGGCACTGCTATGTACTTTCCTAAAGTCTCCTTGAAATAAAACATGGTTCAGTAAAGTGATTTATACAGAAATACAATACGTGTCCTTTGTTGGCCTTTGTTTGTCTTTCAGCATTGGATTTCGCTTCGAGAACAATACTGCCACCTGCAAAGATATGGAAAATAATGCTGGACAGGTAGATTTGTAAAATGCAGAGAAAATAAAAAGCAGCTTTAGCTACAATTGCAGATTAATCAATGTGTATATCTGTGTATAAAAAAAAGATAAGTGGTGAAGGGAAGCCGAGAGCACGCCTGCACCACACACAAATGGGCATTTATTCTTACCTTCTGTCCACACATACGGTCTCGCTATCTCTATCTTGCATTCTCTGTCTCTCTTTTGCTGTCTCTCTCTGGGGCATATTAACAAGGCGGCGTTAATGAATTATCGCCGCTTTAGCGTCCGTTTTCGGACGAAAAGCGGCGATAATTTTATCGCCGGATTAACAAGGACACGCTAGCGCGTGATTCCTGACCTAGCGTCCGTTTCCTGCACGCCTCCCATCGCATCGCTAATGAGATGCAAAGGGGCGTGCCTGTGAATACAACAGGGGAAATATCGCTAACCCAGGTATCGCCATATTAGCAACGTGGGTTAGCGATATATTAAATTACGTTAAGTATGCCTTAACGCAGGAATTTAACGTCTGCTAAATTCCTGACTAAGGCATACCTAACATGGGGGTGGATTGTGTGGCTAAGACCACAGGCCCTATCGCCAAGTATATCGCCGTTTTCCATGGGACATCGCTGGAAAACCAGCGATGTTCCATGGAAAACATCGCTATCACTGGGAAATTATCGCCTTTGCGCTAAGCGTTGTTAATACAGCGCTAGCATGGCGATAATTTCCAGCGATAGCCGGCGATAGGATTCCTCACGCTAAGCACGGCCAGCGATAATTATCGCTGGCCGTTGTTAATATGCCCCTGCATTGGTTAGTTAAGGGAACAGAATGCGGGGAAAAGTGTGTCCTTGTTTTCCCCTTCATTTGTCTATCTCCAACCGTATTATACTTGCAGTCTGGTGTCTTTAACATTGCACCCCACTACATGGTCGTAAGGGTAACTTTGTAAGGTGTGTATTGGTCGGTAGTAGGGATGAAAAGAACAAAAGCACAAGTCCTCCAGAAAAAATCTGCTGGTGTATCCCTACTATTTACACCTTTATAGGGGATTCTCAAAATTTCCTAGGAACATTCATGGAAATCTGCACCAATCATTGGATCCCATTGATAATCCTAATGGGATATGCACGCTGAATATCGAGCCCAGAATATTGATGGGACATAAGATCGAGGACAAAATATCAAAAAATAATATTGACAGGCAAGTAAGTCTAGATTTTCTATACCTAACTACCTGTATATACGTGCGCAGTACATATATCTTTAAGGTACGAAGATGTGGAGTTTGGAATTGGTGCTCTATACTTCCCTATTTGTACTTATCTTTCGATAATTTGTCCCTCAATATTTTTGTACCACTATATTCTGAGGGTTGATTATCAGTAGTACAATCATCCTAATGTCCTATATTTATTCCTGCTGATTGCCCTCAGAACATAACTTGTAGGAAGGAGTACTGTAAGTATGTTGAATATGTAACTTGTTATACTTTTTATCTCCAATTGGAATTTATTTTCACTAGTGGAGAAAAGATTTCAGCGTTTGGGTTTTTTCTATCCAATTTGCACACTTCCTTCAGTTGTTTGCCATTAGGGGCATGATTTAGAGTTGGATTGTAAAAGAATAATCCTCTGATTGGAGAGGAAGTGGTTAAAAACCTCTAATGGGGGTGTGTGGCCAAGCCACCGATGGAGTAGGATGCACCTTGCGGTGTCTCCGCTCTTCTGCGGCCGGCCCTAAAGAATCTATCCGTCATCGGGACCTGGGAAGCAGATGCGGACTCCCGACTAACATCCAGCTTGCCATCTGCCCCGACACCCAGGCACGAGAAGCCTACCAATGTGGAGATTGGGGCAGGGATATAGCGATCTGATGGGGAGAGTGGCCGGACCTGCCATCTTGAACCCAGGCATGGGGAGGGTGGTTTGTGCTTCGGAGGTCCAGACCTCTCCCCAAAGACCCTGGCTGTTGCCTACGGGGGCCAACACGTGGGCCTTGAACCCGGGGACTGAAGGTGGTCCCACGCCGGCCCCTTGCCCATATCTAAGAGCTGCCTGGCTAGCTGGAGCTGGCGGCACCATCTTGCAGGCCCTGAGGCTGGAGCCGGCCTCACCCGCTGATCGGCCGGTCAAGACCTTTCCCTAAAGACTCTGGCTTCTGGGGTCCAAGGCGCAGGCCTTGACCCTGGGTACTGGACGAGGCCTTCTGCCCATCGCCTGGCCCGAACCTCTCTGAGGCCCTACCGGCCGGAGCCTGCGGCGCCATCTTGGAGGCCCAGAATGGGGCACCTGATCCTCTTCAGCGCCCACCGGTTGGATCTCTGCAGGCGGATGTGAGACTGACCCCACAGCTATCCCACACATCGGCCCCGGAGGGCCCATCACAAGCCTCCCTTACTAGCGTTGGAACCGGCCCGCTCTCCTTCGCGGGTGGAACAAGGGGACCCGGGGTTCCTCCTGGCCCCGGTGCTGCGTCCAACGAACAGTGGGTCCCTGCGGTCGGAGGGACCCATCGCCGATCGTACAGGAAGAGGAGCACTTCAACGTACCTGAAGGCCCTTCTAACATCAAACCAAAGCGGGGGCTCCTCACGGGACATCACTAGAATAAGGTGAGCGCTGGGGCAGACGTACGCGCAGTGCGGGGGCTGCCATTTGAGCCGGCGGGGGCTGGGGGAGCGATCGGCTGCACGGACAGGCAGCGGGCTCGTCCCCACTCCATATCTCCCTCCTATCCTACTGAACGCGACAATCCACCACTGGGCCCCTGCATGGGGGCAGTCGATCTGCTGCATCATCGGGTAGCGGGAGGGGCCGCCACCCCACCCCCCAAGTGTATAGTGGATCGCCTCATGGCCCTGGGTACCCCCATAGAGGGGGTCAGGAACAGGGAACATGCATAGGTCCCTGGAAGTGGCACCTCTGAGCTGGGCTCCCTGTCACCTCGCTGCCCAGTGCCCTGAGACTGCGAGTGCTAAGAGGAGGAAATTATTGACCTGATCACCGGGGAGTCCCCCTCCCTGAGAACGGGTGGGGAGATCAGCTGCATTTTCGGGCAGCGGGAGTGCATCCCCCACCAACCCCACCTGCGAAAAGCTTGGGACCGGCCCACCTAAGCTACTCCCAAGGCCCTGACCCTGTAGGACCTGGGCTCTACTAAATTAGGGGCCTACTAGAGCCACACACCTACCGAACGACCCTGGGACACCTCTGCCAGGCTCCACGTTTCAAGGGCTAACCGCGTGCTGACAGGAGCGGAACCTGAGGTATCCATACAATCACTTCAGGGCCTGCAACTCAGGTCCCAGTCCCCCACGTTGGACACACTGAAAGGGGGCGGCCCGAGAAGAACATGCCCCGTACCAAAACAGGAAAAGACACCTCCTTAGCCCCCACTAAAGAAGCTATAGTTCAATAAATGTGGCTAAAGTCGACTTCTGCCAATGTGACCCCGCCGGACCCCCCGGTGACAGCAACTCCTGAGGGACCTGAAACAAGCACCCTCACGCAGGCCTTCATGACAAACGTCTAGCAAGAAATCAAGGCAGAAATAGGCTCACTCAAATCTGACTTTAAAACATGTCTACATGATCTCAGGTGAGATCTGACAGAAATCGGGGGCTGAGTGGATGACCTTGAGCGAACACTAGACACGCGAACGGAAGACCAAGAAGACCTGTGGTGCAGAATGATGTCTCTTGAAGAGCAACACATAGAGCTTCAAATAAAGCAGGAGGAACTGGAAAGCAGGAGTCGGAGGAACAACCTCTGCATTAGGGGGATCCCCAGGGGCGCGGAATGGCAGGACATCACATCCTACACGGCGGTTCTCCTTTAGACTGTCAGGGGCGATGATGATGCCTCTCCACCGGCTCTGGACAGGGCTCATCGGGTCGCAGTCCTGCGTGGGAACTCAAGCCTGGTACCAGACACCCTTACCCTGGTGCACTTCTTCACTGAGAAGAAGGCAATCCTGCGCGCTGCCAGAGAGAGAATGGAACTGACCTATGGCGGGCATCGCATCCAAATCTTTCAAGACCTCGCTCCTGTCACGCTACGACGATGCAAGGAGTTCAAACCAGTCACAGGCAAATTGAGAGAACTGAATGTTAAATATCAGTGGGGCCATCCATTTGCCTTGATCTTCATGTGGGAGGACAAGCGCAAGTCACTCCAATCCCTACGGGAGGCCCAGCACCTACTCCAACTCTCAAAGGAATCCCGTCCCTCCAGCCCGACTTTGAATTCTGCCCAACCCAGTACACCTCTGCTCCTGGAATGGACAACTGTGCCTCAACCCAGAAATAAGACCCAGAAAGCAAATGATCTGTCTCAGCAGGCCAAGCAAGACATTATACAACATCTCAGATCGCTGGCTAGCACTCAGTCACCGGTACACTCTCCACCAGCCTCAAATGCGCCTTCCCCTTGCGCATCTTAGCTACGGAAGCTCATCACCACAGATGCCCTAATAACTCAGATGCAATGCTTTGACAGTTTTCAAGCCTGCAAATTAGTTTAACTCACTGTTTTTAAAATACTCAGCGGGCTTCAATATCACACCAAGAATGTGGCCCAGTTGGGCCTTGCTACTTCTTCCAAGGTTTCAACGCCACTCCTGTCATCAATCTCCATGCTTGAGTCCAGCCAACTGGCATCCCGGGTTCCAAGGGCTATTCTACCCCCCACTTTGATGTTAAGGGCCGGCCGCCGGGTAGGGAGACCCCGGCTTGCAGCGAGACCATTCTGGCCCCCCACTCCATTCACTGGTCCCTAGGAGGAGTGACTTCCTCAGAGTGGCCCTGGTCTCTACCAATGGGACACTCCAGGACTGGAATGGACTACTACGGCTCGGTTGGCCTTACTTTCTTTATTGTTGTTTGCTTGCCCCTTTTCCCTTCCCCTTCCCATCACTGCAACTGCCGGGGGTTGCAAACAGCACACCTTACTACTTTTGCTCTCCTCCACCATTGGAGACACACTACTTTGCACTGGGTGAGACAAGTGGGACCATTCTTAATATCGCCCCTTTTTAATTTTATACATCCATGAGCGGCGAGTCCCCCGACGGCACAAATGTCTTAACCCTAGCAGCCGGTCGAGGCTTACATATGGCTTCCTACCTTTCCCCAAACAAACAGCTATGACTCATGTTAGATGTCTCTCACTTAACGTGAAAGGCCTAAACGCCCCCAACAAATGACAGCAGGTATGGTGCTATTTACTGATCCAAGATCCAGGCATTATTTTTCTCTAAGAAACTCACCTCCTACGTACGGATGCCTGTCATATGACACATCCCAAACACCCAACTCAATACTGGGCGTCTTCTCTATCCAAGACAGCAAGGGTGGCTATTCTTCTTAAAGCGGGCCTTCACTTACAGCGGACACAAATAACATGGGACAAAGAGGGACGCCACTTAAAACTTAAATTTCTACTCAATGGCAGACCCCTTACACTGATCAATGTTTATCTCCCAAGACACATATCTTAGGAGCCTTTTCAAGGAACTCGCCTCACAGGAGGCAGGCCCGATGCTTATCGGGAGAGATTTTAACCTGGTGTGGGACCCTCAGCTGGATCGCAGTGCGACCACCTTCCAGGGCACGGCGGTGATGTCTGCAGCGCTAAAGAATGATATCATTGACTTGGGCCTGGTAGAAGCCTGGCGATATAAAAGGCACCAGACGCAAGAGACTTCACCTTTTTCTCTCATGTCCACTGTTCGCACTCACGCATAGACTATTTTCTCCTATCACAGATGCTCATTCGGTCCCTGGAGTCGGCGAGTATCTTGGACATCTCTATCTCAGACCACGCACATCTTGAGATCTCCCTGGGAGGCATAGGCGCAACCCCCCACGCCTCACCATGTTGGAGGCTCCCTCCACACATACTGCGAGACCAGGTCAATGTGGCAGAAATACAACAAGCAATTCAAACTTACTTCGAAATGAATAATCTTTCTGATACTAACAGCCACACCCTATGGAATGTCTTTAAGGCGACCATTCGTGGCACTATCACCTCCATTGCAATCGCCCGAACACGAAAAGCCTGACTGGTAGAGACTGGACTAGCCAGAGATATTAAGGCTCTGGAATGACAGGACCATGTGACACCGTCGCGGCAACACCAAAAACAGCTGGCCTCCCACCCGGCTAATTGAAGGCACTTCGGGTAAATAAGGCAGAGCACTCACTCCTCACCTTGAATCAAAAATACTACGAGGGGGAAACAAGGTCGGCTCCCTATTGGTCTGCAGACTCCGTACGCGTATCTCCCGCGCCCATATTGCTAAAGTTAAAACCGAAAAGGACACATGGGCTACCGCGGAATCTGACAAACTGCGGGCATTCCACACTTTCTTTTCGGCCATATATAGCCAAGGTGAAACAGCCCATGAGGCGATAGATCCTTTTCTCGCCCTCTTTTCCTGGGTGCCACTTGATCCCTCCCATGCACAACAACTGGAAGCCCCGTTCCGTTCACATTGGAGGAGCTCCAAAGGGCACTGAAAAGCTTGCTGATAGGGAAGACTCCTGGCCCTGATGGACTTACGGTCCCCTTCTACTGCTTGTTTTAACCTCAACTCCAAGACTCCCTGCTCAGGTTATTCAACTCTCTCACTGACTGGCTTGGTCCCTACGATGTCCAGGGCAGAGATAGTTCTTATTCCCAAGCCAGGGAATGACCCAACGTCTTGCACCTCCTATCGCCCTATCTCTCGCCTTAATACCGATGCCAAATTATACACCAAACTCCAGGCAAATTGGTTGGAACCCAAGCTTTCCAGCTTGATAGACTCAGACCAGGTGGGGTTCATACACCATCGCCAAGGGGGATACAATATTCTGCGAGTAGCCCACCTGGTAGAAAAGGTCCAGCAGCGTAATATCCCAGCGTGTCTCCTTTCTCTCTACGCTGAGAAAGCATTTGATAGGGTGGACTGGACCTTTCTCAGAGCGGTACTACGGAGGATTGGACTAGGTCCAGTTATGGTGTCTCGTATCATGGCATCCTATGTTGCCGGATCAGCACATACCAGAATCACCAGACTCCTTGCCCCTCCTGTACATATCCGCAGGGGTACCCGCCAGGGATGCCTACTATCCCCTCTACTCTTTGTCCTAGTGATAGAACCCCTAGCGATAGCGATCCGCCATTCTGCTACAATCAAAGGCATACCATTCGGTGGCGATGATCACAAGATAGCACTATTCGCAGATGACCTCCTGCTCACTCTGATTAACCCTAGCAGCTTCCTCCCTGCGGTACTCTCATTACTCTCTAAGTTTAGACGTATCTCGGGACTTAAAATTAATGTAACTAAATCGCAGGCATTGAACCTAACACTTCCCCCTCAGGAGGTCCTCAAACTATGTTTTCTAACCCTGTTTATTACTGGCCTGCACACTTGGGTTACACCTCCGAGTGGGTGGTCTGTGAAAGTGAGAAACATTGGTTCAATATGGATAGGGCGGTGACATGTCGCCCCCTATGGGACCTGGCCTGGCTACCAAGGAGATCACGGCCACGCAGTGCCTACATTACTACCCCCACGAGAACGGTCCTGGACATATGGGATAGGGTTGCGGTCAGTCGGGGACTTACTTCCTTTCCCTCCCCCAACACGCCGCTGGCCCGCAACCCAAACTTCCCCCCGGCTCTACAGCCCAATTCCTTTCTGGCCTTGATAGAAGGGGAATGTCGCACGATTAGTGACCTTTTCCATGGTGAAACCTTTAAGTCCTTAGACCGATGCAAAAAAGATTTCCACCTCCCAGCCATGGCACGCTTGCAATATTATCAAATTCAACACTGCTACATACACCCATCAATATGCAAGCGGCCACGCACCAACTCACTTCCTTCGAGATGCTAGTGCGCTCCTTTGATGGCTTGCGAGGCCTGATCGCAAGCACATACCAGGTCCTGCAGCACTCCAACCCTTTACCCCCTCATCCTTACCAGCGGAAATGGCACTCCGACATATCAGATGATATCACCCCTGACCAATGGGAGCAGGACATATAGAAGCATTGCCCAACAGGAATCGGCTTATAAAGTTCTGGCCTGCTGGTATTACACACCAGTCCGCCTAAGAAAATGTTCCCCACCTCCACATCCCTGTGTTGGCGTTGCAACTCTGACACAGGCTCATATATACATATTTGGTGGTCTTGCCCAATATTAACTCTCTTCTGGAAGGAGGTGCTGCGCCACATCAGAGACGCGGTGGGGTTCCCTATCCCGAGCACGTCGCAGGTAACGATCCTTGGGATCTGACCCCAAAATCTTAAAGCCATGACCCACTCTGACTGGCGTGTGATCCTTCACATGCTAGGGGCAGTCAAGCAGATTATCGCCCTACATTGGAAGAAACCCTTGACCCCTCCGGCTTCGGGATGGCTCACCCGCCTCTGGTACACCATGGCTATGGAGCACTTAACCAATCGCATCACACACTCTGATGCCCAATTTACACACATATGGCAACCACTAATACTACGCTTGTCTAAACTGGAACACTGCCGCTCTCTCCCTCCTCGCTTGTGCGCTCTACAGCTCTTTGAAGACGCGTTGCTACTGAAAGGGGCTGAGCTCCCAGAATGAATCAGACCACACCAGTGTAGATGGTACCCCACTACCTAGCCACACTACCCTTTCATTACATTACTCTTACCTCTATTGGTGCCACTGTAAGCGCCCACGATAATTAATGGCTATAGCATAGCCTCAAGCGGCGACCTCCACGGACCCTTCCCTTTGCCTTTACCCTCCCTCCTTCCCCATGTTCTCCCAGGTTCTTCTTTATTGTTGAACACTGGCGGAAATACGCCTTTGTGGCGAAACTCCTTCTTTTGCCTGAGCCAACTAACTATGCCATGTACGCTCCACTATGACCTGTACCAATTGTATACAAATGCTGTGTAGGGCCATGGCCATATAGACTCTCGTTTAAAGCCAGAAGCGTACTTGCTGATCTGCCAGGATGTTATTTGTTTGTATGATTATTAATCACATTGTATGTATCATAAATATGTACACAGTTATGTGGAAAAAATAATAAAACAGATTTCAAACAAAAATGTTACATTATAAATACATAGTCGATAATTTTATAATTTCAATAAAATTATTTAACATGCATTTAAAAAAATTAGAAATCATAAAAGCAAATGTATCTGTTTTTTTCAAAATATATGTAACTAAAGTGTAAAAATATATGGACTTGTAAAAATTACAAAAGTAATAGGATTGCGTATCTGTTAAAATATAAACAGTTTACAAAAATTAAAAAACAACAAATATATTGAAAATATGTTACTGTGTCAAACAATCTAAAGAAAACATTGAAAGTTTTACATAAAAAAAAAAACTCTGATGGAGAATTCTTCTCTGTTGGAGGTTGTGATCGTGAAAGTATCACTGCTTTAAGGAAAGTTGTTATGTTGCAAATTCTGCTAGATAATTGTTCCCCAACACAGAATTATTCCATGGAGGATTTATCACTTGCAATTGGATTACTTTTCATTATCATGGAAATCTAAATAGTCCCCAAGTGCACAAAGTGGGTCTGAACGTCCATTTGGATTGATTCAAAGCTCTAGAAACTGCCATGATTGTCAAGATCTTGTAAGTTTCCCGATGTTAAGACAAGACTGTAAATTGAATTCTGAATAGAATAACTCAAGAGATTCTGTAACTATAGACTAGTGTCAGAATATTAAAATGTAATAACAAGTGTTTAGAACTTGTAATGATGCCTAAAGACTCTGGATGGTCCCTTCCCTTTTGGAGTACCATTTTAGTCGCATTACAATAACTATTTACACCCTCCTTGATGGTAAAACAAAATAGAATAGAATGCTATCTTCTGATGTCTATGCAGTTTGAGCATACATATCATGGAGGCATCGGTGAACTGTAAAAATGTAAAATATGTAAAGATTACCTGAGGACAGTCATTTAATGTGGATTTCTATGGTTCTGTTAGAACCCTTGGCTGGTAATCCCCCACATTTTTTGACTTCACCCCTTCTCTTTGCTGAATTCATTTTTGTTGTGCTTAGTGTCAAAAGCCAAGCACACACGTGCACTAACCTGCAAAAAAACGGGACCCAGAGGGAACGAAGTACGGACAGTCTGGCCACTCCCAATTACGCTCCCCAAGGAGAACAGCTACACTGTTTCCCAAAGAAGTGCACCCACAATAAGGAGCTATAGAGGGAAAATCAATCAGGTTGCCCTCCACTCGAACATCACAATCAAAAAAACAAGACCTGACCGATCAGGGCTAAACTCACTTTAAATGTAAAGGATTGAACATGGGTCCAAGGAAGACATGGCTTGGCAGTTCGGGCTGGACTGTTCCCATGAGGCACAGGGTCAGACTGATTTGCATATGGCCATGTCTGAACTGGGGTGGTGGAGTGAGCTAAAGAATGATGATGGATTAAACCCAGATCAGTTGACTGGGGGTGAGTGTTTGATTGGCTCAAACGTTCCGTCCATCATCCCCTTTTGTATCGCTTTGGTCGCCCTAAGTTGGCGGGGGTATGCCCAGACGTGGGTCCCTTGCTCACTTTGCCACTGGATTCAAGCAAGCCTGGCTGATGACGGCTGAAATGCCAGAAACCGGTCCTAGGATGCTTGTTTCCGGTCCAGGGAAGACATGGCTTGGCAGTTCGGGCTGGACTGTTCCCATGAGGCACAGGGTCAGACTGATTTGCATATGGCCATGTCTGAACTGGGGTGGTGGAGTGAGCTAAAGAATGATGATGGATTAAACCCAGATCAGTTGACTGGGGGTGAGTGTTTGATTGGCTCAAACGTTCCGTCCATCATCCCCTTTTGTATCGCTTTGGTCGCCCTAAGTTGGCGGGGGTATGCCCAGACGTGGGTCCCTTGCTCACTTTGCCACTGGATTCAAGCAAGCCTGGCTGATGACGGCTGAAATGCCAGAAACCGGTCCTAGGATGCTTGTTTCCGGTCCAGGGAAGACATGGCTTGGCAGTTCGGGCTGGACTGTTCCCATGAGGCACAGGGTCAGACTGATTTGCATATGGCCATGTCTGAACTGGGGTGGTGGAGTGAGCTAAAGAATGATGATGGATTAAACCCAGATCAGTTGACTGGGGGTGAGTGTTTGATTGGCTCAAACGTTCCGTCCATCATCCCCTTTTGTATCGCTTTGGTCGCCCTAAGTTGGCGGGGGTATGCCCAGACGTGGGTCCCTTGCTCACTTTGCCACTGGATTCAAGCAAGCCTGGCTGATGACGGCTGAAATGCCAGAAACCGGTCCTAGGATGCTTGTTTCCGGTCCAGGGAAGACATGGCTTGGCAGTTCGGGCTGGACTGTTCCCATGAGGCACAGGGTCAGACTGATTTGCATATGGCCATGTCTGAACTGGGGTGGTGGAGTGAGCTAAAGAATGATGATGGATTAAACCCAGATCAGTTGACTGGGGGTGAGTGTTTGATTGGCTCAAACGTTCCGTCCATCATCCCCTTTTGTATCGCTTTGGTCGCCCTAAGTTGGCGGGGGTATGCCCAGACGTGGGTCCCTTGCTCACTTTGCCACTGGATTCAAGCAAGCCTGGTTGATGACGGCTGAAATGCCAGAAACCGGTCCTAGGATGCTTGTTTCCGGTCCAGGGAAGACATGGCTTGGCAGTTCGGGCTGGACTGTTCCCATGAGGCACAGGGTCAGACTGATTTGCATATGGCCATGTCTGAACTGGGGTGGTGGAGTGAGCTAAAGAATGATGATGGATTAAACCCAGATCAGTTGACTGGGGGTGAGTGTTTGATTGGCTCAAACGTTCCGTCCATCATCCCCTTTTGTATCGCTTTGGTCGCCCTAAGTTGGCGGGGGTATGCCCAGACGTGGGTCCCTTGCTCACTTTGCCACTGGATTCAAGCAAGCCTGGCTGATGACGGCTGAAATGCCAGAAACCGGTCCTAGGATGCTTGTTTCCGGTCCAGGGAAGACATGGCTTGGCAGTTTGGGCTGGACTGTTCCCATGAGGCACAGGGTCAGACTGATTTGCATATGGCCATGTCTGAACTGGGGTGGTGGAGTGAGCTAAAGAATGATGATGGATTAAACCCAGATCAGTTGACTGGGGGTGAGTGTTTGATTGGCTCAAACGTTCCGTCCATCATCCCCTTTTGTATCGCTTTGGTCGCCCTAAGTTGGCGGGGGTATTCCCAGACGTGGGTCCCTTGCTCACTTTGCCACTGGATTCAAGCAAGCCTGGCTGATGACGGCTGAAATGCCAGAAACCGGTCCTAGGATGCTTGTTTCCGGTCCAGGGAAGACATGGCTTGGCAGTTCGGGCTGGGCTGTTCCCATGAGGCACAGGGTCAGACTGATTTGCATATGGCCATGTCTGAACTGGGGTGGTGGAGTGAGCTAAAGAATGATGATGGATTAAACCCAGATCAGTTGACTGGGGGTGAGTGTTTGATTGGCTCAAACGTTCCGTCCATCATCCCCTTTTGTATAGCTTTGGTCGCCCTAAGTTGGCGGGGGTATGCCCAGACGTGGGTCCCTTGCTCACTTTGCCACTGGATTCAAGCAAGCCTGGCTGATGACGGCTGAAATGCCAGAAACCGGTCCTAGGATGCTTGTTTCCGGTCCAGGGAAGACATGGCTTGGCAGTTCGGGCTGGACTGTTCCCATGAGGCACAGGGTCAGACTGATTTGCATATGGCCATGTCTGAACTGGGGTGGTGGAGTGAGCTAAAGAATGATGATGGATTAAACCCAGATCAGTTGACTGGGGGTGAGTGTTTGATTGGCTCAAACGTTCCGTCCATCATCCCCTTTTGTATCGCTTTGGTCGCCCTAAGTTGGCGGGGGTATGCCCAGACGTGGGTCCCTTGCTCACTTTGCCACTGGATTCAAGCAAGCCTGGCTGATGACGGCTGAAATGCCAGAAACCGGTCCTAGGATGCTTGTTTCCGGTCCAGGGAAGACATGGCTTGGCAGTTCGGGCTGGACTGTTCCCATGAGGCACAGGGTCAGACTGATTTGCATATGGCCATGTCTGAACTGGGGTGGTGGAGTGAGCTAAAGAATGATGATGGATTAAACCCAGATCAGTTGACTGGGGGTGAGTGTTTGGATGGCTCAAACGTTCCGTCCATCATCCCCTTTTGTATCGCTTTGGTCGCCCTAAGTTGGCGGGGGTATGCCCAGACGTGGGTCCCTTGCTCACTTTGCCACTGGATTCAAGCAAGCCTGGCTGATGACGGCTGAAATGCCAGAAACCGGTCCTAGGATGCTTGTTTCCGGTCCAGGGAAGACATGGCTTGGCAGTTCGGGCTGGACTGTTCCCATGAGGCACAGGGTCAGACTGATTTGCATATGGCCATGTCTGAACTGGGGTGGTGGAGTGAGCTAAAGAATGATGATGGATTAAACCCAGATCAGTTGACTGGGGGTGAGTGTTTGATTGGCTCAAACGTTCCGTCCATCATCCCCTTTTGTATCGCTTTGGTCGCCCTAAGTTGGCGGGGGTATGCCCAGACGTGGGTCCCTTGCTCACTTTGCCACTGGATTCAAGCAAGCCTGGCTGATGACGGCTGAAATGCCAGAAACCGGTCCTAGGATGCTTGTTTCCGGTCCAGGGAAGACATGGCTTGGCAGTTCGGGCTGGACTGTTCCCATGAGGCACAGGGTCAGACTGATTTGCATATGGCCATGTCTGAACTGGGGTGGTGGAGTGAGCTAAAGAATGATGATGGATTAAACCCAGATCAGTTGACTGGGGGTGAGTGTTTGATTGGCTCAAGCGTTCCGTCCATCATCCCCTTTTGTATCGCTTTGGTCGCCCTAAGTTGGCGGGGGTATGCCCAGACGTGGGTCCCTTGCTCACTTTGCCACTGGATTCAAGCAAGCCTGGCTGATGACGGCTGAAATGCCAGAAACCGGTCCTAGGATGCTTGTTTCCGGTCCAGGGAAGACATGGCTTGGCAGTTCGGGCTGGACTGTTCCCATGAGGCACAGGGTCAGACTGACTTGCATATGGCCATGTCTGAACTGGGGTGGTGGAGTGAGCTAAAGAATGATGATGGATTAAACCCAGATCAGTTGACTGGGGGTGAGTGTTTGATTGGCTCAAACGTTCCGTCCATCATCCCCTTTTGTATCGCTTTGGTCGCCCTAAGTTGGCGGGAGTATGCCCAGACGTGGGTCCCTTGCTCACTTTGCCACTGGATTCAAGCAAGCCTGGCTGATGACGGCTGAAATGCCAGAAACCGGTCCTAGGATGCTTGTTTCCGGTCCAGGGAAGACATGGCTTGGCAGTTCGGGCTGGACTGTTCCCATGAGGCACAGGGTCAGACTGATTTGCATATGGCCATGTCTGAACTGGGGTGGTGGAGTGAGCTAAAGAATGATGATGGATTAAACCCAGATCAGTTGACTGGGGGTGAGTGTTTGATTGGCTCAAACGTTCCGTCCATCATCCCCTTTTGTATCGCTTTGGTCGCCCTAAGTTGGCGGGGGTATGCCCAGACGTGGGTCCCTTGCTCACTTTGCCACTGGATTCAAGCAAGCCTGGCTGATGACGGCTGAAATGCCAGAAACCGGTCCTAGGATGCTTGTTTCCGGTCCAGGGAAGACATGGCTTGGCAGTTCGGGCTGGACTGTTCCCATGAGGCACAGGGTCAGACTGATTTGCATATGGCCATGTCTGAACTGGGGTGGTGGAGTGAGCTAAAGAATGATGATGGATTAAACCCAGATCAGTTGACTGGGGGTGAGTGTTTGATTGGCTCAAACGTTCCGTCCATCATCCCCTTTTGTATCGCTTTGGTCACCCTAAGTTGGCGGGGGTATGCCCAGACGTGGGTCCCTTGCTCACTTTGCCACTGGATTCAAGCAAGCCTGGCTGATGACGGCTGAAATGCCAGAAACCGGTCCTAGGATGCTTGTTTCCGGTCCAGGGAAGACATGGCGTGGCAGTTCGGGCTGGACTGTTCCCATGAGGCACAGGGTCAGACTGATTTGCATATGGCCATGTCTGAACTGGGGTGGTGGAGTGAGCTAAAGAATGATGATGGATTAAACCCAGATCAGTTGACTGGGGGTGAGTGTTTGATTGGCTCAAACGTTCCGTCCATCATCCCCTTTTGTATCGCTTTGGTCGCCCTAAGTTGGCGGGGGTATGCCCAGACGTGGGTCCTTTGCTCACTTTGCCACTGGATTCAAGCAAGCCTGGCTGATGACGGCTGAAATGCCAGAAACCGGTCCTAGGATGCTTGTTTCCGGTCCAGGGAAGACATGGCTTGGCAGTTCGGGCTGGACTGTTCCCATGAGGCACAGGGTCAGACTGATTTGCATATGGCCATGTCTGAACTGGGGTGGTGGAGTGAGCTAAAGAATGATGATGGATTAAACCCAGATCAGTTGACTGGGGGTGAGTGTTTGATTGGCTCAAACGTTCCGTCCATCATCCCCTTTTGTATCGCTTTGGTCGCCCTAAGTTGGCGGGGGTATGCCCAGACGTGGGTCCCTTGCTCACTTTGCCACTGGATTCAAGCAAGCCTGGCTGATGACGGCTGAAATGCCAGAAACCGGTCCTAGGATGCTTGTTTTCGGTCCAGGGAAGACATGGCTTGGCAGTTCGGGCTGGACTGTTCCCATGAGGCACAGGGTCAGACTGATTTGCATATGGCCATGTCTGAACTGGGGTGGTGGAGTGAGCTAAAGAATGATGATGGATTAAACCCAGATCAGTTGACTGGGGGTGAGTGTTTGATTGGCTCAAACGTTCCGTCCATCATCCCCTTTTGTATCGCTTTGGTCGCCCTAAGTTGGCGGGGGTATGCCCAGACGTGGGTCCCTTGCTCACTTTGCCACTGGATTCAAGCAAGCCTGGCTGATGACGGCTGAAATGCCAGAAACCGGTCCTAGGATGCTTGTTTCCGGTCCAGGGAAGACATGGCTTGGCAGTTCGGGCTGGACTGTTCCCATGAGGCACAGGGTCAGACTGATTTGCATATGGCCATGTCTGAACTGGGGTGGTGGAGTGAGCTAAAGAATGATGATGGATTAAACCCAGATCAGTTGACTGGGGGTGAGTGTTTGATTGGCTCAAACGTTCCGTCCATCATCCCCTTTTGTATCGCTTTGGTCGCCCTAAGTTGGCGGGGGTATGCCCAGACGTGGGTCCCTTGCTCACTTTGCCACTGGATTCAAGCAAGCCTGGCTGATGACGGCTGAAATGCCAGAAACCGGTCCTAGGATGCTTGTTTCCGGTCCAGGGAAGACATGGCTTGGCAGTTCGGGCTGGACTGTTCCCATGAGGCACAGGGTCAGACTGATTTGCATATGGCCATGTCTGAACTGGGGTGGTGGAGTGAGCTAAAGAATGATGATGGATTAAACCCAGATCAGTTGACTGGGGGTGAGTGTTTGATTGGCTCAAACGTTCCGTCCATCATCCCCTTTTGTATCGCTTTGGTCGCCCTAAGTTGGCGGGGGTATGCCCAGACGTGGGTCCCTTGCTCACTTTGCCACTGGATTCAAGCAAGCCTGGCTGATGACGGCTGAAATGCCAGAAACCGGTCCTAGGATGCTTGTTTCCGGTCCAGGGAAGACATGGCTTGGCAGTTCGGGCTGGACTGTTCCCATGAGGCACAGGGTCAGACTGATTTGCATATGGCCATGTCTGAACTGGGGTGGTGGAGTGAGCTAAAGAATGATGATGGATTAAACCCAGATCAGTTGACTGGGGGTGAGTGTTTGATTGGCTCAAACGTTCCATCCATCATCCCCTTTTGTATCGCTTTGGTCGCCCTAAGTTGGCGGGGGTATGCCCAGACGTGGGTCCCTTGCTCACTTTGCCACTGGATTCAAGCAAGCCTGGCTGATGACGGCTGAAATGCCAGAAACCGGTCCTAGGATGCTTGTTTCCGGTCCAGGGAAGACATGGCTTGGCAGTTCGGGCTGGACTGTTCCCATGAGGCACAGGGTCAGACTGATTTGCATATGGCCATGTCTGAACTGGGGTGGTGGAGTGAGCTAAAGAATGATGATGGATTAAACCCAGATCAGTTGACTGGGGGTGAGTGTTTGATTGGCTCAAACGTTCCGTCCATCATCCCCTTTTGTATCGCTTTGGTCGCCCTAAGTTGGCGGGGTATGCCCAGACGTGGGTCCCTTGCTCACTTTGCCACTGGATTCAAGCAAGCCTGGCTGATGACGGCTGAAATGCCAGAAACCGGTCCTAGGATGCTTGTTTCCGGTCCAGGGAAGACATGGCTTGGCAGTTCGGGCTGGACTGTTCCCATGAGGCACAGGGTCAGACTGATTTGCATATGGCCATGTCTGAACTGGGGTGGTGGAGTGAGCTAAAGAATGATGATGGATTAAACCCAGATCAGTTGACTGGGGGTGAGTGTTTGATTGGCTCAAACGTTCCGTCCATCATCCCCTTTTGTATCGCTTTGGTCGCCCTAAGTTGGCGGGGGTATGCCCAGACGTGGGTCCCTTGCTCACTTTGCCACTGGATTCAAGCAAGCCTGGCTGATGACGGCTGAAATGCCAGAAACCGGTCCTAGGATGCTTGTTTCCGGTCCAGGGAAGACATGGCTTGGCAGTTCGGGCTGGACTGTTCCCATGAGGCACAGGGTCAGACTGATTTGCATATGGCCACGTCTGAACTGGGGTGGTGGAGTGAGCTAAAGAATGATGATGGATTAAACCCAGATCAGTTGACTGGGGGTGAGTGTTTGATTGGCTCAAACGTTCCGTCCATCATCCCCTTTTGTATCGCTTTGGTCGCCCTAAGTTGGCGGGGGTATGCCCAGACGTGGGTCCCTTGCTCACTTTGCCACTGGATTCAAGCAAGCCTGGCTGATGACGGCTGAAATGCCAGAAACCGGTCCTAGGATGCTTGTTTCCGGTCCAGGGAAGACATGGCTTGGCAGTTTGGGCTGGACTCTTCCCATGAGGCACAGGGTCAGACTGATTTGCATATGGCCATGTCTGAACTGGGGTGGTGGAGTGAGCTAAAGAATGATGATGGATTAAACCCAGATCAGTTGACTGGGGGTGAGTGTTTGATTGGCTCAAACGTTCCGTCCATCATCCCCTTTTGTATCGCTTTGGTCGCCCTAAGTTGGCGGGGGTATGCCCAGACGTGGGTCCCTTGCTCACTTTGCCACTGGATTCAAGCAAGCCTGGCTGATGACGGCTGAAATGCCAGAAACCGGTCCTAGGATGCTTGTTTCCGGTCCAGGGAAGACATGGCTTGGCAGTTCGGGCTGGACTGTTCCCATGAGGCACAGGGTCAGACTGATTTGCATATGGCCATGTCTGAACTGGGGTGGTGGAGTGAGCTAAAGAATGATGATGGATTAAACCCAGATCAGTTGACTGGGGGTGAGTGTTTGATTGGCTCAAACGTTCCGTCCATCATCCCCTTTTGTATCAGCTTTGGTCGCCCTAAGTTGGCGGGGGTATGCCCAGACTTGGGTCCCTTGCTCACTTTGCCACTGGATTCAAGCAAGCCTGGCTGATGACGGCTGAAATACCAGAAACCGGTCCTAGGATGCTTGTTTCCGGTCCAGGGAAGACATGGCTTGGCAGTTCGGGCTGGACTGTTCCCATGAGGCACAGGGTCAGGCTGATTTGCATATGGCCATGTCTGAACTGGGGTGGTGGAGTGAGCTAAAGAATGATGATGGATTAAACCCAGATCAGTTGACTGGGGGTGAGTGTTTGATTGGCTCAAGCGTTCCGTCCATCATCCCCTTTTGTATCGCTTTGGTCGCCCTAAGTTGGCGGGGGTATGCCCAGACGTGGGTCCCTTGCTCACTTTGCCACTGGATTCAAGCAAGCCTGGCTGATGACGGCTGAAATGCCAGAAACCGGTCCTAGGATGCTTGTTTCCGGTCCAGGGAAGACATGGCTTGGCAGTTCGGGCTGGACTGTTCCCATGAGGCACAGGGTCAGACTGATTTGCATATGGCCATGTCTGAACTGGGGTGGTGGAGTGAGCTAAAGAATGATGATGGATTAAACCCAGATCAGTTGACTGGGGGTGAGTGTTTGATTGGCTCAAACGTTCCGTCCATCATCCCCTTTTGTATCGCTTTGGTCGCCCTAAGTTGGCGGGGGTATGCCCAGACGTGGGTCCCTTGCTCACTTTGCCACTGGATTCAAGCAAGCCTGGCTGATGACGGCTGAAATGCCAGAAACCGGTCCTAGGATGCTTGTTTCCGGTCCAGGGAAGACATGGCTTGGCAGTTCGGGCTGGACTGTTCCCATGAGGCACAGGGTCAGACTGATTTGCATATGGCCATGTCTGAACTGGGGTGGTGGAGTGAGCTAAAGAATGATGATGGATTAAACCCAGATCAGTTGACTGGGGGTGAGTGTTTGATTGGCTCAAACGTTCCGTCCATCATCCCCTTTTGTATCGCTTTGGTAGCCCTAAGTTGGCGGGGGTATGCCCAGACGTGGGTCCCTTGCTCACTTTGCCACTGGATTCAAGCAAGCCTGGCTGATGACGGCTGAAATGCCAGAAACCGGTCCTAGGATGCTTGTTTCCGGTCCAGGGAAGACATGGCTTGGCAGTTCGGGCTGGACTGTTCCCATGAGGCACAGGGTCAGACTGATTTGCATATGGCCATGTCTGAACTGGGGTGGTGGAGTGAGCTAAAGAATGATGATGGATTAAACCCAGATCAGTTGACTGGGGGTGAGTGTTTGATTGGCTCAAACGTTCCGTCCATCATCCCCTTTTGTATCGCTTTGGTCGCCCTAAGTTGGCGGGGGTATGCCCAGACGTGGGTCCCTTGCTCACTTTGCCACTGGATTCAAGCAAGCCTGGCTGATGACGGCTGAAATGCCAGAAACCGGTCCTAGGATGCTTGTTTCCGGTCCAGGGAAGACATGGCTTGGCAGTTCGGGCTGGACTGTTCCCATGAGGCACAGGGTCAGACTGATTTGCATATGGCCATGTCTGAACTGGGGTGGTGGAGTGAGCTAAAGAATGATGATGGATTAAACCCAGATCAGTTGACTGGGGGTGAGTGTTTGATTGGCTCAAACGTTCCGTCCATCATCCCCTTTTGTATCGCTTTGGTCGCCCTAAGTTGGCGGGGGTATGCCCAGACGTGGGTCCCTTGCTCACTTTGCCACTGGATTCAAGCAAGCCTGGCTGATGACGGCTGAAATGCCAGAAACCGGTCCTAGGATGCTTGTTTCCGGTCCAGGGAAGACATGGCTTGGCAGTTCGGGCTGGACTGTTCCCATGAGGCACAGGGTCAGACTGATTTGCATATGGCCATGTCTGAACTGGGGTGGTGGAGTGAGCTAAAGAATGATGATGGATTAAACCCAGATCAGTTGACTGGGGGTGAGTGTTTGATTGGCTCAAACGTTCCGTCCATCATCCCCTTTTGTATCGCTTTGGTCGCCCTAAGTTGGCGGGGGTATGCCCAGACGTGGGTCCCTTGCTCACTTTGCCACTGGATTCAAGCAAGCCTGGCTGATGATGGCTGAAATGCCAGAAACCGGTCCTAGGATGCTTGTTTCCGGTCCAGGGAAGACATGGCTTGGCAGTTCGGGCTGGACTGTTCCCATGAGGCACAGGGTCAGACTGATTTGCATATGGCCATGTCTGAACTGGGGTGGTGGAGTGAGCTAAAGAATGATGATGGATTAAACCCAGATCAGTTGACTGGGGGTGAGTGTTTGATTGGCTCAAACGTTCCGTCCATCATCCCCTTTTGTATCGCTTTGGTCGCCCTAAGTTGGCGGGGGTATGCCCAGACGTGGGTCCCTTGCTCACTTTGCCACTGGATTCAAGCAAGCCTGGCTGATGACGGCTGAAATGCCAGAAACCGGTCCTAGGATGCTTGTTTCCGGTCCAGGGAAGACATGGCTTGGCAGTTCGGGCTGGACTGTTCCCATGAGGCACAGGGTCAGACTGATTTGCATATGGCCATGTCTGAACTGGGGTGGTGGAGTGAGCTAAAGAATGATGATGGATTAAACCCAGATCAGTTGACTGGGGCTGAGTGTTTGATTGGCTCAAACGTTCCGTCCATCATCCCCTTTTGTATCGCTTTGGTCGCCCTAAGTTGGCGGGGGTATGCCCAGACGTGGGTCCCTTGCTCACTTTGCCACTGGATTCAAGCAAGCCTGGCTGATGACGGCTGAAATGCCAGAAACCGGTCCTAGGATGCTTGTTTCCGGTCCAGGGAAGACATGGCTTGGCAGTTCGGGCTGGACTGTTCCCATGAGGCACAGGGTCAGACTGATTTGCATATGGCCATGTCTGAACTGGGGTGGTGGAGTGAGCTAAAGAATGATGATGGATTAAACCCAGATCAGTTGACTGGGGGTGAGTGTTTGATTGGCTCAAACGTTCCGTCCATCATCCCCTTTTGTATCGCTTTGGTCGCCCTAAGTTGGCGGGGGTATGCCCAGACGTGGGTCCCTTGCTCACTTTGCCACTGGATTCAAGCAAGCCTGGCTGATGACGGCTGAAATGCCAGAAACCGGTCCTAGGATGCTTGTTTCCGGTCCAGGGAAGACATGGCTTGGCAGTTCGGGCTGGACTGTTCCCATGAGGCACAGGGTCAGACTGATTTGCATATGGCCATGTCTGAACTGGGGTGGTGGAGTGAGCTAAAGAATGATGATGGATTAAACCCAGATCAGTTGACTGGGGGTGAGTGTTTGATTGGCTCAAACGTTCCGTCCATCATCCCCTTTTGTATCGCTTTGGTCGCCCTAAGTTGGCGGGGGTATGCCCAGACGTGGGTCCCTTGCTCACTTTGCCACTGGATTCAAGCAAGCCTGGCTGATGACGGCTGAAATGCCAGAAACCGGTCCTAGGATGCTTGTTTCCGGTCCAGGGAAGACATGGCTTGGCAGTTCGGGCTGGACTGTTCCCATGAGGCACAGGGTCAGACTGATTTGCATATGGCCATGTCTGAACTGGGGTGGTGGAGTGAGCTAAAGAATGATGATGGATTAAACCCAGATCAGTTGACTGGGGGTGAGTGTTTGATTGGCTCAAACGTTCCGTCCATCATCCCCTTTTGTATCGCTTTGGTCGCCCTAAGTTGGCGGGGGTATGCCCAGACGTGGGTCCCTTGCTCACTTTGCCACTGGATTCAAGCAAGCCTGGCTGATGACGGCTGAAATGCCAGAAACCGGTCCTAGGATGCTTGTTTCCGGTCCAGGGAAGACATGGCTTGGCAGTTCGGGCTGGACTGTTCCCATGAGGCACAGGGTCAGACTGATTTGCATATGGCCATGTCTGAACTGGGGTGGTGGAGTGAGCTAAAGAATGATGATGGATTAAACCCAGATCAGTTGACTGGGGGTGAGTGTTTGATTGGCTCAAACGTTCCGTCCATCATCCCCTTTTGTATCGCTTTGGTCGCCCTAAGTTGGCGGGGGTATGCCCAGACGTGGGTCCCTTGCTCACTTTGCCACTGGATTCAAGCAAGCCTGGCTGATGATGGCTGAAATGCCAGAAACCGGTCCTAGGATGCTTGTTTACGGTCCAGGGAAGACATGGCGTGGCAGTTCGGGCTGGACTGTTACCAAGAGGCACAGGGTCAGACAGATTTGCATATGGCCATGTCTGAACTGGGGTGGTGGAGTGAGCTAAAGAATGATGATGGATTAAACCCAGATCAGTTGACTGGGGGTGAGTGTTTGATTGGCTCAAACGTTCCGTCCATCATCCCCTTTTGTATCGCTTTGGTCGCCCTAAGTTGGCGGGGGTATGCCCAGACGTGGGTCCCTTGCTCACTTTGCCACTGGATTCAAGCAAGCCTGGCTGATGACGGCTGAAATGCCAGAAACCGGTCCTAGGATGCTTGTTTCCGGTCCAGGGAAGACATGGCTTGGCAGTTCGGGCTGGACTGTTCCCATGAGGCACAGGGTCAGACTGATTTGCATATGGCCATGTCTGAACTGGGGTGGTGGAGTGAGCTAAAGAATGATGATGGATTAAACCCAGATCAGTTGACTGGGGGTGAGTGTTTGATTGGCTCAAACGTTCCGTCCATCATCCCCTTTTGTATCGCTTTGGTCGCCCTAAGTTGGCGGGGGTATGCCCAGACGTGGGTCCCTTGCTCACTTTGCCACTGGATTCAAGCAAGCCTGGCTGATGACGGCTGAAATGCCAGAAACCGGTCCTAGGATGCTTGTTTCCGGTCCAGGGAAGACATGGCTTGGCAGTTCGGGCTGGACTGTTCCCATGAGGCACAGGGTCAGACTGATTTGCATTTGGCCATGTCTGAACTGGGGTGGTGGAGTGAGCTAAAGAATGATGATGGATTAAACCCAGATCAGTTGACTGGGGGTGAGTGTTTGACTGGCTCAAACGTTCCGTCCATCATCCCCTTTTGTATCGCTTTGGTCGCCCTAAGTTGGCGGGGGTATGCCCAGACGTGGGTCCCTTGCTCACTTTGCCACTGGATTCAAGCAAGCCTGGCTGATGACGGCTGAAATGCAAGAAACCGGTCCTAGGATGCTTGTTTCCGGTCCAGGGAAGACATGGCTTGGCAGTTCGGGCTGGACTGTTCCCATGAGGCACAGGGTCAGACTGATTTGCATATGGCCATGTCTGAACTGGGGTGGTGGAGTGAGCTAAAGAATGATGATGGATTAAACCCAGATCAGTTGACTGGGGGTGAGTGTTTGATTGGCTCAAGCGTTCCGTCCATCATCCCCTTTTGTATCGCTTTGGTCGCCCTAAGTTGGCGGGGGTATGCCCAGACGTGGGTCCCTTGCTCACTTTGCCGCTGGATTCAAGCAAGCCTGGCTGATGATGGCTGAAATGCCAGAAACCGGTCCTAGGATGCTTGTTTCCGGTCCAGGGAAGACATGGCTTGGCAGTTCGGGCTGGACTGTTCCCATGAGGCACAGGGTCAGACTGATTTGCATATGGCCATGTCTGAACTGGGGTGGTGGAGTGAGCTAAAGAATGATGATGGATTAAACCCAGATCAGTTGACTGGGGGTGAGTGTTTGATTGGCTCAAACGTTCCGTCCATCATCCCCTTTTGTATCGCTTTGGTCGCCCTAAGTTGGCGGGGGTATGCCCAGACGTGGGTCCCTTGCTCACTTTGCCACTGGATTCAAGCAAGCCTGGCTGATGACGGCTGAAATGCCAGAAACCGGTCCTAGGATGCTTGTTTCCGGTCCAGGGAAGACATGGCTTGGCAGTTCGGGCTGGACTGTTCCCATGAGGCACAGGGTCAGGCTGATTTGCATATGGCCATGTCTGAACTGGGGTGGTGGAGTGAGCTAAAGAATGATGATGGATTAAACCCAGATCAGTTGACTGGGGCTGAGTGTTTGATTGGCTCAAACGTTCCGTCCATCATCCCCTTTTGTATCGCTTTGGTCGCCCTAAGTTGGCGGGGGTATGCCCAGACGTGGGTCCCTTGCTCACTTTGCCACTGGATTCAAGCAAGCCTGGCTGATGACGGCTGAAATGCCAGAAACCGGTCCTAGGATGCTTGTTTCCGGTCCAGGGAAGACATGGCTTGGCAGTTCGGGCTGGACTGTTCCCATGAGGCACAGGGTCAGACTGATTTGCATTTGGCCATGTCTGAACTGGGGTGGTGGAGTGAGCTAAAGAATGATGATGGATTAAACCCAGATCAGTTGACTGGGGGTGAGTGTTTGACTGGCTCAAACGTTCCGTCCATCATCCCCTTTTGTATCGCTTTGGTCGCCCTAAGTTGGCGGGGGTATGCCCAGACGTGGGTCCCTTGCTCACTTTGCCACTGGATTCAAGCAAGCCTGGCTGATGACGGCTGAAATGCAAGAAACCGGTCCTAGGATGCTTGTTTCCGGTCCAGGGAAGACATGGCTTGGCAGTTCGGGCTGGACTGTTCCCATGAGGCACAGGGTCAGACTGATTTGCATATGGCCATGTCTGAACTGGGGGTGGTGGAGTGAGCTAAAGAATGATGATGGATTAAACCCAGATCAGTTGACTGGGGGTGAGTGTTTGATTGGCTCAAACGTTCCGTCCATCATCCCCTTTTGTATCGCTTTGGTCGCCCTAAGTTGGCGGGGGTATGCCCAGACGTGGGTCCCTTGCTCACTTTGCCACTGGATTCAAGCAAGCCTGGCTGATGACGGCTAAAATGCCAGAAACCGGTCCTAGGATGCTTGTTTCCGGTCCAGGGAAGACATGGCTTGGCAGTTCGGGCTGGACTGTTCCCATGAGGCACAGGGTCAGACTGATTTGCATATGGCCATGTCTGAACTGGGGTGGTGGAGTGAGCTAAAGAATGATGATGGATTAAACCCAGATCAGTTGACTGGGGGTGAGTGTTTGATTGGCTCAAACGTTCCGTCCATCATCCCCTTTTGTATCGCTTTGGTCGCCCTAAGTTGGCGGGGGTATGCCCAGACGTGGGTCCCTTGCTCACTTTGCCACTGGATTCAAGCAAGCCTGGCTGATGACGGCTGAAATGCCAGAAACCGGTCCTAGGATGCTTGTTTCCGGTCCAGGGAAGACATGGCTTGGCAGTTCGGGCTGGACTGTTCCCATGAGGCACAGGGTCAGACTGATTTGCATATGGCCATGTCTGAACTGGGGTGGTGGAGTGAGCTAAAGAATGATGATGGATTAAACCCAGATCAGTTGACTGGGGGTGAGTGTTTGATTGGCTCAAACGTTCCGTCCATCATCCCCTTTTGTATCGCTTTGGTCGCCCTAAGTTGGCGGGGGTATGCCCAGACGTGGGTCCCTTGCTCACTTTGCCACTGGATTCAAGCAAGCCTGGCTGATGATGGCTGAAATGCCAGAAACCGGTCCTAGGATGCTTGTTTACGGTCCAGGGAAGACATGGCTTGGCAGTTCGGGCTGGACTGTTCCCATGAGGCACAGGGTCAGACAGATTTGCATATGGCCATGTCTGAACTGGGGTGGTGGAGTGAGCTAAAGAATGATGATGGATTAAACCCAGATCAGTTGACTGGGGGTGAGTGTTTGATTGGCTCAAACGTTCCGTCCATCATCCCCTTTTGTATCGCTTTGGTCGCCCTAAGTTGGCGGGGGTATGCCCAGACGTGGGTCCCTTGCTCACTTTGCCACTGGATTCAAGCAAGCCTGGCTGATGACGGCTGAAATGCCAGAAACCGGTCCTAGGATGCTTGTTTCCGGTCCAGGGAAGACATGGCTTGGCAGTTCGGGCTGGACTGTTCCCATGAGGGACAGGGTCAGACTGATTTGCATATGGCCATGTCTGAACTGGGGTGGTGGAGTGAGCTAAAGAATGATGATGGATTAAACCCAGATCAGTTGACTGGGGGTGAGTGTTTGATTGGCTCAAACGTTCCGTCCATCATCCCCTTTTGTATCGCTTTGGTCGCCCTAAGTTGGCGGGGGTATGCCCAGACGTGGGTCCCTTGCTCACTTTGCCACTGGATTCAAGCAAGCCTGGCTGATGACGGCTGAAATGCCAGAAACCGGTCCTAGGATGCTTGTTTCCGGTCCAGGGAAGACATGGCTTGGCAGTTCGGGCTGGACTGTTCCCATGAGGCACAGGGTCAGACTGATTTGCATTTGGCCATGTCTGAACTGGGGTGGTGGAGTGAGCTAAAGAATGATGATGGATTAAACCCAGATCAGTTGACTGGGGGTGAGTGTTTGACTGGCTCAAACGTTCCGTCCATCATCCCCTTTTGTATCGCTTTGGTCGCCCTAAGTTGGCGGGGGTATGCCCAGACGTGGGTCCCTTGCTCACTTTGCCACTGGATTCAAGCAAGCCTGGCTGATGACGGCTGAAATGCAAGAAACCGGTCCTAGGATGCTTGTTTCCGGTCCAGGGAAGACATGGCTTGGCAGTTCGGGCTGGACTGTTCCCATGAGGCACAGGGTCAGACTGATTTGCATATGGCCATGTCTGAACTGGGGTGGTGGAGTGAGCTAAAGAATGATGATGGATTAAACCCAGATCAGTTGACTGGGGGTGAGTGTTTGATTGGCTCAAGCGTTCCGTCCATCATCCCCTTTTGTATCGCTTTGTTCGCCCTAAGTTGGCGGGGGTATGCCCAGACGTGGGTCCCTTGCTCACTTTGCCACTGGATTCAAGCAAGCCTGGCTGATGACGGCTGAAATGCCAGAAACCGGTCCTAGGATGCTTGTTTCCGGTCCAGGGAAGACATGGCTTGGCAGTTCGGGCTGGACTGTTCCCATGAGGCACAGGGTCAGACTGATTTGCATATGGCCATGTCTGAACTGGGGTGGTGGAGTGAGCTAAAGAATGATGATGGATTAAACCCAGATCAGTTGACTGGGGGTGAGTGTTTGATTGGCTCAAACGTTCCGTCCATCATCCACTTTTGTATCGCTTTGGTCGCCCTAAGTTGGCGGGGGTATGCCCAGACGTGGGTCCCTTGCTCACTTTGCCACTGGATTCAAGCAAGCCTGGCTGATGACGGCTGAAATGCCAGAAACTGGTCCTAGGATGCTTGTTTCCGGTCCAGGGAAGACATGGCTTGACAGTTCGGGCTGGACTGTTCCCATGAGGCACAGGGTCAGACTGATTTGCATATGGCCATGTCTGAACTGGGGTGGTGGAGTGAGCTAAAGAATGATGATGGATTAAACCCAGATCAGTTGACTGGGGGTGAGTGTTTGATTGGCTCAAACGTTCCGTCCATCATCCCCTTTTGTATCGCTTTGGTCGCCCTAAGTTGGCGGGGGTATGCCCAGACGTGGGTCCCTTGCTCACTTTGCCACTGGATTCAAGCAAGCCTGGCTGATGACGGCTGAAATGCCAGAAACCGGTCCTAGGATGATTGTTTCCGGTCCAGGGAAGACATGGCTTGGCAGTTCGGGCTGGACTGTTCCCATGAGGCACAGGGTCAGACTGATTTGCATATGGCCATGTCTGAACTGGGGTGGTGGAGTGAGCTAAAGAATGATGATGGATTAAACCCAGATCAGTTGACTGGGGGTGAGTGTTTGATTGGCTCAAACGTTCCGTCCATCATCCCCTTTTGTATCGCTTTGGTCGCCCTAAGTTGGCGGGGGTATGCCCAGACGTGGGTCCCTTGCTCACTTTGCCACTGGATTCAAGCAAGCCTGGCTGATGACGGCTGAAATGCCAGAAACCGGTCCTAGGATGCTTGTTTCCGGTCCAGGGAAGACATGGCTTGGCAGTTCGGGCTGGACTGTTCCCATGAGGGACAGGGTCAGACTGATTTGCATATGGCCATGTCTGAACTGGGGTGGTGGAGTGAGCTAAAGAATGATGATGGATTAAACCCAGATCAGTTGACTGGGGGTGAGTGTTTGATTGGCTCAAACGTTCCGTCCATCATCCCCTTTTGTATCGCTTTGGTCGCCGTAAGTTGGCGGGGGTATGCCCAGACGTGGGTCCCTTGCTCACTTTGCCACTGGATTCAAGCAAGCCTGGCTGATGACGGCTGAAATGCCAGAAACCGGTCCTAGGATGCTTGTTTCCTGTCCAGGGAAGACATGGCTTGGCAGTTCGGGCTGGACTGTTCCCATGAGGCACAGGGTCAGACTGATTTGCATATGGCCATGTCTGAACTGGGGTGGTGGAGTGAGCTAAAGAATGATGATGGATTAAACCCAGATCAGTTGACTGGGGGTGAGTGTTTGATTGGCTCAAACGTTCCGTCCATCATCCCCTTTTGTATCGCTTTGGTCGCCCTAAGTTGGCGGGGGTATGCCCAGACGTGGGTCCCTTGCTCACTTTGCCACTGGATTCAAGCAAGCCTGGCTGATGACGGCTGAAATGCCAGAAACCGGTCCTAGGATGCTTGTTTCCGGTCCAGGGAAGACATGGCTTGGCAGTTTGGGCTGGACTGTTCCCATGAGGCACAGGGTCAGACTGATTTGCATATGGCCATGTCTGAACTGGGGTGGTGGAGTGAGCTAAAGAATGATGATGGATTAAACCCAGATCAGTTGACTGGGGGTGAGTGTTTGATTGGCTCAAACGTTCCGTCCATCATCCCCTTTTGTATCACTTTGGTCGCCCTAAGTTGGCGGGGGTATGCCCAGACGTGGGTCCCTTGCTCACTTTGCCACTGGATTCAAGCAAGCCTGGCTGATGACGGCTGAAATGCCAGAAACCGGTCCTAGGATGCTTGTTTCCGGTCCAGGGAAGACATGGCTTGGCAGTTCGGGCTGGACTGTTCCCATGAGGCACAGGGTCAGACTGATTTGCATATGGCCATGTCTGAACTGGGGTGGTGGAGTGAGCTAAAGAATGATGATGGATTAAACCCAGATCAGTTGACTGGGGGTGAGTGTTTGATTGGCTCAAACGTTCCGTCCATCATCCCCTTTTGTATCGCTTTGGTCGCCCTAAGTTGGCGGGGGTATGCCCAGACGTGGGTCCCTTGCTCACTTTGCCACTGGATTCAAGCAAGCCTGGCTGATGACGGCTGAAATGCCAGAAACCGGTCCTAGGATGCTTGTTTCCGGTCCAGGGAAGACATGGCTTGGCAGTTCGGGCTGGACTGTTCCCATGAGGCACAGGGTCAGACTGATTTGCATATGGCCATGTCTGAACTGGGGTGGTGGAGTGAGCTAAAGAATGATGATGGATTAAACCCAGATCAGTTGACTGGGGGTGAGTGTTTGATTGGCTCAAACGTTCCGTCCATCATCCCCTTTTGTATCGCTTTGGTCGCCCTAAGTTGGCGGGGGTATGCCCAGACGTGGGTCCCTTGCTCACTTTGCCACTGGATTCAAGCAAGCCTGGCTGATGACGGCTGAAATGCCAGAAACCGGTCCTAGGATGCTTGTTTCCGGTCCAGGGAAGACATGGCTTGGCAGTTTGGGCTGGACTGTTCCCATGAGGCACAGGGTCAGACTGATTTGCATATGGCCATGTCTGAACTGGGGTGGTGGAGTGAGCTAAAGAATGATGATGGATTAAACCCAGATCAGTTGACTGGGGGTGAGTGTTTGATTGGCTCAAACGTTCCGTCCATCATCCCCTTTTGTATCGCTTTGGTCGCCCTAAGTTGGCGGGGGTATGCCCAGACGTGGGTCCCTTGCTCACTTTGCCACTGGATTCAAGCAAGCCTGGCTGATGACGGCTGAAATGCCAGAAACCGGTCCTAGGATGCTTGTTTCCGGTCCAGGGAAGACATGGCTTGGCAGTTCTGGCTGGACTGTTCCCATGAGGCACAGGGTCAGACTGATTTGCATATGGCCATGTCTGAACTGGGGTGGTGGAGTGAGCTAAAGAATGATGATGGATTAAACCCAGATCAGTTGACTGGGGGTGAGTGTTTGATTGGCTCAAACGTTCCGTCCATCATCCCCTTTTGTATCGCTTTGGTCGCCCTAAGTTGGCGGGGGTATGCCCAGACGTGGGTCCCTTGCTCACTTTGCCACTGGATTCAAGCAAGCCTGGCTGATGACGGCTGAAATGCCAGAAACCGGTCCTAGGATGCTTGTTTCCGGTCCAGGGAAGACATGGCTTGGCAGTTCGGGCTGGACTGTTCCCATGAGGCACAGGGTCAGACTGATTTGCATATGGCCATGTCTGAACTGGGGTGGTGGAGTGAGCTAAAGAATGATGATGGATTAAACCCAGATCAGTTGACTGGGGGTGAGTGTTTGATTGGCTCAAACGTTCCGTCCATCATCCCCTTTTGTATCGCTTTGGTCGCCCTAAGTTGGCGGGGGTATGCCCAGACGTGGGTCCCTTGCTCACTTTGCCACTGGATTCAAGCAAGCCTGGCTGATGACGGCTGAAATGCCAGAAACCGGTCCTAGGATGCTTGTTTCCGGTCCAGGGAAGACATGGCTTGGCAGTTCGGGCTGGACTGTTCCCATGAGGCACAGGGTCAGACTGATTTGCATATGGCCATGCCTGAACTGGGGTGGTGGAGTGAGCTAAAGAATGATGATGGATTAAACCCAGATCAGTTGACTGGGGGTGAGTGTTTGATTGGCTTAAACGTTCCGTCCATCATCCCCTTTTGTATCGCTTTGGTCGCCCTAAGTTGGCGGGGGTATGCCCAGACGTGGGTCCCTTGCTCACTTTGCCACTGGATTCAAGCAAGCCTGGCTGATGACGGCTGAAATGCCAGAAACCGGTCCTAGGATGCTTGTTTCCGGTCCAGGGAAGACATGGCTTGGCAGTTCGGGCTGGACTGTTCCCATGAGGCACAGGGTCAGACTGATTTGCATATGGCCATGTCTGAACTGGGGTGGTGGAGTGAGCTAAAGAATGATGATGGATTAAACCCAGATCAGTTGACTGGGGGTGAGTGTTTGATTGGCTCAAACGTTCCGTCCATCATCCCCTTTTGTATCGCTTTGGTCGCCCTAAGTTGGCGGGGGTATGCCCAGACGTGGGTCCCTTGCTCACTTTGCCACTGGATTCAAGCAAGCCTGGCTGATGACGGCTGAAATGCCAGAAACCGGTCCTAGGATGCTTGTTTCCTGTCCAGGGAAGACATGGCTTGGCAGTTCGGGCTGGACTGTTCCCATGAGGCACAGGGTCAGACTGATTTGCATATGGCCATGTCTGAACTGGGGTGGTGGAGTGAGCTAAAGAATGATGATGGATTAAACCCAGATCAGTTGACTGGGGGTGAGTGTTTGATTGGCTCAAACGTTCCGTCCATCATCCCCTTTGTATCGCTTTGGTCGCCCTAAGTTGGCGGGGGTATGCCCAGACGTGGGTCCCTTGCTCACTTTGCCACTGGATTCAAGCAAGCCTGGCTGATGACGGCTGAAATGCCAGAAACCGGTCCTAGGATGCTTGTTTCCGGTCCAGGGAAGACATGGCTTGGCAGTTCGGGCTGGACTGTTCCCATGAGGCACAGGGTCAGACTGATTTGCATATGGCCATGTCTGAACTGGGGTGGTGGAGTGAGCTAAAGAATGATGATGGATTAAACCCAGATCAGTTGACTGGGGGTGAGTGTTTGATTGGCTCAAACGTTCCGTCCATCATCCCCTTTTGTATCGCTCAGCCCACATACAGCAACTGACTTTTCATTCAACCATACACACAAGAACACCTTGTGACATCACTCACACAATGGCTGAGCAGCAGAGTACAGAACACAGAGAAAGGACTAAACATAAATGAGAGCAGGATACCACACATCTTCCTCCCTATAGAAGACAATAACAAATAATGAGGCATGTGGGATGGAAGTGAGAACAAATACGTAATGAGGAAGGAAATACAGGTCGAAAGACACAACACACACACATTCAACAATAGAAATATGTGTGCAATGAAGAAAGCAACACATTAAACATAAAAGGATAGAGAAACATAACCTCGCAAATGTGTTTGAGCCCACAGAAGCGTCCCAACACCCAGAACAACAAAATGCATTGCGCATCAAACAGCACAACAGTAAATGCAAACATGGAGCGAAAGTGCCCCCCCTAAATGTGGTTTGACTATCCAAGCACAGAAGAACCCACCACCACTCTTCAAAAGTTTGAACGCAGCAAATGTCCATCACCAGACAACAGTAAATGCAAACATGAAGCAAAAGTGCCCCCTAAATGTGGTTTGAGTATCCACGCACAGAAGAACCCACCACCACTCAGAAAAGGTTTGAACGCAGCAAATGTCCACAACCTGGAAACACATACAAAGATGAGAACGCAATATGCAATCAATAAGTAGAATGAGCTTAGATATCACGCTCACCATCAGTCAATTCAAGTATAGTTTTAGCACAACACAAAGAAAAATAGTTTAGGATGCAAGCAAGCAGCAATCCTAGCACTAGTAAATGCAAATGTAAAACAATTTGAGCACAATGATTGCCCACTAACTGAAAATCACAAGTAAATTCGGGGACGCAAAATGCCCCAACATCAGTACTATGAGCTTCAATATCAGGCTAACCACCAGTCGATTTAAGAAAAAGTTCAGCACAAATTCAAGTAAGACTCAGTGCCACAATAAAAGGAGAATAGTTTAGGATGCATACAATCAGCAATCCCAGCTTTAGTAAACTTAAATGTAAAACGGTTTGAGCCCAATAACCTGCTAACCACCATAAAAATACATGCAATGCCCCTGCACAGAATGGTAAATCTGGATCGGAGTTGAGCAGCAGGCACACACCTCAAGCTTAATGACACAAGCACACGGTTCTACACATAAATCACTGGCAGAACTAATAAATGAAGTACAATACCAACAGTACAGGAGAACATCAGCAGCAGTAACTAAATAATTAAGAACGAACTAGCAATGAAAAGAATGCATATTCATTGTGTCACCACAAAAATGCATAAATACATGATTTAAATTCACGTTTGCAGAAGAAATATTGGATACGGGTGGAAATATTAGATATCCTAAACATTCTTATAAGCAAATGCAGCAAAGACCATCATATCAAATAATCGGCAATACTGAGTAATTCAGGGGGTGAAATCACTGGTACTCGAATCACCAGTACTCGAACCTAGTACCCGAGTATCCACCTGCTGGGAAGGAAAAGTGTTACTAAAGTCCTCTTTCCTATGTTACCCGATGAACATAGAAACATCCGGGGCAAAGCAGGCCAAAGTCAGTCACGGAAGAGAATAGGAATTGTGTACTCCTTGAGGCGCTGTACCTCTGTAAACAAAGCGTTGCCCAGGAAACCAACAGATCAGCACGTTTCAACAGCTAAGTCAATCATAGAGCCGTCATCATAGATACTACGCATCAGACAAAGCGTCTGTGGTCTCCCATATGTTCCAGCTCCTGAAGATCGTGCGCGTGCAGAAACACAGTGAGTATCAAATTTCAAAAGTAAATGTACCGCGCGATGCAGTACTGCAGAAACACCTTGCTCGCGCCACGGAAGCAGCAACGTCCTCCCGGGTTAGGTTAAACCCAATAGTTCTAACAGGTTAAATTAAATCATTCATGCAGCCCCGAGAATAATACACCGGCTTGAAAAAGATTATACTCATGATGTTGGGCCTGGCCCTCTCAAGAGGGTCACCTCAAAACTTTTGCCTTCACTCCTCCTGTTCTGCTGAATTTATTTTTGTTGGCATTAGGACTCTGTGACCTTTACAACTTCAAACTAGTGCTCAAGTGCGTGTGCTCTCTCCCTTAAAACATGGTACAATTGGCCTGCATCTGATTGTTACATTTAATTTATAGTAAAATGGTACAACATGTATCCCAGGCCTGTAAATTAAATGCTGCTAATGGGTAGTCCTTTAAAATATCTCAGGCCTGCCATTGCAGCCTATGTGCAGTTGTAAACTGGCAATTCAACCTGGTGAAATGAACTTGTTGCCAGACCTAAATCTTCATTTTTAATACATATAAGTCACCTCTAAGGTGGGCACTAGACAGCCTATAGGGAAGGGTGCAGTGTATTTAAAATGTTGGACATGAACTTGTATGTTTTATGTATCCTGATAGTGAAAAACGTTTACATTCATTTTTCACCACTACAAGGCTTACCACTCCCATAGCATAACATTGGGTTACCTTATTTATATTTAATAACTGACACCTTTTAATAGGGAGCAGGTAGGAATATCATGTTAACACAGATGAATTGTAATTTTAAACCCTCTTTAATGGTAAAGTTTTTAAGTCACAGTTCTGAAAATGCCAATTTTAGAAAGTTGGCATTTTCTTGTTTTAACCATTTGGTACCTGCAGCCTGTGTCCTGGGCCACATGATGGGGTGTAGTTGACACTTTTTGTATCCCTCCAAGACAATGAGACAAAGGGTACTAGATTTTGGCACGATGAGAGGGGTGGAAGCTTTTCCCGCCCGGCTTACATTTCAAAGAGCACTCACAATGAACCGGACACCAGTCCATTGTCACCATAGACCCCCTGGGGCCCCGGCAAGGGAGGAAGGAAATTCCAAAACCTATGTGGGGGAAAGTCTAGAAGTTTTCCCAAATTCAAAGGCTGGCACCAGTATAAATATTGGGCCTTTAAACCAAATTTTCAGTACACTCCTGGACCCGTGGAAGAATTCAGAACAACTGCATTGTACTCAGAGGACTGCCCTGCTGTTTGCGGCCTGATTTACTGCTTGAAGGAGAGAGGACCATCTCCTGGTTCCCAGATGAGACCGGAATGTCTCCAAGGGTCAGTCAACTGACCTCCTTTTCTGAGTTACAGGGACACAACAAGCTCCAGTGGCCTCCCTGCAACTGCCCAGCTGACCTGCTGCAAGTGGACCTGGAAATAGACCTGCCTGAGCTAGAGTGAGTCCCTAATCCCCAAAAGGTCCCGCATCAGGTCTTGGACCCCTGGCTGGTATCAGGGGGCACTCCTCTATCAAGAGAAGGAGAAATCTTGAGGTTTTTAGCTCTTCGTGACCGCGAATGGGCCAGTTCGCGCCAAGACTCTGGCACACACAAAGACCACCAACATGAAGCTTCAGTGGACCCGACTTTTCATGCTGCAGTGGCCACCAATTATGACCAGCAGTGCAAGATCTGCACTTTGTGCTACAGCAACCACAGCCCGTGGTAACCACCAACTAGAAGCTCCAGCAACAACGGCATGTGACGCTCTACCAGATTAACGCGCTACAACAACGACCATCCACAAAACCAGGCCTGCTCTTCAGTGAGGACCGCCCGCGATGCCAGGCCTGCTCTTCACGCTACAACAATGACTATCCGTGTTCCTTTCTCTTTTTTTCGCAGCCTTCTCCACTTCGAACTGTTCTCTTCACACCGGACTTTGAAAAACGTAATCTTTTTCAGCTGGACTAACCAGGTCTCTGCATCCTGCCCTTGTTCTATCGCGGTCAGTCTGAATTTGAGTCTTTCCCCCTGTCTACTATGACCAGATGCCCGCAAGTATCACTTTGTGCTTTTAGGGATTATACTTACCTGAAACTTTATAATTGAATATCTCCAGTTCTACTGATTGGATTTTTGTTGTTTTGGTATTTTGTCTGGGGAGTTATGCAGCTACTTGATCCTAGATCAAATCTTTCCAAAATCCAAAAGAGGTAATTCCACCCAACCTGGTCAAAGTCTTTTTTCTGCATCTAGGAGCATTGTTAGAGCCTTCTCCACTATGTCCCTGGTCTGCCATAATAGGTGCACTAAGATTTGCACATGATTTCTTGATGATCATACTGGTACAAATCCTACCTGGGATTTGTGTACCAGTGATGATATCACATGACCCAGCCTGGATGCAAGGTCTTTGGAAAGAAATGTAATCTCAACATTATTAATCATGCAGGGTGGTAGCTGGAACATTGTAGGGTGTGGTTACCTTCTCTGGGCATAAACTCTATTGCCACTTTGTTCGAGATTGTCTCCATAAATGATGCTAAGAGCATGGGTCCTACTAGTGTTCTCCTAGTGTACTGCTAGTTATATAAAATTCAACACGGAACCCATCTTCCTCAGGTGAGTTTCAAAGAGAGGTTGACAATTCTTGAGGTAATTTCTTTCTCTGTAATTTCACTTTCCAATAAGGCCCTGCCTTCTGAACTTAGAGAGGACAGTTTGTAAACAATCCTTCTCTATCTCTCCTGTGTCAATATAGCTCTTCATAATAAGAGAGAAACGCCTCTAATACCTCTAGAAGATGTGTAACTATGTTACTATTGTGGCAAACTATTGCCAGAATTGATATCTGTGCACCTCTTTGACGCAATTGGAACGGTGAACAACCTGCCTACCTTCTCTCGATGTTCTTAGTGTCTTCTTTTAGGTTTAATAAGGGCATGTTCTGCTATAAGTGTAAACAAGGACTTAAGTGCCCATTTAGCTAGCTATAGTTTTCTTTTGGAGGTTGACAAAGCATTTGCATTGTATAACTTCCTCTATGGAGGCTTCCAATCGTATTTGTTTGTCACGCGCTTGCCTCTTCATAGTGATAAAGTCTTGCACAATGACCCTCCCGCATATGGCTTTACCCACTGCCATAACATATGTGCTAATGCTACCGTACCCATATTGTCTTCTTTGTTTGGACATGCAGCTGTAGGGTATTTTTGTCATGAGGTATCTAGCAGCTTGCATACAACACTGCAAGGATGTGGGATTAAGTCAAGATTTGCTTGTACTGTAAACTTGCTTTCCAGGATGTTACATGTGACATTCCTCAGAAAGCATCCCTGAACTAAAAATTTACCAACTTGTGTAGATGTGTCGTATACACAAGCACAAACGTATAGGTCCCAATTTGTAAATTTGCTTGCAAACATAGGTTTATGACTGCATTTATCTTACATAGGTTTATGACTGCATTTATCTTATATAGGTTCATGACTGCATTTATCTTATTTATGCCTGTCAGGAATTCACAAAGAGATTCCTGCCAGGCATAAATCCATTTACATGTGCGGAGATTGCCTCCAAAGGTGTGGAGATCTCTGCATCTGCAAAACCCACTTTATGGGCCCTATTCACAAAAGTAAATTTAATTTCTGTGTATATTTAGGTTTGTTCCCTTTGTAAAAGTATTTTACGAGTAGTATCTTTACAACTGCGGAGTCTCTGCGCTAGGGGGCGCAGACTACACACATAAAAAGTTAGGTGTTTCCTAGGAAAGTGTGGGGACTCCACAGTCGTAAAGATACTACTCATCAAATACGTTTATGAATAGGGAACAAACGTAAACTTACACAGAAATGTAATCTTACCTTTGTGAATAGGCCCAAAGTGTGGGAAAGTCGACATTCAATTAAGGTGAGGTTTGCCTTGGATGTTTGGGAACACCCACAACCTCTCACGGTGGACATTCTCACAATGAGAGCGATCTTCAAAGTCTGTAACTTTACAGAGGTGTCATATGTCTTACCTTCATTTCAGAGTGCTGTCTGGCCAGGTTTCCTTTTCTTCCTGCCTCTTTCCTATCACTTCCAGGTTTTTATTGAAAAATTACATTTCATACAGATTTCATCTCTGAAAACGTGTCCAAAATCTTAAAGTTCATGTTCCACATAGTAGAGTCTATGGCAGATATATCCTACATGCCAGAGTGCAAAGTCACCTCCAACATCTTCAAAGTCAGTGAATCTTGCTTCATTGTATGCTGAGATCCTATGACTGATTCTGAAAGGAGTAACTACCCTACTTGAGTGTGATGAGGACATTAGGATCAGACAGCCGTTCTAATCAGTCGCATAACAGTACTCTTACACTAGTTGTCAGAATTTTACTTTATGCATAATGGGTTTGCCATGTTCGAGTCTTTGCTCCTGGGTGCACTGTTTATTCCAACGTACTGGTTAAGGATTTGACCCTTGTCATCAACTGTCCTGGTGAGTTCCTATGTTGTCACATATCCATGGAAGTATACAATACAGTTCGTATGCAACTCAAGCAGGCACGGTGACCTCGCTGGCAAGGAGTCATGTTAAGTACTGGGGAAAATTATTATTGTTGCACATTAAGCAGGATTAGTATTGCATACTGAATCCAAATAATAGTTCTGTCTCACCCTCTGTAAGTGCAGCCCCCGATGTGTGTGGTGCCCACCAGCCTTAGTGCTCCACAATCACTTCTTGTGCCACCCACTAGTGTGAAAAACCTTGGCTTCAGGTCTACCATTGTAGGCTGACTGCTGCAGTTTAAACAAGCAGTCGGACCTGTAACAGTAATCCATAAGGGAGGGTGCGTGCTTCTGCAAAACCAAAGAGCACCAGCATAGAAGGCTTGAGGATGCATTACTGCCTGGATGCTGCTGCCTGGTGTATGCACCGCTATTACTGACAGGTAAATAATACCTGCGAAGTTAACATTGCACCCTCCGCACAGTCTGTAGAATGGCAGTCATTTGAATGATCTGAAGCTGAAGGATTGTGTTCATTAATGAATTACCATGTAAATACGTTTTAACTACTGTTTCTGTTAACATAATTAATACAATCATGTTACTTCTGATGTATTTGGAGTGGGCACCTGCTCTTTGGGATGGTTAAGTGTGCAACAGAAACAGTACCTATATCTATTGCTCATTTAAAGAAGGGAACAAACCTCGTTTTACGGTTATCAGCATTAAAACTAAAACAACGGTAGTGAGAGCTATTGGAAATGTAAATGACAATGTATTTTACCCATGTGTTATGGAGTGGAGTGGATGTATGTGGTGTAGAGTGGAATTATGTGGGTTGGATTGGAATTGTTAATTGTGGAATTGTGTGGCGTGGAATTGTGTGGTATGGAGGGTATTGGTGTAGTGGAATTATGTGGCATGTTGTGCAGTGGAATTATGTAGATAGTATTTATGTGGTATGGAGTGTACTGGAATTATATGGAGTGGGATTGTGGGTTATGGAGTATAATTATGTGAAATGTTTTTTTGTGTTGTGAAGTGGCATGTAGGGGAGTTTAATTATGTGGGGTGCTGTTGAAATTTGTGGCATGATTTGGAATTCTGTGGTGTGGATTGGATGTATGTGGTGTGCTGTGTAATTGTGTCGCTGAGTTGAACTATGTAGTTTGGTGTTGAATTATATGGTGTGGAATGGGACTGTGTGGAGTTGAATTGTATGGCGTGGAACCGTGTGGTGTTGAGTGAAATTATGCTGATTGGATTTATGTGGCATGGTGTGGAGTGTATTAAAGTGGATTGTTGCTATGTGACAGAGGCTGTATGTGGGCTTTATTTGTGTGGTTTTGAGCAGAGTGTAATTATGTGGAGTTGAATCATGTTGCGTTGTCGTGTTGAATTGTGTGGCGGTGAATTGTGGGGTGTGGAATGCACTAAACATCCAGGTATACTACATAGAATGAAAAATTGAAGGTGCTCTCCTATACCATAGAGGTGGGTGAGCCAATGAAAGCACTAAAGGTACTGAAAGCTCGCAAGCCACTGAAAAGCTCGAGCCAGGCTTAGCTAGCGCTTCTTATTTAACATCAAGCCCAAAACAAGCTGAGCTTTCATGTGGCTTCTCCTGCTATCCATGCCCTACCATTTCGGGTAGAGTTAAAATCAATACATTAGCATTTGAGATAAAATGGAGAGACACATAGCTACCTATTCAGTGAATGGCGTGTACAAAGTGAAACTAGAAAAAGTCCCATTTAACTAAATTGTGTGATCTCAGGCACGTATTTCATTTCTCCAGTCTTCCTTTTGCTTCAATATCACATACGAAAGTACCTTCAAATATGTGACTTCAGACTATGGAGCTATACAAAATCGTATTGTGTTTGATTTCATAGAGTATAATGTTGTGCCTATAAGTATCTTTGCCGCAACAGAGTGCACAGGAAAAATCAGTGGTGGCAATGTCTCCAGGGCACAGGCGGGACTTGAATGGTTCTAAATTTAGGTTTAAAAAATATCACTTTCAATTCGTACCTCTCAGTGCAGTGATAAAATGTGACTTAAGAAAAAAGCTTCCCCAAGTTAAAGAAATACACTTGTTTGACTTTTGAAGAGACTTTGCTATATTTTACATGGTCTTGTTGCATAATCTACATGGTAAACATTTTCAGGGCTTGGCTCTGTGCATCTGCATTTGTAAAACCCTCACTTGACACCAGAGGCGGCTGGCATCTATGGCGAGGGGGTCAGGCACGCACAAGCGCAAATAAAATAAATAAATAAATAAAATTAAACACTCATTGAGCCCTCTGCACCGGACCTCTTCTTTCTTCAACTGCAGCCCGCCCACCAGGGAACTCCCTTGACCAATCCTGGTGCTGCTCTCCTGCAGCAAGAGCAGCACCCTGGTTGGAGGGAGCGGCATCACTCAGCTCTCCACCCACTCTGGAGGCCTGCACTTGCTCTAACCCAGCTGTCTCAAGACAGCTGGGTTAGAGATGTTTAAAGTGCGCATGTGCAGCTGCTTGTCACAAAACGACTGGCCAAAAAATACAGCCCACCCTCCTCCCTGCTGCTGTGACTCAGCAGGCCCCGCAATGTCCTCATGCTCTGTTCGGGACGGGTGATGAAAAATAAAATGGTAATGAATTACCAGTTTATTTTTCAGCTCTGGGGCTTTGGGAAGAATTTAAGTGGGGCGATGCTCCTCCGCTCCAACGGAGGAGCCGCCCCTGCTTGACACAAACAAATGAAACCTCAACATTTATTTAATCCTGTGGGAAGAGCGAGTGCCTCGAGGCACAGCGTAAAGAGGAGGCAGCCATGGGAGTGATAATTAGGAGAAGGTTGGGGTGATGGGAAGAGGGTCGCGAGAGACAGAGAAGGGAAAAAATGCACCTTACAAAGTTTGAAAATAAAGAAACTCTTGGCCCAAGAAATAATGTTCCATTTACAAATGTGGACCGGTAGTACAGTAGTCAACCAGCCAGATACACTTTAACTTAACTTCTTAGTTGCTGAAGCTAAGATTGTTACAAACCAGGTCAGTTCTTGCCCTCCAGGACAGTCAGGATTCGGTTCTGGATCAGGGCACGTTAGCAGTCTGTTGCTAGCTTTGTTGTTGGCCATTCAAAAGTGGGCACTGCAGTAGTCGTGGCTGCTGCCAAGATACAGTGGCGGAGAAGCAGGGGGGGATTAATAAAAAATAAAAAAAACGACTTACCTGATGCTGCTGGCCACCTTGCGCCTCCATGCTCTTCTGCTTTCCTGCTTCCGGCAGTCTCTGGGACACCATCACAGACTCTCCATCCAATCCAGACGCTGCTCTCATGCTATTACCAAGCATGAGAGCAGCTCTGGGATTGGCCCGAGCGGGCTGGTTTGATGCTCGCTCAGGCACAGGGATTCTGTGCCATTTCTCCACCCTTGGAGAATCCTAAGTGCGCATGTCGGTTTGGCCATCCTAAGACGGCTGACCAAACCAATATGCGCACTCACAGTGCCCACCAACCCTCCTCCTGCCGTGGCTTTGCCCCGTCCCTCCCTTCACACGCATGGCTAACAGGTTCAGCCAGTCACTTAAAAAATAAAATGATAATACATTTTGTTATTATCATTTTATTTGTCAACTGCTGGCTGTGAGCAGTGGGGTGACGCTCCTCCGCAATTACGGAGGAGCCACTGCTGCAGGCCAGGAAAAAGATCCCACTTGTGACTCGCCTGCACTGGAACCAAGGAAGGAAAGTAGTGACAGTGTGCTCTTACCCCTTAACCCCAGGACTAAATGAAAAGATTTTAATGGTGGGTGCGGGAGGCTGGTGAGACCTAGGTTTGGCTGGGGACATAAAAGCCAATCATAGGTAACTTTACATGCTCTGGCCACCCTACTGGACGGCCACTGGAGGGTGAAATTCAGCCACATAATTGGCTGTTACTCTGCATTGTCCAAATTACAGACAAACTACATCCGTAGAAGACGTTATCACGGACAACGGACAGGAGTCTGAAATTACGGACTGTCCATGTAAATTATGGACGGGTGGTCACCCTTATGAGCCTGCTGTCGCAAACTGAGTGCACCTAGTCAACACCCCAAACCCCTCCACCTCCAAGGCCAATGGGTTCGAATCTCAGCTAGATTGAGGCAGCCTTTTGGTATTTTGAAGTTGTTAAAAGGAGTACCACACATTTAAGTGAAAGAAACATGGTTTTTGCTTTCTTTATCATCAAACTGCAAGATGCATACTACTATTCTAGTGAGCTGAAGGGGGGGTAGCGCTGTTGGATTTTGAGTTTGAAGGGGGTTTCTGGCTGTTCTGAATTTTTCAGCTACCTAACGATGGAGCAAACTGCTCATATTTAAGCAAGCAAGAGGCACCTCTTGTGGCAATGTGTAGGAGAAGTACTTTAAATAAAGGTCTGACCTGATATCCAGGGGGACACTGAAATTTTTAGCAAAACAGAAGCCATTGTACAGACATAGTACAGAAGTTGAGTGTGTGGCTGCAGTGTTGCATACTAACAGCAAACTGGAAAAGGCTGCAGGGGCCGTTTGAAGTCTGCTCTGTCTCGGTGATTAATGGGGTGAGACTGAGAGCCGGGTAAAAGCCAGCCCCCAGTCGCCCACTGCAAGCTGGCAAAGTGATTGTACAGGACGCTGTTTCGAGTCAACCTCCAACTCTCCGCCCCCAACACACTGGCCGAGCCACCTTCCCGCAAGCTATCCTTAAAGAAAAGTCATCGTGTGTTTATCGAATGAATGCACAAATAAACTAGAGGTGACTTCGAAGTCAGTGCGATATAAAGATGAGCCCGTAAATAGGATGAATTTTCTACATGTTTATGATGAAGTTCAAGGTGAACCTCTTGCGACTGAATGAAAGGGGTTGTGAACTGCCTCAGTGCAACCCAATAAAATTACTTAATTGGCAAACAGGTAAAACAAATAGTTATACAAAAATAAACATAACAGCAGGCGGGTGGGGAAGTCAGAAAAGGCAGAATTCCAGATAATTGCATAATCTTTATTTAATAATAAAACGCAGATAAATAAACCTATCAAGAGGTGAGGTGTTGGGTAGCCAGGGGAAGGGGAAGGGCAGGTCAGCTTTTACCTTTTCCTCCCAGGCGCTCTTTACTTGAGGGGAGGGGAATTCTGGGGTGGGAGTGGAAGGGATGGGCTTTCATTTAAGAGTTAAACTTGAGAGGCTGTTTGCTCAACAATCAGTGTAAACTAGCACATGGTGGGGTAGGGGGACAGCCAATGCCTCCAGCGCAGAAGTAGGAGGCATGTGTTCTTCTTGTGTGTATGTGCACGCTTCACAAGAACACACAAGCTCATGGTGAGTGTTTGCTTTTAAGCCAGAAGGCAATTCAAGCTTACCAAACACAGAAAGAGCCCACGGGTCCCATTCGTAAGTCTAAAGGGCATGTGGATTATGCCTACCATGCTCAGAAGGGGAATCCCTTTTAAGGACGGTTCCCCTCACACACCAGAGGTGTCAGGCTTCATCATAGGGGTGCCTCCTCGCGTCAAGAACCTAGTTGTGACGCGGGCTACAACCCCCTCGCTACGAGGGAGGAGCTCAGGGATGTTTTTTGAAAGAGGGTGGTCCTAAAACCCTACGTGAGCGTGGTGTGTTATGGGTGGAGTGCAGTGCTATAGTGAGTAGTGGTTTAAAACTGACTACAAGGTTAGCTAAGGCGAACTTTATTCTGCTACCCTGTGACAGGATTAAAAACAAATAGCTTGCAATGTAGCTGCCAACATTAGAGACAGCTGCATTCGGAAACGATCAACATGTTTCGGCCTCAAGACCTATAAAAGTGTCGTGGCCTTCAGGATCAAATTTCAGCTACTGCAGTCAGTGAATATGTACAATAGTGAGTGAAATCACAATGGACAGTGGTATGTAATACTGAACCAGTTGTCCTGTTGTTCAGTAGATTCAACAGTGGCACCTACAACAGTCAGGGAAATTAACACATCTGTCCTGGGCTTTGAGCCAAAGGTACATACGCCAACCAGCCGCTTAGGGAGAGCGTGGATTGCCAAGGCGTACGTCCATCAGGCAGGGGGGCGGGGGGGAAATTCAAGCTTAGCCATAAAGCTTTGTGAGTCCCAGGTGATGTGTGTGCGATTTTATTGCCGCAATACATGAAATGAGACGTCGCACGCCATACACTGGTGTAAAGAGGCACATCGAAGAAGGGGGAAACAAGAAATGTTCTTGAGGTTCGGGAGGGTGTTCAGTAGTGGCAGGAGTTTCCTGGAGGCAGAATGGGACAGGAATATTCTGGCGGCTGCTAGAGGGATGCTCTGGTCTAGGTCTAGTGGAAGAAATGCACTGGAGGCTGGGTGATGGCAGAAATGCATCGCCGTCCGACACTCTAATAGCATGTCTGGACATGCCTCCCCCTATCTTGAGGGCTACTGCTGCATCTCAGGCACCCAACCCTCCTTATGTCCTCTGTCATCTGTGGTAATGTGGTGTGGAGGCAGAAGTGAAGACAGAATGTCCGAGGTTAGAGTATATTTAAAAAGGGGAACTGGTGTAGCTGCCTTAATGGCAGTAGAGCAAACACAAGGCTAGCTTGAACCCAGTGGCAAAGTGAGCAAGGGACCCACGTCTGGGCATACCCTGCCAATTTAGGGCAAACAAAGCAAACACAAGGAGATGATGGATGGAGCGCTGAAACTTTTCAGACACTCACACCCAGTCACAGATCTGGGTTGAATCCATCATCGTTCTTTAGCTCACTTCGCCACCCCAGTTCAGACCCAGTAATATGCGAATCAGTCTTGACCATGTGCCTCATGGGAACAGTCCAGACCAAACTGCAAAGCCAGGTCTTCCCTGGAGCGGAAACAAGCATCCTGGTACTGGTTTCAGGGCAACGCCCATCATCAGCCAGGCTAGCTTGAATCCAGTGGCAAAGTGAGCAAGGGACCCACGTCTGCGAATACCCTGCCAACTTAGGGTGAACAAAGCAAACACGAGGAGACGACGGACGGAGCGCTGAAATTTTTCAGGCACTCACCCACAGTCACAGATCTGGGTTGAATCCATCATCGTTCTTTAGCTCACTTCACCACCCCAGTTCAGACCCAGCCATATGCGAATCAGTCTTGACCATGTGCCTCATGGGAGCAGTCCAGACCGAACTGCCAAGCCAGGTCTTCCCTGGACCGGAAACAAGCATCCTGGTACCCGTTTCGGGGTAACACCCTTCATCAGCCAGGCTAGCTTGAACCCAGTGGCAAAGTGAGCAAGGGACCCACGTCTGGGCCTACCCTGCCAACTAAGAGCAAACAAAGCAAACAGAAGGAGATGATGGACGGAGCGCTGAAACTTTCCAGACACTCACCCCCAGTCACAGATCTGGGTTGAATCCATCATCGTTCTTTAGCTCACTTTGCCACCCCAGCTCAGACCCAGCCATATGCAAATCAGTCTTGACCCTGTACCTCATGGGAACAGTCAGTAGAGGCATGGATTAACACTGAGACACGGTCTCCCACCTGGGAGCACACAGGGAAACAGAAAAGAGGAACACTAGTGGCACAGAGGGGTGGGGGCAGAGGCTGCAAAGGGAGAGACACTGAGGGCGAGGGAGTCAACCGCATGAAGTGGGACTAGATGCCGGATGTAATCAGGGAAACGCATAAATGCTCGAAGTGCTGTTTCAGAATTTTTTTAAAAAAGTCCCTGAGCCAGTAACTAAAATGGGAAAAGTGTAAGGGTACAAGTAATGGGGGCCTGCTCCATGGGAGGGAACAAACAATGGAAAGGAGGGACAACTAGGAACAAATAACCACTTGTAAGCAAGGATTCTTAAAGGACACTGAAACAAACAAATGAAAAGCAGTGGGCTGGTTGTAACTATGTAACTATATGATTCTATGGGTTCAAATCAGATCCACACAATACATATGCCCATGTCTGAATTCTTAAAGAAGGTCTCAGGTTGACTAAGCCTTTGACAATGCATAAGAGTGAGCACCCCTCTCCTGTATTTCTTTCCTTTGCTTACAACACAGGCCATACTAATCCCTCCCCCCTATCACCTATTCTCACTGTCAGAACTGCTCCCGAACCACTGCTCCCTTGCCCTCTAACACCGCCTTCTCATAGGGACATCGATTCTCTGCACGCCAGAGCTGCCAAACTAACCCAGAGCATTCATATCTCCATCCTGAAGCTAATGAACCTCCTCCACCTCGCTGAACTCTCCCTCGCCAACCTGATGCCCTTACCAAACGCCATCCCCCCACATTTGACTGAGCTCTCTAAACAACCTCTTCCGCTATCCTTGAGACATCTTCGCCCCCGCAAACATCCATGCCACCTCTCAGAGGAAGAAACCCATGCTCTTGTCCTATCCTACAACTCTACCTCTGCCATCCCAAGTCCACTAGATCTCACTGAAATGGAAATCCTCGCCATCCTCCGAGACTACAACTCTACCCCAGCTATCCCTCATCCTTTAGATGCTAAGGCAGAACACGCCATCTGCACGGTCACTATCAACCCCAACAGACCAGCTACCCTCCGCAACAGATTTATGGTCAAGAGCAATCTAGCGCCTGTTCACCTATCCGCCCAGACCCCCGAACCTCCTTCCAAATCCTCTCTATCTGCCCTTTTAATTAACTGCCGATCGGCAGCTAAACACGCCGCGGATATTGCTGATCTCATCCTTTTCAAAAATTTCGACTTAGCGATCCTTACAGAATCATGGCTCAACGAATCCTCATCTCCACACCTGGACATCCTAGTCCCTCCTAACTACAACATCGCAAGGCTAGACAGACAATCTAACAAGAAAGGAGGAGGCATCGCCTGCATCTACCGCTCTAACCTTCTGATCACGGAACTTCTGGCGGACACCACTGAATCCTGTGAATACCTTTTCCTCGCTATTCACAGCAACTCCACCCTACTGTGCAACCTGCACATCTTTTACCACCCCCAGGCATGAACGACTCTTTCACCGACCACCTCATGGAAATCATCACAGCTAAGAGTTCCAACAATATCAAAGATATTTTCCTTGGTGACTTTAACTTGCACTGGAACGATCCAAAGGATTCACATGTCAACGCCATCAAGGACCTTCTGGCCGATCAAGCCCTGACCCAAGCCTGCTCACTTCCAACTCACTCAAAGGGGCCACTCTTGACTGGATTATTTCCAAAGAATCAACAGTCAAGCTTATCTCTATAGACCCATGCGACTGGTCTGACCACCACGCCATCACCTTCCTCCTACCGGGCACCCTCAAAACAAGGGCACCGCAACCAGTGATTCCTAAACGCTGGATCAGAGACACTAAGAACCTAGACCGCAGGGAACTCGAGGCTCGCTGCAAATCCGACCTCCCCCCCCCCCTTCGCATATCACAACAGTCAGCGGTCTTAACGATCATTACTCGGCGACTATCTCGAACATCCTGGATGATCTAGCCCCACTAAAGCTGAAAAGAACCCAAATCAAAGACAGAAACCGCTGGTTCACGGGATCCCTTAACAACGAGAGGAGAGTCCTCCGACAAGCTGAACGATCCTGGAGGCAGCACCCCTCTGCCGCACACCTAAAACTCCTCCGCCAGGCCAGAAACGCCTACAACAGGAACATACTCAAGTCTAAAAAAGAATTCTTCCGAACTGCACTAGAGAAGGCCAAGAACAGGCCCCAAAAGCTCTTCGAACTGGTCAAACACCAATCTAATATACTGGCCAAAACTTCAAAAGAAAACCCCAAGTCTCTTATATCCTCAGAGGAATTCTCCTCCTTCTTCGCAGACAAAATCTCAGCCCTTGGAAGCGAACTCAACTCCACCACTTACCCTCAAACACCTCTTGACCCGCCTCCTCCAGCCACATCGCCCCCACTGGTTCCACCCAAAAACAATGCTCACTGGACTGACTTCAAACTCTATGATGACGACTCAGTGTCCAAAATCCTATCCTCCCTAAAGCCTAACAACCATTTTAATGACCCGCTCCCTTCCAACTGCCTAGCTACCGTCGCTCAATCCATTATTCCTAGCTGGACTACAATAATTAACGCCTCTCTCCGGCAGGGAATGGTGCCCGACTCTCTAAAAGCCGGCCAAGTCCTCCCCATTCTGAAAAAGCTGTCGCTGGATCCAGCCTCCCCTGACAATTTCAGACCTATCTCCAACATCCCCTCTTAGCCAAAGTGATGGAGAAATGCGTGCAGCAGCAACTAAGTCAACACATCAACAACTTCCACCTGCTCGATGACTTCCAATCCGGATTTAGACCAGGACACAGCACCGAAACCACTATGCTCCACATCGTTGATGATGCTCTCCAGGCCCTTGACCTGGGCAAGGCCTGTCTCATAATCCTCCTAGACCTATCCTCGGCCTTCGACACGGTCAACCATGAAAAACTACTCGAACGCCTCAAATTTAGGATGGGTTTGGATGGCACCGTTCTAGAATGGTTCAGGTCCTTCCTCAAAAACAGATCACAGAGATTCCTTGTCAACAGCAACCTATCTGCACCATCCCCGGTCACGGTTGGAGTCCCTCAAGGATCAATACTGTCCCCCACCCTCTTCAATCTTTACCTGGAACCGCTTACCGAAGTACTATGCACTGCCAATATCTCCTATCACATGTATGCTGATGACACTCAGATCTACATCAAAACCTCATCTCTCACAGAGATCCTCTCCCTAAACGAAGCCCTGAAACTCACCGTCCATTGGCTCGCATCCAATCAACTCAAACTCAACGCAAAGAAGACTGAATTTCTCCTGATCGCCCCGCCCAATACCAACCTTGAGATTCATTCATGGATTAAGGCTATTACAGCCTTGAATTGCTCACCAACCATCGTAGACTCGGCCAAATCTCTGGGAATCACCCTCGATAGCAACCTGAACATGCGGGACTTCATAAATTCAATGGCAAATCAGCCAGATTCCACCTGAGCTACCTTAGGAAACTGAAACCCTTCCTCGATGCTCCCGACCTAAAAATGACAGTCCAAGCACTTGTCATCTCTAGACTAGAATATGGCTGCTCTACCCTCTCGGGCCTACCCAAGATCTCCCTGGCACCTCTAAAAGCCTGCCTCAACGCGGCCGCCAGACTACTCACCGACTCGAGGAAATACGACCATATTTCCTCACACTTGAAAGCTCTCAACTGGCTTCCCCTGGAGGCAAGAATACAGCTCAAAATAGCATGCATCACGCACAAAGCCTTATATTCTAACTCTCCTGCATATTTGAGGCAGAAACTTGTGATCTCCGGTGGAATCAGAAACTCACGATCTGCCAGAGACCTCTTGCTCCAACCTGCACGCTTTCGGAAAAAAAAACTTACAACCGGGCTTTCTCCGGGGCTGCTCCAAGAATATGGAACTCTCTCCCACCGGACATCAGAAGAATCCCTCTCTGACTCGCTTCAAAAGGATGCCAAAACATTCCTTATGGGTAAATTTCTCGTTTAAACTTTGCCTCTACAACTACTACAGCCCTGATCTATGGCCATCTATTGCCTCCCTTCGGATTATCGAGCTCACCCCATCAGAAACTGGGGGCCTTGTCGCGAACATTGGTTAACGTAATCTGTAAAAATGTTACCTCGCTCCTGAGTATTTGGATATTTAATCTGTAAAAATGTTACCTCGTTCCTGAGTATTTGGATATTTAATCTGTAAATACATGCCCTATCTCCCTGTGTACCCTGCACCTTACCCTCTCTCATTCAATCCGCAACTGGATAATGCTATGCCTAATTTGTACACGGCTATGTTTTCCTGTAAAGCGCTCTGATACCCTAACGGGTCAAGTTCGCGCTCTATAAAACTCATAAATAAAATAAAATAAAATAAAATAAAATTCCCTGTGAACAGTGTTGCAGTAAAGGAAAAGGTGAAGAGCACCTCACAACATGTAGTGAGTTAGGCAGATTGCTATATCTACACACAACCTATGTCTCGCTAGCATTTTTTACAGTTTGCTGGAGATGTCTTGACTTCCCAGTCTGAGTGAGTGAGTTGATTTCCAGGACTGATGAGTGAGGTATGGTATCTGATGCTCAGAGTGGTTTGGGATGTAAGCCAAGTTAAGATTTGATGCAGAGTTGTCTGAATTTTCTGTAGCTATGGCATTTCCTGCAGTAACAGTAACATGTATAAAACCTTTGGAGTGATGGTAACATAGAGTGTGGTAACATGAGTATGAGATCTGTAAAAATAAAATAGAACACAGCAATGAAGTGTTGAGTGGTGACAAATGGCTCCAGCCAGGAAGGAGAAAACATCACCGGAGCTCGAAATCAAGCAAGAGCAATCCGCACAAATTCGAAAAAGTATTCAAATATCTGACTTAACAAACTCCCCAAAACCTACAATGAAGGACAAATACAAAAAACAAGCACATTGCAGGATGTATATTGCTGCAGGCCACCTTCAATTCAGTTCTGCACCACACTAGACAGGTGAAATACAAACATTGCTCAGCAGTTCTTTTAAAGCTGAACTCGATCAAAATGGAGGTGTTATTGGTAATTCTTGACTCTCCACCATGGGATACCTAACTCGGTCGTGCCCTCAACTGTTACCCTGAGAAAAGAACAATGGTATTTTTATAGACAACAGGCTCTCGCCTGATAAAAAAAAGCCCATGCAGTCTCAAGTAACTGCTTTCTTCATCTTAAAAACTTTGAGGCAAAGTTTGCCGCTTGGAATCCTAGCACCACATTACTGTGGCAAACGCCTTTGTTCAGGCCAGACACGAACAGCAAAACTGTACAATGCTCTTTTTAGGACGAGCCTAGCGGCAGTGCGCATGCGCTGCTCGCTCTGCAAGACTGCTGTAGTAGAATATGGGAGAGAAGCTGCGCCCACTCCCCTCCCATATTTTTCAGTGGCTTGTGTCATTGTCTTTCGTAAATGCTGCCTTCGGATTCTTTAATAGGCTTGTTAGTCCCTCCTTCGTACGGCCTTGTCTTCATTTGTAACCTCCCATGGCTACTGGCCCCTTTACTTTGGTTGTTACACAGGACCTGTTATTTAGTCTGTAAGCACTATTTACTTTATTGAGTTTCTCTTACTGCAGGCCGGACATGCGCAGCTTCAGCTGAAACCGCTTGTGTTTTTTAAGCAGAACAGCCGCCCTGTAACACGGGCGCCATCTTTCAATCACTTTGACCTGGCATTATCTCATGTCTGTTTCAACCCCCCCCCCCAAGTAAAATGAATTTAGAAATGATTAGCGAATTAAGTCATGTGAATTCCAGGTAGCACATAATCGTGTGCTAAAGGGGCTGAAGCTGACAACAGCACATCTGTGTTACATGTCATCTACACTAAGCCACCCGACGGGTTGTTTTCAAAAGCCTGATTTTTTAACAACAACATCACCACCACCACAATACCACCACAGATACCACCACCACCACCACCAATACCACCACCTCCACCACCACCAATACCATCACCAATACCACCACCAATACCACCACCACCAAATACCACCAATACCATCACCACCACCAATAACACCAACCACCAATACCACCACCACCACCACCAATACCACCACCAATACCACCAATAACACCACCAATACCACCACCACCAATACCACCACCACCAATACCACCACCACTGCCAATACCACCACCACTACCAATACCACCACCACCAATACCACCACCGATACCACCACCACCAATCCAATACCACCACCACCAATACCAATACCACCACCACCAATACCACCACCACCAATATCACCACCAATAACACCACCACCAATATCACCACCAATACCACCACCATCACCACCAATACCACCACCAATACCACCACTAAAACCACCACCAATACCAGCACCAATATCACCACCAATACCACCACCAATACCACCACTACCAATATCACCACCACCAATACCACCACCAAAACCACCACTACCAATACCACCACCACCACCATTACTACCAACAATACCAACACCAATACCACCACCACCACCAATACCACCACCACCAATACCACCACCACCAATACCACCACCACCACCAATACCACCACCACCACCAATACCACCACCACCACGAGTGCCACCAATACCACCACCACCAATACCACCACCACCACCAATAACACCACCAATACCAATACCAGCACCAATACCACCACCACCAATACCAATACCGCCACCAATACCACCACCACCAATACCACCAATGCCACCACCACCAATACCACCACCACCACCACCAATACCACCACCACCAATACCACCACCACCAATACCACCACTACCAATACCACCACCACCAATACCACCACCACCAATACCATCACCACCACCAATACCAATACCACCTCCTCAGCGCCTCTCGCTCACCAGTAATATATAAGATAAGATAAGATAATATTTGTAGAGTGCACTAAATGCGTAGGTGTCAAGGCGCTAAGCAGACACAGTAGGGAAGAGGAACACAGCAGCAGATTAAGAGGGGAATAACCAAGTTTTCAGGAGTTTCCTGAAAACAGGAAGGGAGCTAGCATTGGCGACGGCAGGGGGGAGAGAATTCCAAAGCTTGGCGGCGGCCACCAAGAAGGCGCGGCCGCCCCATCTGGATTTACAAAGTCTGGGCACAACAAGTTTAAATTGTGTAGATGATCTCAAGGTCCTCCCTCGGGTATACCAATGGAACAAAGATTTAAGTTGGGACAGACCCTTGCAATGCACGGCCTTATATACTGTACTTAGTGCCTTGAATGAAATGCGTTCCTTAATAGGGAGCCAGTGTAGCGACCGGATTCCTTTTCTGGCAGATTGATGTTTAGGAATATTTAAAATCAATCTTGCTGCTGCATTCTGAACAATCTGGAGTCTGTTCCGAGATGCAGCGGTGATATTAAGATAAAGGGCATTGCAATAATCCAGCCGAGAAGTAATCAAAGCGATGATAGAGGGCTGGTGCAATTCTGAGGGGATGAGAGGAAGGGCCTTTCTGAGGGTTTTTAAGATAAAAAAGCATGTGCCCACTGTATGATTGACCTGGGCATCAAAAGACAGACCCTCATCGAAGATTACCCCCAGATTTTTGGCTGTCTTTTCCGGAGCAGGAAGTGGTCCGCATTCTGTTGGCCACCAGGCCTTAGACCAGATGGACTTCTGTGGTCCAAAAATCAGTACCTCGGTCTTATCTGTATTAATCTTTAAAGAATTGCCCTTCATCCAACTGATGATGTTTGACTTGCAAGCTTTAAACTTCTCTGCAACTAGCTGCAGATTGTTGGTGACAGAGACAATGATTTGGGTATCATCCGCGTAGGAGAGCACCTGAAATCCATAAGATCTCACCAGTTCGGCCAGAGGGGTCACATAAAGATTAAAAAGGGTAGGGCTGAGCGAAGAGCCCTGAGGTACCCCGCATGGGAAAGCAAAAGCTTTAGTTTTAAAGCCTCCACAACTAACTGTGTACCTTCTGTCCGTAAGAAAGGACTGGAGAAGCTGCAGAGCTTTTCCCGTGACCCCCACTTCCCGCAGGCATTGGATCATTCGCACTGGAGAGACGGTATCGAATGCTGCCGATAAGTCGAGCAGAATCAACACCGCCGAGCCTCCTTGATCTACCTGCATCCGAATGTCGTCAGAGGCTATAATAAGGGCAGATTCCGTACTGTGACCAGCGCGGAATCCATTTTGGGAGCAATCCAAGATTTCCCATGAATCCAGATATTTCATCAGCTCGGTATTAATGGATTTCTCCAGGATTTTTGCAGGAGCAGGAAGGAGGGAGATAGGGCGGAAGTTCTTTTGTTCTAGGGGGTCGGCATTGGGTTTCTTAAGGAGCGGAAGGACAATTGCTTCCTTCCAGATAGCTGGTTAGCAGCCGGATGTAAGTATTCCATTGTATACCTTACACAGAAAATTGGCTTCTAAATCTGGTGCCATTTTAAGAACAGAGGGCGTACAGGGATCAGAGGGCACTCCGGATTTAAGGCGGAGTAAGAGATCTTTAATTTGTTGACTTGAGATAGGGGAGAAGGAAGACAAAACATTCTTCCTAGTGATCTGAAGGTGCTCCACCATACTCAGTTTGGCCCTGGCATCCATGACTTCCTCACTGGTGGGTACCTTTTCAACGGAAGGAGCAAACTCCTGGTAGATCTGCAGAACTTTCTCTCGAAAAAAAGGTTGCTATCTTATCACAGAAATCTTGGGAGGGGGTCATAGGCAGTTGCTGGTGGGGTTCAAAGATTTCCTTGATTACTTTAAACAGCATACTGGATGAGTTATCAGCTGTCATAATCTTTCAAGTGAGAAAACTCGATTTAGCCTGGAAGATAGCCTCCTTGTAATTCCGTAGCAGAGAGCGCTGCTTGTTTTTCTCCTGAGGGCAAGGATTAATGCGCCATTTGTGCTCTTGTCTGCGGCATTCACGCCTCAGAACCATGAGTTCATCCGAGAACCATGTGGCGGAGGGTTTGCTTCTTTTAATAGTGCAGTTCTTAAAGGGGGCAACTATGTCTAGAGCCCTGTTGACCTAGTCCCGAAAACCCTCTGCTGCATAAGGGGGAATATTATGCCTCTTGGCAGGGGTCGAGGCTAAGGCAGCCTCCCAGCTGGCAGCAGTGATCTTGTTCAGTTTCCTGCAGTAATGGTATGTAGAGGGGAGATTCTCGCTCTTTTTGTGGGCTACCGGGGGGGAGATTTTAAATTCGACCAAATAGTGGTCCACCCAGCTAAGGGGGTGGATTGCCTCAATCACCAGGTCATCGTGATTACTGAAAATGCCATCAAGCGTATGACCAGCTGTATGAGTTGGGGAGTGAACCTGCTGCACAAACCCCATGGAAGTCATAAGATCAACAAGATGAGTTGTGTCTTTATCAAGGTGATTTTCAAGATGAAAATTGAAATCTCCTAGGATCGTATAGTGGGCAGTGGTGGCGAACGGTTCAAAGGTTTTACACCATGTCTCCACAAATTTAGCTCGCGGGCCTGGTGGACGGTAAACTAAAATGCCAGAGAAACAGAAGTTCTCGGACAGTTTGATCCTAAAGGAGGCCACTTCCAGTGTGGAGCCCGGAACAGCTATCACAGCATTGAGTCTGCATCTAAGGGAGTCCCTGGCCACCAAAGCTAGGCCACCTCCTCTTCTGTCTGGGCGGTCCAGTCTAAGTATGGTATAGCCCGGGGGAACCGCGTCTACCAGATCTGGACCTGAATGGTGCCTGGGCCATGTCTCAGTAATGAATAGACAGTCAAGATTACTAGACTGGATGGTCAAGGCCACTTCAGTTTTATGCTTAATCATAGAGCGAACATTCAACAGTGCACCACGAAGAAGATAAGGCCTGCTCTCTGCTAATATCTTGGTCTCCGTCTTATCTTTCACCCCCTGTGTCGTTTTAAGGTGATCTAAATGGAAAACCTTGCTATTAATGGGTCTTAGATTACACTGGGAACAGGGCACATCATCCCCCTTATTAAGATCCCAGTTCTCTTTACACCTCTCACGATGGTCATTGGGGCGCAACTCTTACAATTGATTTTTAGAGCAGATTATAGCTTGTGGGTCCTCGTTGCCGGGGGACAAAATAGCAGGGGCACTGTACGAGGCCGGAGCTGCAGCCGAGACCATCCTTCCCTCCCTCCATACCTGCCATAAAGCACAGCCCGCCCTGCACCAGGAGGTGATGCCAGAGCCCTACTACAGCTGGAGAGTTTTTATTAGGCCAAAGATAGCAATGACATGCAATGCCACACTGCACACTCAAATCACGGAGAGGGCAGGAAATAGCCCCCCCCCCGCTCTTCCTCCTGAGCCGCGACAGTGTAATCACAGCGCGAAAGGTGTTGGAACGCTTTGTTAGTGTTTATAGCTCGGATCATGTAACTCTCACTTCACACTTTGTGTCTGTGTAATTTACAACACTTACACATCTTCTTGACTGCACTATTTATCACTACTTTGAAGACGTCACAGGCCGGTCTCTTCCTCTGATATTTACAATCTAACAAGCGGTCGAGAAGGCCCTTTATTGCAATGCAATAGGTCTCGCATTTACGAGAGTTTAGTATTAGTATTGTAAATGACAATGCCTTTTATTTATGTTTTAAAACCCAAAACATAAATAAAAGGCATTGTCATTTACAATGCCAATTTCTCAAACTCGTGTGAATGCGAGACCTATTGCATTGCAAATGCTTGTTTACTTAATCAGGTGTTCCTTTTGAGATTTCTTGTGGCCAGGTTTTTTAAAGCTCCTCCAAATTACGGTATATGCGCATTTTATAAATACCTTTCATCGTTTCATTTACTCACTCAATTCTTGTAACGGCCAACATACTCCAGCCTGTCAATAGGGAGTGCTTGCTCCTACATCGATTATTCAAGGCCCTTGCACCGTTGATCCACAGAATTGTAATGATGAGAGTCTAGTTCACTACGAAAAGTGAGGTGAATGATCGACTGGACAATTCAATGGATGTGACGCAGGCACCCTTCCTGTAGTAGTATGAGCATGTGTGTGCAATGCAAGGATACAAACGAAACCATAGGTAAATGCAGGTTGAGTGCAGTCTCTATATAGGAAGTTGTCAAAAGTAGATTTGCAGGATAAAAACGTTGATGAAAGCAGCATTTTTAGAATTGAGATGTCAAGAACGCCGATTGGCCACTAAGAAAATGATAGGTTTAGCCATTGACCCTCAGACAGACTTCCTCACCACAGCAAATACATTTGTGTCAATATCTCAGCTCAGTTATTGCAGTCATTCCAGGGCCGGATTGGCTGTAGCGGGCATCAGGCGTTCCCCGGGAGGCTGGAAGGGTGGGGAAAGGTTTTGGGAACGGGGGCTGGTTTTGTTACTGGGGGCCGGTTTTGCAGTGCTGCAATATCGGCCCCCAGTAACAAAAGCAGAAGTGCTGGGGGCTGGTTTAGTTAAGCAGCAGTGCTTCACACATGCACCCTCACCCACCCCCTTATCTGCCATTCTCCCCCTCCACCAGGGGCAGGTCTGATAAAATTGCCAGGGCTGATTTGTGTTCTCAGTATGGCCCTGAGTCATGCTGTCTACATATACTACTGCACACATCTTAACTCGCCTTGCTGGACCCACAGAGGCCAGGGCCGATGTGTTGAACAAGGGGTGTCCTGGCAGGAGCATGCACCACACTTGAGGTGCAGTTTTGGGAATGACCTTCAGCTGCAGTCGCAGCCCGAGAGTGGCCCATGCGGAAGCGCAAGTTTGCAAGGGTGTAGCTATCAATGCTGCAGCAGCTGCAGTGGGTCTGGGGCCATTTGCCCGGGGTGACTTCTGACCCATGATTTTTGCTGAATTTGACTCCCTCAGTAGCTGTCAGGCCCCTTTCCCTTGCCTGCACAAGGGCCCGTGATACCATGACTACGCCACTGAGACTCGCTGTAATGGAATAGCAATCCCTGTGATGCGAAGCCACAATGGTAGATGTACTCTGCGAGTGACAAGAGTCTCACAGAGCTCTTGGCAGTCCTTCAGTGACACTTGTGACAGGGACTGCCCTTTACCAGGGTCTTAATTCCTTACTTTAGATGAGTGCTATCAGGCACGTCCTTTTTAAGGGTAACGCAACCAGTGCTTACTTTGAGCCCGTGGTTTCTGGTGCTCGGCACCGGCACTTAATTGTCAACACCTGCCCTTATGACCGTGCGCCACAAGGTGGCGCTGTCTGGCCAATTTAAAGATGACCTGCACAACAGTCAATTATTAATTTAATATACACTAAAATGACTATTACCTGTTGCCCAAGCCATTCCTATAGCTTTGGGGGCCTGGATTAATCCAAATAGTTACACTTGTAGCAGTGTGATAGTTAGTAGTTGTGTTGTTATTGTCATTGGAAATATGGCGGGTGTAATGTGTGGTGCCAGCTACAGTGGCCTCCTGACGAGAGACCTGGCACTTATTTTTTCACAAATTAAGCACTGAACGTAACCGGGGAGCTCACATGCAGACATTTATGAATCACTTTAATACTCGAGCACAGCTCTTAGGGGTATATTCACAAGGAGCTATTGCCGAATTAACGGCACTTTATCGCAGCCAAAGTCGTGATAAATTTACCCCCCCATTCACAAGCCGGTGTTAACAGCCCACAGCACCAGTTTACCCGCGATAGCAGCCGCAAAAAACATCGCAACAGAGGACCCTCGCAAATATCGCTAATGAGATGCAGAGTAGGTGTTCCCGTGACTAAAGCCGAGACAACAGCACACCTCAACATTCACAACGACCAGCCACATCCGCGATAAAAACAGGAAACAGGCGATAAGGCGCGTAAGCACCAGGAAATCTACACCTGCTCTGACCTGGTGTAAACTCGGACGGCAACCAGCACCACAAAAGGGAGCACAGCCCAGGGCCACATCCGAAGGGCAACAGATGCCATGGAGCCACCCATCATGCGTCCCGGACACCAAGAGGGCCACAACACCCACCGCCACCACCCCAGGACGAGAAGGTGTGTCCTGCGCACATCAGAGGACAGAGAGAGAGAGAGAGGAAGAGAGGGAGAGAGAGGAAGAGAGAGAGAGAGAGAGAAGAGGAGAGAGAGAGGAAGAGAGGGAGGGAGAGAGAGAGGAAGAGAGGGAGAGAGAGAGAGAGAGAGAGAGAGAAGAGGAGAGAGAGAGGAAGAGAGGAGGGAGAGAGAGAGAGAGAAGAGGAGAGAGAGAGGAAGAGAGGGAGGGAGAGAGAGAGAGAAGAGGAGAGAGAGAGGAAGAGAGGGAGGGAGAGAGAGAAGAGGAGAGAGAGAGGAAGAGAGGGAGGGAGAGAGAGAGAGAAGAGGAGAGAGAAAGGAAGAGAGGGAGAGAGAGAGAGAGAGTGCCGCCCCTGTGCACCCAGGCCACACTGCTCACCTGCTGCCACCGGTGTGTCTCCAACCACGTGCCGGTATGTAGGGCAGTTCACCAGGTCACACATCTGATTCAGAGCCGTCAGCTGAAACAGAGCCCAGATACATGACTGGCACAGTACACACACTTGCACAAGACAACATCGCCTGCCCGCCCATGCACACCCAGGCAGAGGCACCCCAACCTCTCCCGCCGCCCATCGGAGCATGCCCGCCCATGCACACACAGGCCTCAATGCTCTCCTTCCGCCACCGGCGCGTAGACAGGAGGTCCCACCACGTGCCGCTGCAAGCCACAAGCCCAGGGCCCGCGGACATGGCACCCTCCACATCATGCAGCCCCGCTCCGCAGGCCACCAGGTCTCACGTTTGATGCTGGGTCTTGATTACTCCATGGCAGAGGACATACCAGTGCACCCGGCATCATCGCAGGCTGCACACCCGCTCAGCCCAATGGGTGCCACCAACTCTGGCATCCCGGAAGCGACGCCACGGGGCGGTAGGCCCGCGCTGCCCGCGCTGCCCGCTGGCTCTGGCCTACACTGCGGTCCAGCAGGGCACACAAAACATGAGCTGTCCGGACCGCCGGGACGGGGCATCATCGCAGGCTGTACACCCGCTCAGCAGCTCAAGGTGCCACTGACTCAGTGCACCCAAAGTCACTGTCCCGTGGTGGGGTGCCTGTGCCGTCTGCAAGGCGTCGGGTGCCACTAACCCTGTGCAACCCCAGTCTGCACCACGTGGTGGTAGGCCTGTGCCGTACTCACATGCCTCGGATGGCACTAACCCTGTGCAACCCCAGTCTGCGCCACGTGGTGGTATGCCCATGCCGTACTCACAGGCCTCGGATGCCACTAACCTGTGCGCAGCGACTCATGGGCCCTATATGAGTGCGAACCGTGGGGCGTCCGTCATCCTGTCACCACCGGAAGAGGGGAATGTGACGTCGTCGGACCCTTATGTTGGCGGAGTCACATGGCCTGTGACGCCTGTGCCGGATGGGTGTGGTGTGTGTGAAAACCTGCCCTCAGGGAGTGGCTGTGACATGCTGACGACTAGACCAGTGACCTGCACACCACCAGCAAGTACGGCTGCGACGGGTAGCAATGAGGGCCCCCCCTCGGGGCGTAAGCGGAGTGGACTGGCCTGCCGTATGCCGGACCAGCGCAGGGCTTGCAACAATGACTCGTGGGCTCTGGGCGTGGTCCAGTCCATGTCCGCGCAAGGAAGTGACTGATGCGTGTGTCCCTGCTGCAGTGTTCACGGAACCCGCTACACAAGATGCAATGTCGCACCCCTTACTGGCATCCCACAGGATGAACATCATTGACGCAAGGGAAGGCACTGTCCCCACATTCATCCACACATCCACACAGGAATGACGTAAGACATTACACAGCAGTGCGTCACTGGATGTTTATTTGCACATCCAGTGCAGTCATGCAGCTGGAGCGGTACAGGGCAATGCCGAGCACACCACACAATATGGGCCCGTGGAGGGCCAGCCAGTGTCCATCCCGGGATGACCTGTACTGCGGAAGAGGAAGGGTACAGTCCGCAGTCTGTCTGCCGTGTCATTGGTCGTCAAACAGCATGTGGCAGTCCATGTCGCTGTCCAAGGTGAGTGCCTCGGAGTGTATCGGGGGTCAGTGGTAGGTCTTGAGGCCATGTGCGGCACCAAGCAGAAACATGCAAGGTGGCGGTAATGGATGCTAGTGCCTGGTCCTCCTGACCACAGTCCCATCCACGTCCTCGTCCCCGGGTGTGTGCCCTGCCCCACCTGTGGGTGTTGCAGTGCCGGCTGCGGGACTGTGTGCCACTGACTCATCAGGGGCCGGAGGAGGATTGTCGGCCGCACTGTGTGGCAGTGACACATCAGGTGCTGGAGTGGATACGCCTGCTGCACTGGGAGGCACTGACACACCAGGGGGCAGAGATGTGGATGGTGTGGGGGCAGCAGCATTCATCATCGCCATGCCTTGTGGCAGCAATGCCATGACGAGGACATGCAGGGCACGGTAGATCCCAGCTACTTTTCGCTGATGTGCAGCGGCTGCTGCCATCCTTTCCGCCTCCATCCGCACCATGTCCTCCATGAGCCTCCGCATGTGTGCCAGCTCAAGGCTGGCATCGCTGGGGCCACTGTGAGCGGACAGGTATTCTTCCCTCCGCGTCATGACTCCAGAGATGTCAGTCAGGGCTCGCTGGAGACCATGGGGTGGACATAGACACCCAAGGATGGCGTCCAGTTTGTTAGCCATGAGCTCGAACCCCACCTGCACCTGCTCAGCCGTCTCCCTCTGGCCCTCCAGCACACGGCGTTGGAAGGCCATTTGTTGTTCCTGGGGGTCTTGGGAGGGTGCCGGGGCTGTGGGTGCCTCCTGCTGGGTGATTGGCTGGTGGGTGGGGTCTCATGGATGTGGCTGGGCTGCCCTGATCCTGGAGGTGAGTTGCGGAGGTGGTCAATGAGGTCTTGGATGGTTTGGATGTCGATGCTGGTGTTGTCCTCCTCCTCGTCATCAGTGAAGAGTGGCTGTGACTGCTCTGCAGGAGGTGTTGAAGATGCCCCTGCAATGTGAAGGGGAGATGGTGTATTACAATGTGTCCACATGCATGTAGCCGCATGGTACAGGTTGACATTCAGACAGAATGGCATTGTACATTGTGACAGTGTGTGGGTCTGGGCGAGGACCCAGAGTGATTGTGGGTGTGCACTGTGCCCTGCTTGTTTGTGCATGTGTGCCATTGTGGCCATCTCCCCCCGTCCCCCGAGTACCTGGTGGTCACTCACCCTGTTGCGGTTGTGTTGTGTCCTGTCGAGCAGTGTCCGGTCCCCCGACTCCGGCCACAGTCTCCACACTGATGACTGTCGACACCAGCTCCTCCATGTCATCCAGCTCCAGCTGTGGCGCTGGGCCCCCACCTCTGGTCTGCGTTGCTGCCTTCAGGTTGGCAGAGAGTTTCTCCTTGGTCTTCCGCTTAATGTCATTCCATCGCCTCTTGACCTCGTCCATTGTCCGCTTGTGCTCTCCGACGGCATTCACCTTGTCGACGATGTCCCGCCATATTCCATTTTTGGTGCCCAATGACACGTTGGAGGTGACGAAGAGTTGTTGATGGTGTTCCATCACCTCCGTGACTATGATCCTGTTCGCCTGCGGACTGAACTTGGTCTTCCTGGTCTTCTTGTCCTTGCCCTTCCCTGACCCCGAGGTCCCAGGCTGGTCGTCCGGGGTGCTTGTGGGGTTGCGCTGGTCCTCTGCGCCTGCTCCGGCTGCCTCCATGGTGCTTGTGTGTTGGTCAGTTTGTGTGTGGGTGTTTTTTTCTGCTTTTATGGAGGTTTTTGACGCCTGCCAGGTGTGTGTTGCAGGCCTGGCGCTGCTTGTCGCTGGTTTCCTCATCGCGCTTTGGCCCATCGCGTGTTTTTTGGTGTTGTGGTTTGTGTTTTTATCTTCATCGTGGTAGTTGTATCGCGGACTTTGTCCGCGGTTTCGGCAGACTATCGCATGGTACCGCCTTGTTGTGAATTCCACGTTGACACGGGGTTATTTTCCCGTGATAGGCTGCGTTATTGAAAGTTGCGTTACGCTACTCTTGCGGTAGTTATCACATGTTCTTGTGAATATACCCCTTAGACCCTTCACACGAGCTGTTTTAAAAGCACCTTTATGTAGCGGGTCTGAATAACTCAGCTGAAGGGAAAGCCTTTTCTTGACCCAACCTGGTCAGATGAAAGGCTGCTCAGAGCAGTGTTTCCGTCAGAGCAGCACTCATATTGAAAGGGGGATAAACAGAGTAGTGCAAATACGAACCGAATAAATGGTAGGCCTCAATTAAACCAAAAAATCGGCGCCTTCCAGCAGTTAATGTGATTAGGATGTGCTAGGTTCTGATCGGCTTAATGATGTAATATAATCTGGTGAACGCTCAGAATCGTCTGCAAATGGCGTCTTTTTTGCATTCTATGAACCAGTCCTTTTTCACTAATCTGTAAGCTTGTCTTCAACTACAACACTTATGATTTAATTAGCCTAGTTATGAGCTTATCCATAGACCATTTTCAAAGTTTCTCATCAGAAGACCAAGGGGCCGATTCCGATTCGGGCCGGAAATCTCTCCGACCGAGCCGGACCCGGAGAGATTTCCGACCGAATCGGACCCTAGCAGCCCGACCGAACGAGTACGATGCGTACCCATGCTATCGGACTCGATTCGGTCGGACTCCCATTGAAGTCAATGGGAGCCTGTCGTACAACGCGTACGCGGGCTCCCATTGACTCAATGGGTGCGAGGCGAACAAGGGCGCCCCCTACAGCGTGTACGCGGCAAAGCGACTCGCGCCGTACACACACAGGTAGGGGGGACCCATGGGTCCCCCCTGTGTGCGACTCGCGCAGCTACGCGTACAGGGGGGTCCGACACGGACCCCCGAAGTACGGCTCCGACTGCTTCTTCGGGCCGGACGGCGCGAGTCGGTCAGACTGCTCGCGGCGCGCATCGTACTTGCCCGGCCGGGGAACGTCTCCATTGCGCGGTGCGAGGCGCATCCGTGCAAGTCGGTCGGTGCGGTTGGGACGGGCGTACGAGTCGGTCGGCGACCCGCACGCGCGCCGCATCGTACTCGCTCGCCCGGACGCACGTACGAATCGGTCGGGAAAAAGGGCTCCGAATCGGATCCGGTTCAGCCGAATCCGATTCGGTGCCCTACCGGCCGAGATCGGAATCGACCCCCAAGTGTATGTTTCCCTGAAGGTCAGTATACTCCAGAGCGTCCTGAGTCAGCCAGATGCAAACACTGTTCAGAGTCCAATTTCAAGAACGTGTCTCATTCTGAATGTTCAACAAATCAAGGCAGGTCAGCTTATAGAATTACACACTCCCCCCCGCAATACACACGGACGCCTGGATTACGAGCGGCAGGAAGATTTCATATGGGCTGTAACTTCGTTTGCGCACTTACCGGAATTTAAAGTTTTGCAGTTTGCATTCCTCATTAAATTTCAGCAGGTCAACCTGCCCGAAAATGTTCTGACCTACCTTTTAAAATTGCTCCCTTTCTACATGAGCCGCATGAAGACTGCATGAAATAGTAACTTGCAAGCTACCTGCCTCATTTCTTGCTGATTCATCAAACTGTGAAGAAGGTATTAGCAAATGAAGATGTTCGCTCCCCCCTTAATGGACTGAAACAAAACTGGACATAATTATTGGTACGTTTTATGGTATTTATTGTTTTAGCATTTCCATCTGTATTTATCCATATTTATTTTTTGGTCATTTTATCTGTATTTATCCTCATTTTATTTTGTCTCAAGCAACAACAAAAAAAGACGCTGCAGCTAGTATTTTTTTACATTTATTTTAATAGTCAATGTGCGCTTGGTTGTTATAGGTTTAGATAGATTTATATGGATGGGTAAATTGGTTACTGCTTTTAACAAAGAGATCCTTTTGTTGCTTGCAGTTATTAAATTGCAATCCTTCTAATATAGCACAGTTAGCAATGAAGGACCTTGTAACCCTCATTGTCTTATGTAACACATCCTACACATTGATTTACACACATATGATTTATTGTCAATGTATATTGTGTGATGTAAAGCGCTCTGACACCCTGCATTGGGATGAGTAGCGCTATAGTGCTATAAAAGAAATAAAACAATATATGTTATGTTATGTTATTTTATTTTTGTATAGCGCATATACACCGACAGGTCTCTTAGCGCTTTGGAAGAAGCGGGACAGCGTCAAGGCGGGGAGGTCTTCATGGTGTTGAGAGATCTTATGTCGTATCTAATGCTTCCCTAAAGAGAATAGTTTTTAGCTGCTTCCGGAAGAGAAGCAGACCAGGTTCTTTCCGAAGAGTATCGGGCAACTGGTTCCAAAGTTGTGGCAGGAGTACCGAGAACGCTCGACCCCTTTGGAAACCAGGTTACCCCAAGGGCAGACCAGCTGGACGGCTTCTGCTGACCGAAGGGCCCGCCCTGGCACGTATTTGATTAGGCGTTCCTTTATGTACCCTGGGGCATGTCCATATAGAGCTTTGTGGACAATACAAAGTCCCTTGAATTTCGCTCTCTGCTTAACAGGCAGCCAATGCAGTTTTCGCAGCAGTGGAGTGGCATGTGTTCTTCTAGGCAACCTGAAGATCAGCCTAGCTGCGTCATTTTGTACCACCTGAAGTTTCTTCGTGAGTTTCTCAGGGAGCCCGACATATAGCACATTGCCATAGTCGAGTCGTGAAACAATGGTTGCTGATATTATAGTTTTCAGAGATGACACTGAAAGCAGAGGAACCAATTTCCTCAGCTGTCTTAGGAGACCAGTACATGTGCCCACCACTGAGTTGACTTGATGGATCATAGAGAGCTCAGAGTCGATCTTAATTCCCAGGCTTTTTACAACTGGCGATGGGCTAGGGGGGGCCCCTAACTCTCTAGGCCAAAACATGCTGCTCCAGGGATTGTTTTTTGATGGGAAGGCTAGTACTTCGGTTTTGTCTGGATTGATTTTTAGGGAGTTTGCAGTCATCCAGTTGACTGTAAACCTGAGGATGTTCTGGACTGATACTTGGGCACAGGCCGAGTTATCGATCCTCAGGATGAGCTGGGTATCATCCGCGTAGTTAAAAACCTGGCAGTCCATATTGGTTAGTGTAGCTACCAGGGGCTGCAGGTATATGTTGAAGAGGAGCGGGGACAGTGCAGAGCCCTGAGGGACTCCGCAGAAAATATTGCCCTTTTCCGATACCTGGGCACCAAGTTGGACCCTCTGTGAGCGACCTGATAGAAAAGATTCTAACCAATTATAGGCGTGCCCTCGAAAGCCCAGGGCCGACAGCCGGGTCAATAGTGTAGTGTGGCTGACCGTGTCGAACGCCGCAGAAAGATCTAAAAGAATCAGGGCACTCGGCTCTTTGTTATCGGCCTTCATCCTGAGATCATCAAGTACAGTTAGCATGACTAACTCCGTGCTATGGTGGGCTCTGAACCCAGCCTGGCGAGGTTGGAGCAACTCATGTTCCTCCAGGAACGCTGAGGTTGTCTTCAGGACATGTTGCTCCACAACCTTCGCCAGGAACGGGAGTTGGGAGATAGGTCTATAGTTTTTGAGCTCGGCCTTGTCTGCTCCCAGTTTCTTTAATAAGGGCATAACTCTTGCCTCCTTGAAATTAAGGGGGACTTGACCACTCGCTAAAGAGTTATTCAGGAGAGTGAGGATCTGACTCTCCAAGGCCGGCAAAGCCAACCGAAAGATCTTGGGCGGGCATGGGTCGGCCGGGGAGCCTGATTTGGTTCTGTTAATCAGAAGCATCAAAGATTCTGGGTCCAGTGGAGGGAAGCTGGTGAGAAGCTGGCCGGTAGGAAGCGGGGGTGTAAGCAACTCCACGGAGCTCAAGGTGATGGGGATTTTTTCAATCTCCAGAAGGATATCTATTATCTTCTGGAGAAAAAAGGACTGCAGTACATTGCAGTCTAGGGGTGCTGCTGCAGAATTTACATCTGGCTTTTTACTGAGTTCATTGAGAATCTTAAAAGTCTCCTTCTGTTTATTTGGAGCTTCAATTATGCGAGCCTCATAGTACTCGGCTTTCCTAGTTGTGATAGATTTTTTATAGAGAGCTAAAGTAGCTTTATAATTTGTTAAATCTGTGGGGTCGTAGGCTTTCCGCCACTGTCTCTCAGCTTTGCGGAGACTCTGTTTACTTTCCCTCAGTGCCTCATTAAACCAGGGGGCCACCTTCCCTTTAAGTCTGGTTCTTTCTCTTCGTTCCGGTGCTATTTGATCGATGGCTATTTGAAGAGTATTACTGAGGGTTTGGCTTTCTGTGTCAATGTTGCCCTCCTCCAAGTTTGGTGGGGCTAGCCTCTGTAGTGTGTCCACTAGATTGTCTGCCTGAAGTTTGTGCCATTTCCGCACTCTCCTCCACTCAGGCGGGAGTAGTGCAGAAGCACTATCCAATGGGACCCAACAGGAAATTAAAAAGTGATCAGACCAGGCACATGGTTGAATACTTGTTAGTCTGACAAGATGATTAGATGACCAGACTAAATCTAGGGTATGCCCTTTAGTATGAGTGGGGCAGTCCACCAATTGATGGAGCCCCAGATTAGACATTCCCATGTCAAACTGCCTAAGCTGGGGTTCCCGTGGTTCCTTCTCCCAGTGGTAATTGAAATCTCCAACTACCACGAGTCTTTGATAACGTGTACTGAGATCAGCCATGATCTCAGAAAAGTGATCATTGAAACCGGAGGTTGTATCCGGGGGGCGGTAGACCACCAGGAGAAGGAGGCAGGAGGATTTGGAAGTAATTTTTACTCCCAGAATGTCTGTGTTATCCATACTCTCTGCTATTATCTTGGTAGCCATGAGTCTGGTGTTAAAAAGGATCGCCACTCCCCCTCCTCTCCTGTTGTCCTGCCTATTATGCCAGAAGGCATCAAAATTGCCAGGTAGTGCAGCAATGATATCAGGGGTCGATGCATCCCCTAACCAGGTTTCTGTAAGTGCCAGTATGTCAATATCCCCCTCCTGGAGCAGTGCAAAGATCTCTAAGTGGTGTTTCTGTAGAGATCTTGTATTCAGGACAGCCACTTTTAATCCAGGGGGGTACCCTGGCATAATCATGGGGGAAGGGGTTAGCCCCGGGGTCTTAAGGATGTCTGTCCCGGGGTGTCTCAGGAGGTTTTCTGACCTCAGTTTGGCAATCACATGTGGCTTCAGCCCAGAGTTGCATGTGGCTAAGGATTGCAATAACCTTGCAGAATATTGTTTCGGCGGACCAGGGGCCCTGGCCCCTTGACCCGGCTGGACGCGGACGGGCGCAGACGGGCTTGCCTTAGGCGCGCCAGCGGCACGCCGGCTGCGCGTCCGCTCCAGCGTCCCTGTTATGCTGCCCCCTTCCGCCCACCAGCCAATCAGCTCTGCTGAGCAGCAGCTGAACTTCCTCCCAGCACTAGACCGCGTTGAGGGATGCGGAAGTGCTCTAACCCGGATTTGCAGTAGAATCGTGAGAACAGGAGAGCCCCAGGTAAGAACTCTCCCCAAAATGTGCAAAATAGCGTTTTTTTTTAAATTTACGTTACTATTTTAAAAGGAAAATAAGTTCCCATAAAAACGGCAATAAAACAGCAAGATTCAATGTCAATTTTTAAAAACCAGTTTTCCAATTCATACAAAGCAATTTCGCAGCGATAGCAGCAAAGGGCTAGGGGTACAATTATCAACACCGGGAGGACCGCCCGACTACCTTGGCGTGTCTCCCTCTTACTGTCCGCTGCGCGTCCGCTCCAGCGTCCCTGTTATGCTGCCCCCTTCCGCCCACCAGCCAATCAGCTCTAAATACTGGGACAGACCAACACATCTAACATTCCTACAGTGCATGCATGTCTTGTGGATCCAGGAACTGAATAAAGTCAAAAGCATGCCTCTTAAGTGAAGTGATCAGCTGTGTGCATTTGTTTTCCCTCAATTGCTTTTAGGTGTGCGTCTCCCAACCCACCACCCCCCTGCCCTCCCCTCATAGCTCCCAGCCAGGATGGCCCCTTATCGTGGACCTTTATTAAGGGCTCATATGAAATCCAATAAGCCCTCTCCCCGCCTGCACTTGGACAGGCTTGTCTTTTTCTCGCAGACAGCAGCAAAGTTAAACATATTTATTGCCATTTTCCCGAATATTTTTCCGTTTGTATTTATATGCAAAAATCCGTTTAAATGGAAAGCCGAGAGCCTTAATTATAGAACACTAACCGCTCTAAACTACTACCAAAGTTTAGGTAGATTCATTTCACAGTACTAAAGATATGCTTTTAGGCCTACTCAGCATCATTTTAATATGTTTATATATAAACAAACTACTGAACAAATTCAAATCAAGTCACAAAAAGCACTCTTCCTGAGTAAAGTTCCACATTCACGGCATGGTTGACGTACATCAATTCATTGCTTTTGCTGCAGCAGTAAGCAAAATTTCCTAAGGGAGCTAAAATGAGAAAAAACATCTTTATGACCCCCATTAAAAATGTTCAGAAACAAGGATGCAGTGTTTGAAGCATTCTTTTATAACACATGTATTGTGTATATAACCTGATGTATTACTATGCTTGTAGAATGGCTACTGGTGGAGGAAACATTGATTGCTGCCCTCCACAACCGTGTAGCTTCAGGAATAAATATTACCTGTATAAAACGCCTTGCCTCCATCGTTTTTACTACAGATTTTGTAGCGATGATTTGGCTACACAGCCAGACCCTGTTTGTATGCTGATCCCTGCTACCTGTGGACTGTTCTGTTCTCTCGGCTCCTTCCTTCTTCGGAGGTCCTTCTGGCGTTGAATTTTATGGAGGTGTCCTAGAGCAGTTGCTGTAGTCTTTCCTGTTCTGCTTGTGTCCATCTTGCTGCCGTCGGAGGTTTCCGACCAAGCACTGCGCTATTGTAGGTTCCAGTGGGTTGACAGTCTAGTTGTCCAACGCCATCTTGGGTATGGGCGTCAAGATGGCATCAGTGATGCAGTTTACGCACAGCGGCCATTTTGGAAGGCATCATTTGTTTTCTGCACGCTAGCTACCCAGCCGACGTCGTCAGCCGGACGTCCTCACATTTATCAGCCATATTGGATGTCCTTGTATGATTATATGTAGTCCAATTGCCTTTCCAGTTGCTCGTGTGTCTGCGCTTTCATTCTTTTCACTATTGTCAATATGAGTAGAGTACGGTGATGTGCACACCTAAGGGACAGCTGCCTGTGCATCGGTGTGTGGATCACTATTTAAAAATACATCTTATCTTCAATTGAATGCAATTTATTTTTGGTTTTGTCCGGTACATTAATGCCAGTAGTCTATTTGTGGTGACGTATTTCAGCAATTTTTTTCTCTTTATTGCTTGTGTGCTAATGGTGATGATCACACCATCTCAACATCGCCGGTGATGTGCACACCATGTGGTAATATTCTTCTATATATGTGTTTTCTCCAGATGTCAGTATTTCTCTAGCTTGTATGCCGAAAATGATGCACATACATTTTGTGGTTTTGTACCCCTCTAAAGTAGCATTAACCTTGTGCTAACTATATTGCGCACTCCATTTTGGAAGCACAAGCACTGCTATCAGTATCTCTTTTGTTATGTTGCAGACTGTTATGTGCACACCAATTTGAGACTGTGCTCATTTTGTTTATATGAAACAATAACTGTATGTACCGACTACAGATTGTTATGCGCACATTTTTTTTTGAAGTACATTCAACCCCAAGCAGTGTGCTCAGACTGCGTTTAGTCTACTCATGTTTTGGGCGTATACATTTGATGTTTTCTCTGCTAATAGTGTGTAGAACTTTCACAATATTTGGGTAGGTTGGATTATATGTTATATTACTTTTATATGCTTCTAACAACATGTGTACTATGCAAGCTGTTACTTTCCCTTCTGCCTTTTTAGATACACCGGCTGAACCATCTGTTGGTTTGATGCATTTGAAACCTACCTGGGGGCAATAGGAGCTTTGAGAATTGGAGCAGAGAGGAAGAAATGTTTGCTTCTTTAATCGTTGGAGTTTGAGGAAAGATCTATATTCAAACATTTGCCAGATTTACCCCTACAGGATGGGGATAATGTTGATGAGTATTGGGATACTGTACTTAAAGTTAAGAACAGATTCTACAAACAGCCAAGTCTTATGGTATTAAGACACAAATGTTTCAAGAGGAAACAGAATGAAGGGGAAGATGTTGATGCACACATATCAGTCTTACGCAGGTTGGCAACTGACTGTCAATTCTAATTATTAACTGATCAGTTCACCAGAGACCAGTTTGTGTGTCACTGTAGAGACAAACAGATTAGGCAGAAGTTGTTGGCTATGGGCAATCCTACATTAGAAGAGACCATCCAAGTAGCCAAAAGAATTGAGATCTCTCAAGTCTCGTTAAAGGAGCTCAATGACAAACCACTTGAAAATGCTGATGAGGCTGGTAAACTACATCTGAAATCGGGGCGTAACACTAGTTCTGGGGGATCCAAATCCACCAAAGTAGAGAACTTGGTTTCCAACAATGGGAATATGTGCTTTCGTTGTGGTAATGCTCCACTTGCCAAGTGGGGAAAATGTCCACCAACCAATGTAACGTGCAACTATCTCAAGTGAGTTGGACATTTTGCCAAGGTATGTCTAAAGAAGAAGTCTTATAAAAAACCAGTGGTGTGTGTGATTGAGTCAGAGGATTAGTCAGACACCCAGGTTATATCTGCAGTAGGGGATGAACAGGTGCCTACCCAAGAGTGTGAAGTTACCAATAACAAACCTATTGTGGGTGATCCTTCGTGTTGTGTGGACTCCATAGCAGAAGTAAGTGTGGGAGGTAAAGTCCTTAAGTGCTTGGTGGATTCTGGTGCCAGAATCATCATGATAACACAACGTTTGTTTTTTGGAGACATGGAGGCAGAGACTGTTGTTGCCTCCTGACTGTTCCCCTGTCTCATATGAAGGTCGTAGGATTGAAATTTTGGGTTATATAGAGGAGGTGTTGGAGTTCAAGGGGAGAAAGATCAGAGGCAAGATCTATGTGGCGGTCAAGGGACTCAACATCCTGGGGTGGTTTCACCAAGGGTTGTTTGGAATGATATTAAGTTTGGGTGCCAGAGAACAAATCTTAGTAGTTGACTGTGATGATGTGGGTCAGAAGTGGAAGGAGACGTTTCCTTCTGTGTTAGTGATGGGTTGGGTAAAATTTGTGGTTTTAAACACAAGATCAAAATAAAGCAAATATAAACTCAGAGGGGTGCCTTTTAGTGTGAGGGAAAACCTAGAAAAAGAACTTAAGAGCCTGTGTGACAAGGGCATCATAGATCCTACAGAATCCACTCTGTGGCTGTCTCCCCTTGTGGTGGCTCGTAAGAGGTGCGGACAGTTATGTGTATGTGTGGACCTGAGATCGTTAAATAAAGAAATATGGTTTGACTCACACCCATTGCCGAAGATCAATGATTTATTTGCTTCTATCAGAGGGGCTAAAACATTTTCAAAACTTGATTTGGCCAGTGCCTACCATCAGGTGGAACTTCATCCTGATTCGCAACACTTGACTGCATTTATTTCACCTCTTGGAACCTTTCCTTTTGGTTTGGCCTCTGCATCCTCTGTATTCCAGAGAGTGGTGTACAACTTACTTAAAGAGGTGGAGGGTGACTTAGTGTTTCAGGATGATGTGTTAATTTTTGATGAAGGATGCCAAGTCCCATGATGATGTTCTCCGAAGAGTGTGGAATCTTTCTAAAACACGGTGTGGTTTCGCAGGCAGAGAAGTGTAAGTTCATGTGCAGTGAGGTTGAATACCTAGGGCACATGATATTGCAGGAGGGGATCAAACCAAAACCTGGTCTGGTAGAAGCCATTGTGAGTGCTCCACCCCCCACGGATAAGACTGATATGAAGTCAGTGCTGAGTAGTTTTTGCGAGTATTACTCTCGGTTCATCTCTGATATTGCTACCAAGGTCCACCAATTTGCTAAAGGAGGATGTCAAATTTGTGTGGAGTGAGGCATGCTTTGCCGCTTTGGATCAGATCAGGTCCTTGTGGGGGAGAGCAGCGCTCTTAAGCCTTTTGATCCAGATTTTTCCTGTTGTATTATGGTAGATGCCAGCCAAGTTGGTCTGGGAGCAATTTTGATGCAAAGAATTGGAGGATGTTAAAATACTGTGGCATTTGCATCTAGGGTGCTGAGGGAGGCAGAGCTCCAATACTCAGTTATTGAGAAGGAACTATTAGCATGTTTGTGAGCCAATCAAGACATTTCGACCATATGTATGGGGAAGACGTTTCATGTTACAAACTGACCACAAGCCCCTGATTAGTATCCTTGGGAGTGGGGTGAGCAAATGTTTTACTCCTAGGACTTTGAGAATGGTCACCAAGCTATTACAATATCAATTCAATGTGATTCACATTTCGGGTGGTAGGAATGGGAGAGCGGATTTCCTTTACCGTTTTCCACACAAGGAAGTTGAAGATGAAGGTATGACATTTTTTGATCCTATTGAGGAAGATTGTGAGGATTGTCTGGTGGCAGCCTTGGAAATACATGAGTTGAGGATGTGTTCCTAAGATGAGTAGATGGCTACTTTGAGGAGTGACTAGATATTATAACAGGTGTGTGAACTGATGAGAAAGGGTTGGGCCAGAGAAAAAATGTTATCACCTTTGTTGTAACAATACTGTAAGGTTGCGAGTGAAATCTCCATTGAAAATGGCATGCTGTTACAGTCTGACCAGCTGATTCCACCTCATACTGTTAGGAATAACATTATCAGGAAAGCCCATGATGGACATCTAGGGTCGTCTCTCACCAAACATCGTATTTGAGAGACATTTTGGTGGCCAGGTATGGATGCTGAGATTGATGAGGTAGTGGGAAATTATGGTGTGCATGTGGGTCTGCTGACAGAAGTTTTAAGGCGGTGATACCGCCCCTCATGCCTATTGAGTGTCCCTTTGGATCATGGGTCAAGCTAGGGATTGAAATCATGAGGCCTTATGATTCCCTACCTGGTGGTGCAAGATACATTTTGGTGCTTATGGAGTATGCGTCAAAATGGCCTGAGATCAAGGTGGTCAGGGAGCCAAGTACCCGACATTTAGTGTAGTTTCTGAGCGAAGCCTGTATGAGAGAAGGGTTCCCTGAGGTTTTGGTTTCGGACAATGGAAAGCAGTTCATGAGCAGTAAGTTACAAGTATTCCTTGATTCTTGTGACTTCAAGCATCTGAGACTTCTCTGTACCACCCACAAACTAATGGTCTTGTGGAGAGAATGAACCGTGTGGTGGGTGAATGTATCAGATAGACCAAAAGTGGAAACCACAATGTTGCTAAATCTTTAAGTAGCCTATTATGGTTCAACAAAAAAAATGCCTCATTCGTCCACTGAGGTGTCTATTTTTGAGCTTTTGAGAGAAAGGAAGGCTAACACCAGTTTTGGACCTGGGTGGATGACACAGTGGCTCAAATCTGATTCTGATGTGACAAAATTAATGTCTTTGGTAAAGCAGAATATGTCTCTGACACAAGAAAAACAAAATGTTTGATACAATAAGAAGAGAGGTGTTAAAGTCGTTCCTCTGGGGGTTGGGGACATGGTTCGAATAAAGTCTCCTGGACATGTTAAGAAGGGAAAGAACAAGTTTGGTGAACCAGTCAGAGTGAAGATCGGAGGAAACGCTGTTCAAGTTTAAGGGGGGCATTGGTGGAATCTTGTCAAGGTGGTCGAAGTAAGGGTGAATTCAGGTGATGACTTTGTGAGGGACAAAGTAGGTGGAAAACAATTGTCCACTAAGAGTGGTGATATCTCTGTGTTGCCCAAGTGTGAAATTCTAAGAAGAAGTTCTAGAGTTATTGTCACTCTGAGCAGGTTTCGTACGTAACCCCTCTCCTGTGATCTTTGTGTTTTGGTGGGACGATGACTAGTTATATTCATGCAGTTTGTTTGGTTTTCCATTTTCTGTGTTGTTTTATTTTTTTTGGTTTGTTTTTTTGGGAAGAAGGGAAGATGTGTAGTATTTGTAGCATTATTTTATAATACATGTATTGTGTATATAACCTGATGTATTACTATGCTTGTAGAAACGTTACTGGTGGAGGAAACGTTGGTTGCTGTCCTCCACAACCGTGTAGCTTTGGGAATAAATCTTACCTGTATAAAACGCCTTGCCTTAGTTTTTACCACAAAGGAACATTACGAAAATTGGCATGCCTTACCTTAGCAGCATATGTTAAACTAAGTTCAGTGCAAATCCGTCAGAAGGAACTAAATTAATAGGCAAATCAAAAAAAATTATTTTCAATGGAAAGTATGTCTAAACCAAAACTGAGCAGTGGTGATTGTTGATAGGTGACAGAGCACTCACATTAAATTAGTATATTGCGTAGACTTTCTGGAATAGCTATAAAGATACAATTGAGTATATAATTAACAGTATACAGCCTATAGTAACATACTGCAAATAAATAAAGGATTATTTACATGCTGCCAATTGTTCGGCTTTGGAGACTGCTGGTGGAGTTTCATAGTAAGGAATTTGGGGACTCCAGACTAGAAGCATTTTGGAGGCTGCTGTTCAGAACAACCTTGAATTTTATTACCCATTTTCTGCTATTTCAAGTCTCATGATGTCGAACAATATTAAATTATATATGTAAGGCTGATATAGAGAAATAGACAGAAGTAAAATAAGGAATAAATTCACTTTCTCAATGGCCTCATGGAAGGAGGAGGTCCTGGTCAATTTCACATTTTGCCCATGCATTAAAACGTCTTTTAGAGTTTGGTAGAGTGGGAGCACTACTTAAATTGGTGGTGCTTCCGCCCCTCCAAATTCGCGGCTCTTCCACTCTATTTAGAGTCAGGGGAAGTGCCAAGTTTACACCAGAGGAGCCTCTGCTGGCTCCACTGGTGTAGACGTTTGACATGCGTGGTTGCCCACCTGCCAAGGAGCCAATGATGGTCACCCCGTCCTATTGAGGGTGGGACTACTGTCAACCATTTTCCCTGCCTCTGTCCGCCAGGCGAGGCATGGCTGACAGACAGTGAAAAGGCAGCATGGCTCCTACGTGCAGGGATATAATTCCCTGCACATCGGGTGATTTATCTTTTGTTGAGAAAAAACAAACCCCTGGTTTGGGAGATTGTTTTCACTAAAAAACAAAGCTTGCTGAAAGGATGCTCAAACAATTGTGCTATCTTGGTCAACTTACCCTACTTTAAACGGAGCCACAGGCTAGCAGATAATTTTCATCAATGCTTAATTTGTAAAACAATAAGTGCCAGGGCCCTTGTCAAGAGGCCACTGCAGCTTGCACCACCAATTGCCCCCACTAAGCCTGTCAATTACAGTACCATCGCAACTAACCATCACACTCATACAAATGTAACAATTCAGACTTTAAATATACATGAAAAATGACTAATGCAAGTCACCCAAGCTATTCTTATAGCTGTGGGTGGCAGGTATTGGTGATTTTAATGTATATTTAATTATTAAACAACTGTTGTTGTGCTCCTCACAAAATTAGACAAACAGCGTCACCATGTGAAAGGCTGTCATAAGATCCAGTGTTAACAATAAAGTGACTGTGCCGAGTTCTGTAAACCACCAGCTCAAATTAAGCACTGATTTTCATATATGACACGAAGCCAAAAAAAACTGAGCTTCTGCCTCCCACTCATGCTCTAAACGCTTCTGCCAACCTCGCCGAAACCCTGGGTATCAGCAGAGCCAGAACAGGTGGAAGAGCTTTCTCCTACATCGCGCCAAGACCTGGAATGAGCTCCCGATCGGCATCAGACACGCCCCCTCCCTGAACATCTTCAGGAAGACACTCAAGACCTAGCTCTCCGACTAAACCGAGCTGCTTACCCTTCCCACCCCCCCAGCGCGTTGAGACCCTCACGGTTGAGTAGCATGCTTTACTATTCCCTGATTGACTGATTGATAATTAAAAACAAAGCATTAATTATTGTTGTTTTTCATTTGAAGCATCATTGCCTTGTGGCATACTAGACATAATCAGTGTTGTTCCAATCAAAGAGTATATATTTTTAATTTTTCTAGCCTCTTCAGTTGTAGATGTGGATAGATTTCAGAGTATAAAATTATATTCTAATTGTTGAATTGCAGGTTTTGCCTTCTGAGAAACAGGAAAGAAAAAAAAAATCCGCAGAGGTCTCCTGAAGGAGCATTTGTGTGAAAAACCTGCCCCTTATATTTCTTTACCATTGATGACAATTGACTGTCACTGGGAGCAAGGCAACATACTTACTGCTTCTCAGTGGGCTTTAAAGATTACTAGGCTTTTTAAAGAATATTGATAGTGCTCTTGATTAAAATTATCAAGAATTAATGGCTTGAAAAGAATAAACCTTCTTTTAGTAATTAAAATCGTATTTACCTACACAAATGTCACTACGCACTGCATAGTGTATCTAGCCTATTGCTATGTGATCAACAGTTTTTTTAATACGTGCTAACAACATAATAAAATACAACACAGGACAGAATATATTGTAATACAACACCACAACGAAACACCACCACACATCACATCAACTAGACAACACAACAGCACAACTCAACAAAACCTATAACATAATAGTACAGTAACATAACAACACAACACATCAAAAAAACATATCAATGCTGTAGAAATCAATAAAACATATCAACACGGTAGAAGAACACAACTTATCACCACACCAACACATGAGGCTTGTTTTCCTTCCTGACTTTGCATTTAAAAGCTATGGAGAACAGCATTTCTGAGTAGATTTGGGGATGAATCGAGAGATTGATTGATGTGGAGTGTTGAACAAGCACTGACATCATTAGAAAGAGGTCTCTGTGCTCTGACCAATTACAAAGAAGGAACAAATGACTTATGTCATGAAACTACCTAAACTTCTTATGTACTTTGTTCATGTACAGTTGGATCCAGGGACGTTTCAAGCTGCTGTTGGCAGCAGTGGTATTGTAAGTGTTTGCTACTTGAATCATCTACAGGTTGTCATTCTGAGCTTTCTGATTTTTTACTTCTTATCCTGTGTAGAGAGTGAGATTCTATGGATGGTGGTTATTTAGCTAGATTTTCAATTGTGTTCCTATAATGTGTCCCTGCAACAGTAGCTGATAATAAAACTCCAGGGGTGAACACTCAAGCTAACCTACAGTCCTTCCAAAATATTCACCTAAAATAGCCCAGAATTATTGACTTGGCTAATGCTTGTTTACTCATTCAAGAATATACACGCATATTATTCTTTCAAGGGAAAATGGGAAAGCTGTGACTAAAGAAGGTTTCCTGTCATAACCTGAATGAGTTTTGGGAGTTCCTGAACCCATGCTTGGTCATAATAATAAACCCTCAGATGCAGACTGACTCATTTTTAGGTCTGTTTTAGCCAAGATCTTTTGCTGTTAAACATACACAGTGGTTGGGATTGGGTTCCGCCAGGGGCTTGCTGGGTCAGCCTCCTCAGACCACTCCTTGTTTGAAGTGGATTAGCCCACATCATTTTGCAGGTGTTTACAATTTGCAATGGTGACTATAAGCAATCACAATTGATTGTAGTCCTTTGCCTGTGTCGGGACCAGCAGTTGCTGTACTGTTCCTACAGGAGAAGGACCAGGACTAATTTGTATAAGGCTGGTCTCTGTCTAAAGTAGCACAATGGGTGCAAGCAATCAACTGGAAGCAATCACCAGTGGCTGAGATTAATTCAAGCATTTCTTTCATCATTTTATTGTTTGTTGCTATAGAAGCAGTAGGTGTTGTAGTGTCTTGATTCTATGAGCACTAGGACCCTTGCAGTTCTTGGCGGACTCTAAACAGGAATTACGTAATCTGCTGGGAGGTTCAAGATGTGGTTATAAAAGTAATGGTGCAATGCAGCACAAGCAATTGCTAAAGGCAGAGACCTTTGCAATCTTTCTACCAATACATTTCCTTTGGGAACTCCTCATGGCACACGCCGGACAGTGCTCAGTGATTACTCGTTTCCAATCATCCTGCCTTTCGAAGTTGGTGCTGCAGAGCACCCTTTCAGTACTCTTCTGGATGATAAGAACTGCCAGTGGAGGGAATGGAAAGCCAGCAGAACTGGGTTTCCAAATGGCCGACACTTTACTTTGACATGTGCACTGAAGGGTTTCAAGCTACAGCCAGCCATGCCACAGTTGTGAACCCAGAGCCACACTTTTCTGGTGTAATATCAAGATGGTGGAAATGTGCACTGCGGCCTACGTGTGAAATTTAAATTCCATTGAACTGGTGGATTCCTTTGCCAACTTACCATAGCCTTACTGGAAACTTAATGTACCAAATATTGTGCATACAGTGCTACTTCACAAAGGCAGAGCTTGTTCACTGTAAGACGTAATGGCAGTTTTTAATTCCTCATGGTTATAATACGAGGAAAAAACTGTCCATAAAAAAGAAATCTAGGAAGCCCATGCAGAAAAAACGGTATTGCTACAACAGAGTACGGTACATCTCTGGGTGCATTTTTTGTGACTGAAAATCAGTTTGTGGCTGATTTGTGAGCTGCAAATTCTGCTAGCAACAGGCCCTATAAGAGGTGTCTGACAAACTCTGGGCCTGATTTAGATCTTGGTGGACGGATTACTCCGACACAATGGTGACAGATATCCCGTCCGCAGAAATATAAATCCAGTTATATCCTATGGGATTTGTATTTCGGCGGACAGGATATCCGTCACCGTTGTGACGGAGTAACTCTGTGAGGAGCAGTGGCCGGTGCAGGTAAGCGCGGTGGAGCGGGGCGCTGGGGAGGGAATGTAGTCAGACGACGGAATAGGCAAATTAAGTAAATAAATAACTCCTATTCCGTCGTTTGTTGACATCTCCCCGCACCACCGCGCTTACTTGCACTGCCCGCTGCTGTTGCTGAGCAACATTCCCACTTTGTTTTGAGACTGCATCAACTCTCATCCTCAAAACTACTTCATAGGCCGAGCAGCTCAGCTTCTCTTTCTCTAGTCTGAAGAGCAGCTGTCATGATGTATTCTGTGCTAAATTACGAACACACTGCAGAACATGATGCCACTTATACCTCATTACTCCTATTCTCCTAACTTAATCTGCAATGATTCACAGAATGCTGCAGCTGTGCTATTATAGCGCAGAGGGTATCACAGATGCCACAGTATGATGCATCACTCGATAACCTTACTCCTGACAAACCGTTCAGGACCCAATAGAGGGAATGAAGCTGGAAACCAAAATCGAAAGAAAGAACAAGTCAAACAGCAAAATGTCCTTTTTAGTTTTAACTTTTTAGTTTGCCTTATTTCTTAAATATTGGTTGGCGCATAGTACTGTGGAAACCATCACTTTCTTTGACGAGTGAATAAACAATATTGCTTGAATGCTGCTTTTGTGAAGAAATTCTGGATGTCACTAAAATGTTATTAAAAATATATTGCCAGCATTCCTCGAATAATGTTACATGGCAAGGTTAACATGGTCTTCTGTAAGGGCTCGACCGAGAAGAGAACAGTAAAAGAAAATGTACCAAAAATTGGTTGCAAATGCTGATTTAGAGTATAGTAAATCAGTAGTAATTCCGCCATAGTAGTTGCACTGAGTCTTCCACCACCTCGACCAATAAGGGCTTTAAATACTTCTGGGTAATAGATTGTAATAAATATAGCATATCAAGTATTACAAATACACTAAAATATTATCGGATGTTCCATTGAAATCGCTTCCATGAAAATATGGTGGAAAGAGAAGGAAAAAAACAATGCTTCCCAGGCAGCGAAACTCCTCAGTATGTTGTTTGAGCATTGGAAGTGTACCTCTTGCTGCAGTCATTGTCATTTTGACTGGTCTCCTACTGCTGTATTTACCACCAATCTCTCGCACCCAGAGATAAGTCTAAGTCCCTCATTACAAGTTAAGGGCTAAATTCCGATACCTTTGCAAATTGGTTACACAGGCAATACATGCGTAATTCGGTGTTTTAAAATACGATTGTACATGATATGCCTCATTTCATGCTAAACACTCAGAATACTCTGGGGAAATAGTATTTATCATGTGTGGTAAATACCCCGACCAACTTGTAATCAGGGCCTAAACGGGGATGATTTTCCGAGAACTGTCATAGTGGAGGTCCAAAATTCACTAGCAGCAGTGATAGTATTTTGGTTGGTCAAACTCTAAGGGCCCGATTCACAAAGGGCCTCAGCGCTAGTGGCGGAGGCCCTGCATGCGTGGCAGAATCTCCAGATTGCGGTTTCTCATTACGGTTGTCCCCCCATGAATATGGGCCCCCCCCCCACGACAGCGGGGTCTCCGCAATGACTGTGGAGCCCCTTTGTGAATCGGGCCCTAAATCTAGTTCTGACTATAATAGCAGCGCTATCTTTGTGTTGTGAGGTGTTTTCCTCTTTCTGTGTGTGCCGCAGAATGCAGCATGCACAGAAAGAGGAAAAAAAGAGGACAAATATAAGTATTTCTCCTTGTTGCGCCTCCTTACGCCTCCCCTGAGGAGGCATAGTATTGTAACGCAGTCCCAGGTTTACAAAATGTTGTAAATCTGGGAATACGACAGAATCCATGGGTGTTGCGTGGGAGCACCCACAGCAACACCGATGGCACGCCCCTTTCACACAAAGTGCTGCGTGAAAAGGGGCCATATTTACAAGGCCATGAAAAGCCAATCAGGGTGGCTTTACGTGGCGTTGTAAATATGGAGCACCACACTGCGTCACCAATGCCTCAAAAAAAGTGAAGTACTGGCGGCTCAAGGGGCTTGTAAATATGCCCCTGTGTTTTTAACTTCGACCTACACTCATATCAAGCCCACAATATCAAATACCAACTTATTGTCAAGGCACCTAGGTGTGGAGTTAATAATAGTAAACATAGCCTTCCCTATATGCTTACTGGGACTATTGTTGTTAATTGGCATTCTGGAGTAAATACACCCATAGGTCGATATTCTTGACCTCAATATTTTGACTCACAACTTTCTCACTATTTCAATATCAATGAGTGCCTCCCTCGTGAAGATAGTCTTCACTCCTCTTTCCACTATTTTTGCTTTATTACTTTTTAGCCACTTTCGCTCCTCCTTTTGGTCCATTTCTGTCCTCTGCGACCCTCCTACCATTTTCCCTGTGACACGCTCTCATCTGCTTTCCTGCTGTTCCTGCTGCTCGCTGCAGCCCCACCCACTGCCCCTGGAGCTCTTCCCCCTCTCACTCCTACTTAATGGCGGCTGCAATGTGAGCCAGCCATTAAGTAGGCACTGCCTGGCCCTACCTGCCTGACTAACCTGTGCCCAGGCTTCTGACAAAGCCTGGCCCTTGCTGAACCAGCTCTGATACTGTCCTGAGCCTTCTAGCCTTATGCTTCTGCTTCTCTCTGGTGTCTCCTTTCTCAGCGGTTTTGTCTTATGCTCTTAAATCTCTGTTGCCTCTCTGCCCGCTTTTCTTCTCCCTCTTGTGCTCTCACGCTTGCTTTCGGCTCCTACTTTTGCCCCCTCACCCTGGTGTATTTTTGCAGCTTTGGTTGCCCTGTAGCTTAGAAGGAAGTCAGTCAATGGACCCTTGGGGTTTACTCATTTGTTCTGGCTACAAGTAGAAGCAGCTCCAGCTCTTAGGGATCTTCTCACATGTCTCAACAGCAGGTGCAGTCCATTTCTGTCTTCTATTGGTTCTAGTACTGATCTGAGGAGAGTTGCCCAGGTGTACCACATTTCTGCCTGGCACTAGCCTGTGATTGGGGGTGACTCCTGGCTCCTCCCTAACCAGTAGAGAAAAGGTTCCCACTGGTGACCCTGTCCACTTTTGCAGCAGTTCCTGTGTGCTGTACTGCAAACAATCCCACAGTACCCCTCTATATTTAAATCCAAAATCACAGAACCTTTTTCCCCTGTGCAGAACTCCTGTGCCCACCCGGATGTGTAGCCAGGGAAAAGATCAACCCTTCCCCTGTGGTCACTTCAAACCAGTTCTGGAGGTAGCTCCTCTCCCATTGGGATTGGTGCCTGGCTGACTAGGTGGACAGAAAAGAGCCCTGATGAGGTGTCAACTAACATTTGCCTGAGACAGAATAGGCCTCTTCGAAGTTAATTGAGTTCCAGGGCAAAGCCGAGATGGTCACTCTATCAGAGGAACAGAACGCCTACCCACACTCAAGACTTTTGTCTCAACTCTGGCAGTAAGTTCACAGTTCATTAAGGTGCTATTCAGCTCCTGGGTGACAGTTGTAAGCCCGTGCAAATGGGCTTCTAAAGGCCTTAGGCAGGTAAAAGGTGACTTTTTAAAAGTACCTTTAGTGAAATATTGATTACAAATCTGACATTGCCAGTGAATTGGGCTAGTAATAAATATTTCAAAAAGTCCAAACAGGAACTATGTAGCTGTTTCCTAATCGGAGATAACATTATTTCATTTTAATATTACCTCCCAATGCTGTCCTAGGGAACAGCTAACCCTGCTACAGTGATTATCTCTTCTAAGGCATTTTTACAGTAAGGACATGTTTTACATGTCCTACTTTCAAATACTTTGCAACTGGCCACAATGGGCAGTAAGGCCTATTTAGTGGTGACTTATTAATATTTAAATGGAAAGTTTGGGCCTGTCAAGATGGTTTATTTTGACAGGTCAAATTTACAGTTTTGCAACTGCATAAACAGGCAACAGTGGTAGCCTTGCACTCATGTTTTGCACTGTCATCCTAGTGATGGTGCAATGTGTGCTGCAGTCCACTAGTGACATTTAACCTACAGGCCGTGGTACACTTTGTGCCATATACTAAGGACTTACAGGTAAGTTCAATATGGCAAGTAGGAGTGTAGATAATTTCCAGATGCTTTAGAGGTCAGAGCACATGCACTGGGGCCTCGTAAGCAGAGTCCCAGTGTGCAGACTCAAAAAAAAAACAGCAACATCAGTCGTAAAAAATTGGGGTATAAACCATGACTTACTAATTAAATATAAGTTCTTATGTGTTCCAAAGAGCTGTGAGGCAGCTGTAGGTCTTACACTCCAAGTCATACAGTGGTTCAACAAAGCATAATTGATGGGGTACTGATTTACTAGTTTAACTCTAAGTCCTATAAACATTGGGGTAATACAGCAGAATTGTGGATGAAGATTTGCTACTCGTACTCTAAAGCCTACACACACTGGGGTAGCAAAGCACAACTGGGGAGGCCATATTTCAAATTTTTTCTATCAACTAAATCACTTGCTTATGGGTCATCCTCTCCTTATAGGCTGTCTATGACTTATCTTTCTGTCTTTTCCGATCTGTTGCCTGAGACAAATCTAGGGAGTATGATTACCTATACTCCATCACATCGTGCTTATGTTTCCTGTCACAATTTAGGCATTGACTCCTCACTTGCCTGAGCTTGAATGGTACAAACATCTATGAAGCCCTGATACTACTGACTCAACCCCCTCAGTCTGAGCTTCCTCTTAATGAATATCCACAGAAGGAATTACCTGATTTGGATCTCTGATCTGCACTCTCACAACATTGTCAAGCCTGCTCCTTAAAATCAAACAAGATCAACCCTGAGCTTGCTTGTCTCCGTAGCACAGATAGCTACTCATGCATTTGATACCTTGCGCACAGTAGTAGATCTCATATTTTACATGAGGAATCAATTTTCCTCTTTCCTAATGAATATCACATGACCTCGTGTGTGAATATTGTGAGAAAGTGATTTATTACTTGAAGTGGATGGTTGTCCTCTTCAATTAAAAATGCACTATTCCTTGCTGGCTCCAGTAAGGTTTCAGTGATTTAAGCCTGAGCTGCTCAACCCTTGGTAGATGTACCACAGAGCAGACAGGCATAACTTAAGAGAAATGTGTACCAAAACACTTAAACAGTAGAAAACACAACACAATAAAAATCAAACTCAAATTTTAAAAATAAAAATATTTTAATGGACAGACACCAAAATGACAAAAATGTGATGCGGGGAACCGAAGATATGATTTTTCAAAGTTTTAGATGCTTCTAGCGCCAAAATGCACAAAGTGCCAACCATGGATATCTGGTTGTGTTAAAGAGGTCAAAGTCAAACATTAAGGCCGACCATGATGGAGTGCTAGTCATATACAGTGACTAGGTTCCTCCTGGTGGAAAGTTTACCTTCAGTTGTTTTCCTGGGGAAAAGTCATCGTCGACTAGGCCATCGGCAGGTCGGTATGCAGACTGGATCCTAAGAGGGGCTCGTTGACGGCATTTGGCTGAAGCATAGTTCCTCTGTGGGAGTCTGAGCTACAGAAAGAAGTTCAAGGCTGTCGATGTTAAAGGTGGGAAAACGCAGAGGGGGCGAAGTCTAAAGTCAGTGCCAAGGAAGGCATTGTTGTCTTCGGGGTGCCACTCGGCGTTGGTCTTGGTGAAGTCCTCTACCTTCCGACTTAGAAATTTTTCTGGAAGTCAGGATCCTTTCAGCGTGACAAACCAGCAAGTTGTGTCCAAGCAAGCGTGAAATTGAGGCGTGGCCAGTGATCGAGCAGCGGAGGCCATGGTCCAAGGAGCGGGTCGAGGAGCTGAGAGAGCAGCAGAGAGGCGTTGCAGGGCCGCCAGCCGTGGGTGCTATTCCGGCGTGCCTGCCCCCCCCGCCCCAAGTCTCCCAGTGATCGAACAGTGGAGTGTGGACCAGGAATGCAGGAGCTCAGGACTGCGGTCCACGAGCGGCCCAAAGAGAGGCCTCGCAGGCCCCCGCAGCCATTTTGGAGTCTGCAGGACATCGGGTGAGCGCCATGGAGGGGGGTCAGCCAGCCACCAAAAATTACCAAAAGGCAGCCGGAGCTGGAGTTTAGTGCTGGTGGAGAGCGGTGTGCTGCAGATGCTATTCTGCTGTGTCTGCCCCACCGAGGTCTCCCTCACGTAGGAAAGAGCACAGGGTAGAGTAGCAGCCCACCCGGTGAGGTCAATAATCCCTGGATCTGCACTTCTATTATCTATGATCCAAGTGCACAGTGGCAAGTGCACCTGGCACCTAGGGTGGCCCTAATTATTCATAACTATTTACAACACTGCACATTTGAAAGTGCTGTTAAAGGCAGGGCGGGCCAGCGGCTAAAGCGGGCTGGGCAAGTCCATTGTTGTGCAGCGGTTGCGGCAACCACCTCGCTGCTATTGCTGCTACCTCCAACATTACAACCTCAGTCTCCAGCCCCCCGCCCTATTAAACAGCCCGTAACCCGTAACCACTAGGCGGGTGAGCGAGCGTACATGCGGGCAGTTGGCTAGAGCCGTGGATTCCACCTGTCTGCGTGGAAGTGGCTGGCATTAGGCCAATGCAGCTTGTGCGTTTGGCGGGGACCACTCCCGCACCCACTCCTGTTACGGACACGGTTTTCATTTTGCCCCCCTCAGTCTTTAATCTCCTGCATCTTTTTGCGTTGACATTTTACTGGAGAACGTCATTGTGTCTCCCCGGAAATTGTACTGTTAAGGTGTGGCAAGGAAGGAAGATCTGCTGTCGCTATTCAACCTAAATCTTTGTACTCCAGAGGTTTATGTGGTGGACTGCTATACTATGAGGTCAGGTCGCCTACGATCGTCGGTACAGCTACAGTTAGAGTCACAAAAAAGGCGGAAGGCGGTCAAAAAAGCCCAAGCTCAAAAGGCCCTACCAACCGGAAATGAGACGGATCTCGAGGAACTGCCAGTTTATATTGAGGCTTCATCTAGTCAAGAACTCGTGAAATTGGTTCCCGAATTAGTTTCTAAGACTACATCGAAGACTCTTGTTGACAATAGGGACCAGCTTGTCCAGTCCCGTATTATGGATTTTGTTTAAGCATACGGATAAAGTGCAGACTAAGGATGGCTTGCCTTTATCCACGCCCACCATTGCAATAATTTTGTCATTGTGCAATGGTGTGTTACACCAGGGGAGTGCGGCGGGCTATTTTTTGTTCCAGTTTACCAAAAAAGTCGATTTATTGTGTTTAAAATCGACTGCTATCCCAATTAAGAGAGGCAACCCTCACGTAACGGTGGTTGAGGTCCAAGTACATTCGGAGCCTGATCATGATCCTACTTATCAATCAGACGAGTTAATGGAACGAACAATGTTATCTGTTCAAAATATCCGTCCTTCAAAGGCAAAAGGTGCAGTGCAGGCTGTCATTGGTTATTATAGTGATGTAAAGGAAAGTGATGGTGAAGTAGCTGTCATTTCTTTGGATGATGTGCAATCAAACCATAGTCTCCCGAAATCACCTATATCTAAGAATGTAAGTGGTCTGTAAGAATGTGGGAGTGCATATAAATCAGTCACTAAAGGAAAAACATCAGTATGAACCCATTTAGCTCTGCTATAGGAGAACGCAACCAATACTCTGATTTACAAGCAACTTTAATCCCCCAAAAATTTAAACTTAGAGATTCTGTCCAGGGGGTTAGAAAGTCTGACCAAATGGATAACTCCCTGAATTTTGCAGATCTTTAGTTTTTGATAAATATGATGTCCCCAAGTTAGCAGAAGAGTGTCCCCCTAAACAACAAAGCTAATTGGATAACGGAATATGGTGAAAACTGCTGGGTACAATGGATGCAGTAACAACAGCGCTAAATTTTCACTCTAACAAACTTGAAATTCAAGTGGATTTATTGAATATCCTAGCAGTATAAGTAGTGGGATTGACACAAAATTGCATAATTTAACTAACCTGGGGGTTAGAGCGCAAGCTGATGTAAATAACCAATTAATTAAATGCACATGCACACACATTTTAGACAATGTGTCGGAACTTCTGAATATAGTAGGGTCTCTTGTTGATGAAGTCAAGAAACTGGCTGTCCAATCAAAATCAGAAGGTCCTTTAATCTCTTATATTCGTTCAGAAACAAGAACAAGCAATGGGTGTACAAAGTCCTAAAACGTTCAGTGTGAGGCTCCCGTACACATAGTTAGTGGTTTGTCTGGTGATGAATGTAAGGTAGAAGCAGTTTCGGGGTTAAATATAAATATTGGTACTGATGAATGTCCTTCTGTAATAGGTAATGATAACCAAGTTTTAAACTCCATGCTATTTGGTGATGGAACTAGTGGTGCCCTCCCTTTAATGAAAAGTGCTAAAAAAAAAAAAAGGTTGAGGAAGACCTGGAACAAATCTAGGAATAATAAAGATATATTGGCAAAACCTAGGGATTGTTATTCTATCTTTAAACCGAGTGACAAGAAACTATTAACGCAGGACCAATTACATAAGGGTCCACATATTCCCCTCGATTTTGTTGGTATAAATCATCTAAACTCTCCTTTGAAGACACAGAATCAGAGTGTGTTAATAGATAGTAAAAAAAAAAAGAGTCTGCAAGTGTTACTGATTGTGATAGTGTTATAAAGAATAGGCAAGAGTGCAAACAGGTCCATGAAAACAGTCTTGGAAAAATAAATTTTAATTTACAAACACCGTCTGAACCAATTTCAATTATAGAGCACATGCCTTCCTCACAGGGTCGACTTTCCTTCGTCTCTCCGCCGTATCTCCCTCCTACCTTTTACCTTACTCCCCTACCCTTCTACGATCCATTTATCTCATCTTCGCTGCTTTTTATATGTTTTCTTGCAACAGATGTAACTTGTAACTGATATATCTTTGTAACAATGTGGAACCTCATGTAAAGCGCTCTGATACCTCCGGGTCTAGCCAGCGCTATATAAAACTCATCAAATAAAAATAAATAAAAATAATCAGAGATTACCGGGGGCCTTATTGGCTGATGGGAATAGGTCCGGGGTTAGCCATAGTCCACCATCTTTTGGAGGACATCAGTATAACTGCTTAATGAATGAAGTAGGCTCGGCTATTTCTACAAGGGCCCTGCCGGAAAACCAATCTTCAGATTCCCTGCAGCTTTTTTCCCACCCCCTATACGAATCAAGGGGTATCTACTTCAGTCTGAATCGGAGTTCATTTCACTCACTTCAACAAGTTCTGAATTAACCTCTATTAAATCGACGGATCTTGTTTGCATCTCATTTAAACAAATTCATCTAAATTTAGCCAGTGAGTCCACTATTACAACTTGGGCTTCCAACAAAATAGGTTTTATTGTGTTTATTTTTTATTTTGCTTTTCAGAAATAACATCAACAAACAATGTATGGCTTGCTGATTGCACTCGACATTTGTACCTCTACATCCAATGACTTGACCGTTGCAAATTTACAGAATGACAGTAATTATGGCGAATAGTTATCAAACGTTCCCCAATCCGTCGTAGACTGGTCCCTCGATCTCAGGCAGCTCAGAAGTGGTTCCCAGATGGCTTTGGGCCTTGATGTCGTCGGCAATTCCTCAGCATATAGTTCTAGGTTCTCCTTACAATACACAGTCCTTTATCCATTGCTCGGGCAGAGGGGCTGCCCTACTTTCCCAATTCATTGCCACCCACCTCTTTGCCAAGAGCAATGCAATTTTTGTAAACTTGCCAGTGGCGCCTTTTAGCTGAGGCATGAGACCCAGGAGACAAACATGTGGACTACACTGCACATGGGCGGCAATCATGACCTGAAGCCGGTTGACCACCTCCACCCAGAACTCATGTACTTGCTGACACTCCCACACTAAATGCAGGAAATCTGCCCCCTGCGGTCTGCACCCTGTACAAGCATCACATTCCCTAATACCATATTTATAAAGCCTGGCTGGTGTATAATACACTTGGTGTAGATATTTAAAGTGAATGATGCGCAGGTTACCATTTGACATCAGCGCCTCTGTAATTTGGCAGCTGTACTCCCACTCTTTCTGTGTGATCTCTGGTTGGAGCTTCTCATTCCAGCGATCTAATCTTCTAGATGTGTCAGCAACTCTTTCGTCCCTGACTGCTCTGTATAGCCTAGTGATTAATTTATGGCGTTTGGGGCTGACTTGTACCGGCGGCTCATCTGGGAAGGTGTGGCAGAGTGTCTGCACAGCCGCATGGAGTCTGTTAAATGTAAACGTGAACAGTGGCGTCTTGTTTTGTATGTAGTGTAGTTCCTCTGACATGAGAAATGTACCATTTGGATATAAATCCTGCATTTTTCCATGCCCGCTAATCTTAGAGAACGCATGGCCCCTGCTTCCTGAGTGACCGAAAGTGCTGCGTGATGCGTTAGTGGCAGCATAGGGGCGTACAATGGAAGTTTTGCTGCCGACTGCCCTATAGCCTACCAGGCTGCAATTGTACAGTCTGTGATGTTAATTTCAGTTTTGGGTGTTCCCCGTTTGGTATCCGACAGGATACTGCGCAGAGGAATTGGGTGAGCATCCCCGTCTTCCACCGCTATATGTGGAGTAAATGCGTGATGGTTGTACCAGTAGTGTGCATATTGTGCTTGGGCACAGAGATAATATAAATACAAATCTGGTACGTTGAAACCCCCTTTTTTATAGTCCAAAATGAGTGTGTCCCAACCCACATGTGGCTGCTGTCCACCCCACACCAGTTTCACCAGTTGGGATCGTACGTTTTGAAAAAACTCCCTGGACAATGGGATGGGGATGTTACTAAATAAGCATAAAAAACGCTGCAAAACTATCATCTTGATTAGAGCTATTTGGTCTGCCAGCGACAATGGTAACCCCGTCCATCTAGAGACCTGGTGTTCCAGCATGGCGTAGGCTTTACCATAATTCTCCCTGACCACTATTTCTGGGTCTTGATGAATCCATATTCCTAAGTACTTCACTGGGTCAACAGACCACTCAAGGGGAAATTCCAGAGCGTGCGGAGTAGTACTCTCCGTCAGGGGCACTATGATCGATTTGTTCCAATTTATGCCGAGCCCTGAGAGCCATCAGAATCTGATGTACTCCCGTAAAATTGGCACGAGATATCTCTGCGGCTCCCTGACGTACAGCACCATATCGTCAGCACACAGTGATATGCCTACAGGTCGCAGCGTAAACCGCAATGCCGACTCCTTATGACGCTGCCTGATGACACAGGCTAGCGGCTCCAGCATCAATGAGAATAGAAGCAGCGAGAGAGGGTACCCCTGCCTTGTCCCTCTGCAGATCCGTATAGGATCAGATGCCAGACTATCTATCTGGACCCGGGCCATTGGGTCGGTATATAGCAATCGCACCCATCTGCAGAAGAATTCTGGCAGCCCCAATCTTGGTAAGATCCAGAGCATGTAAGTCCACCCGATGGAGTTGAACGCCTTAGCTGCATCCAGCAACACTGCTATAGCTATAGATGGTACATGGCGAAGATCGTGCGCAGGTTGTGCGAAGTGGATCGATCCGGTATGAACCCAGATTGGTCCGGCAGGACCAAGTTCGGCATCAGGGATTGAAGTCTGGTGGCTAAGACCTTTGCCAATATCTTTGCATCAATGTTGATGAGTGACAACGGCCGATATGATTCGCAACTGGCTGGTGTCTTGTCCTTCTTTAAGAGCGTGATTATCAGAGCCTCCTTGAGCGCTGGCGGTAACTTGCCAGTTTCGTACGCCTCCTCATACATGTCGAGCATGTGTGGTATTAACTCGTCCACGTATTCTTTATAAAATTAGCTTGTAAGCCCATCCGGTCCCGGCGCTTTCTTATTTGGGAGGGCCCTGATTGCTTCACGTATTTCGGCTGCCTCAAGCGGTTGGCACAGATATTCCCATTGTCCATCAGACAACCATGCAAGCGAAACATCCGCTAGGTAATCCTCCAGCTCGCTGGGGTCTGCACTGCCCTGGGAGGTGTACAGGTCCGTAGAACCTCTGAAATTGCGCTACAATTGCCCGCGGAGCATAGTGATCTGCCCCAGAGTCATCAGTGATTTTTATAATAGCGTGATGCCCATTTCTCTGCTTTATTCTGGCAGAAAGGTTATGGCCTGGCCTACCTCCTTCTCCATATGCGCGCGCAACATGTCTCTTTGACAGATAACGCACCTCCCCCCCTTCCAGCTCGTTATATTCTAAGACTAAGTCTTTGATTTGGGCCAGTGTGCCGGCGCTCGGGGTAGTCTCCTGATCCTGCTCTAATTGTTGTAACGCCGCCTTGACTCTCGAGAGCTGCCCACATATATCTTTTAGTATGCCCGCGCTGGTACTGATGCATGTCCCCCTGATGGTGGCCTTGAAGGCCTCCCAGAGTGTGGCCGCTTCACTTACCGACCCCTTGTTTACGCTGAAGTATTGTGAAATAGCCTCCCTAATTGTAGCCTTGTAAGTGGTGTCCAGCAGAGCCTCTGCCCTGAACCTCAAGGTAAACTGGCGCTGCATGCTCTTCGGGATGCGTAGAGTGAGCTTTACCGGGTTGTGATCCAATAAGGTTCTGGGCAGCTTGCCTATGTCAGACACCCATGCATTCCCACCCTCACTTAGTAACCAATATTCCAGTCTCGACCAGCTGCCATGTGTCGAGGATATGTGTGTTTATCCATATTCTGAACTCTCCATGTGTCTACAAGCCCTATATCTGCCATCCCGCCCCTGATAATGTGGGCTGCTTGAAGAGAGTGTCCACCCTGTTGGCTGGATTTGTCTCTGCTGGGGTCTAGGTGTGTGTTTAGGTCGCCACCCCATATTATTTCTGCTTCTGGCCACTCACGCAAAACATTCAATATGCCCCCAAAAAAACCTGGCTCGTCCGTGTTTGGCCCGTACACATTTACTAAGGTGACAAGCGACCCTGATAGTGTACCGTGGACTATGGCGTATCTGCCATTGTCATCCGTGACGGATTTGATCATTGTGAACTGGATGCCTTTCTTTATAAGTATGAGTGCCCACCCTAGCTTCAGTGTACCTGGTTAAGTGCGTTTCCTGAATGAAGGCTACCTGAATGTTGTGTCTATCTAGATGGGCCATAACTTATCTTCTTTTTTTTGGGAGGTTCAGTCCCTGTACATTCCATGTCGCGCATGAAAGTGACATGCTATCCTTCTTCTCCCTTCCCGCCATCCCGTATGCAAAATACTATGATCACAAGCAGAAGAAAAGCACTATAGAAAACGAATCCCATGTGTAACAGCAAGCCATATAAAACAGTCCCACAATCCCCTCCACCCCCCTACCCCAACACTCCCACATCAGCATCCCAATCATGCTGAAGACAGAGTTCCCAAAGCCACAAAAACCCCAAACGATGAACAGTACTTATCAGAAAGGGTATCTCCCACTGGAGGGTTGTCAGGAGCCCGAACAGCCTCCTCTTCGGAGGTGGCCAGGCATAGCGCACACCGAACAACTCCATAGTCTTCAGGCTTGTGCAGTGATGCGTCTGGCGTATTCACGTGTGCACCTTACTTGAGAGGGCCCCTAGTCCAGTGTAGTTCTCAGCCGAGGTATCACTCTGAGTCCTCTGCATCTTGTGATCGATGAGTGCGTTTTGCTTTTGTAGCTTTTTTCAAAAATTCCTGCACTGCTTTGGGAAAGTTGCATATTTTTTGCTGCCCTTCATATTCAATCTGCAGCCTGGCCGGGTATAGCATAGCATAGGTAATGTTAGCCTTCTGCAGTTGCTTCTTTACCGCCTGGTACTCTCTCCTCGCTGCCTGCACAGTGGCCATGAAATCAGGGTAGAATGCGACTTGGAAGCCCTGATAATTTAGATCCGGTCGCTCCCGGGACAGATGAAGGATCGTGTCCCTGTCCCAGTAGTTTAACAGTTTGGCTATGACAGGGCGTGGAGGTGCACCTGGAGGGGGCCTCGCCGCCAGTGACCTGTGGGCACGCTCCACAACCAGGACAGAGGAGAAACATTACCGGCCAAACAACTCAGCTAGCATCTGCTCGACATACAACTCCATTCTGCCTGTGTTTGTGGTCTCCGGTATGCCAATTATGTGCACGTTACTGCGCCGAGAACGCGCTTCCAGGTCTTCATTTTTGGCTTGGATGATACTGATGAGCTTTTGCATTTCCGAGCATTTGCTGGTCGTGGCTTGCATATCATCCTCCACCGTGGATAGACACTGCTCCGCTTCCGCGATTCTGGAGGCTTGCTTGTCCAGTTTGGCCGACATGGAGTCCATGCACTGGTTGAGGGTGTCCATCTTGCTGTCGATAGAGAGCAGGCTTTGCTGCATTGCCTGCAGGGTCGCCGCAAGCTGCGGGGGACCCTGTGCCGCGGGGTCCAGCTCCGAGTCCCTCTGGTCGCCCTCCGTAGATCACAGTGTTTTTTTCGTCTCAAATGTGAGCCTAGATTGCCCTTTCTCAGGCTTGCCCATCGTGGCCAGCGAAGTTGCCCTTAGAATCAAGTGTGATGCCACGCGTTGTTGTCTCAGGAATAATGTCCCCACTTACACCCTGCAGGCTAATCAGCAGAGCAGGGAGGGGGATTGCAGGTCGGCGCGCTGGGCGTGTGCCCTGTTTTGTTGCAGTCTACAATTTCTGGTCTGGGCCCCACGCCTATCCTCCACGCGTTGTACACGCTTGGCAAGTTATTCACCCGGCCTGGCATACGGCTGCTGTGTTTCCCTTCAGTCCAGCGACGATCAGTGGTTGCTGCACCTTGGTGGGGGGTGAACGTCGCAATACTCGTCTGCCTCCCCTGATGACCATAGGAGCCTCCAACTTCACCAGATATTGAGGAGAGAGCCCGCAGCGTTAGTGTAATTGCACCCTGCGTAGGGCTGGGCCCACCTGCCAGCCGGCACTATGGCGTCTCCACCTGCAGCGTGACCGCAGCGTTACTGGGCCACCACACAATCGCCAGATATTCACCAGAGCGCTGCGCCGGACCGGCCGCGCCTCTAGTTTGTGGTCCGGGTCGTCCGCAACGCGTGTGAGCCGCTACCTTGTCCTTCGCGCCTGCAGTTCTCACCACCTCGCAGGCTGGGCTTCACCGGGCAGCTTCAAGCAGCACAGCGCCACTGGCATCGACTCCGGTCACACAGGCAGCGCCCCGCTCCTCGGCAGCAAGGCAGTGGAATATGCTTCTTTACAGTGCGAGACGCCGCTCGCACCAACGTCCCGCACTCCCAGGTGGAATTCGCCAGGTGGAATCCGCCAGCTGGTCGTCTGATTTACTCTCTTTGTCTGGCACGCTGCTCAACGGCCCAGGCTCGACAAGGCCCGTCACCCACTGCGTCCGGTCACAGTCACACCGCAGCAAACGCCAATTTTTTCGGGCAGCTCTCTGTTCCTGGGGCAACGTGGCACACTTGAGACTCGGTTTTGGCTGTGGAGGGTGTCGGATTAACGGATAATAATCGGATGTTGAGCGCCAGGCCGGCGGACCTGCACTAGATTGCGGCCATCTTGCTCCGGGCTCGCTAGCGCCCCCCCTTCCAACGAAATAGTTAATAAAATCGATGCCTTCAGCTCATATTTTATGGAATGGGATATTAATATCAAGAAATGCTTCCCCCCAAAATATCCTTCTATTCTAGAAGTATTAGCCCCAAGAGAAGAAAAAAAATGGTTGACTGCAAAAGGCCAATTTCATTACTCAGAGGTGTGACTGGCCCATTGAATAAGCCAGTCCACAACACAGGCCCGTTGGTTACCAATACATTAAAAGGTGTGCGTACATGTGAACTGTTAACTAAATGTAAAATACCATTAGAAGAATGGACATGGCTCCCAGCAACACTCGCAACACACGCAACCGTGTCCCTAGGAGTTGAGGATTGAAGTTCGCTTACTGCATGTAAAAATGACATACAAATGAGAATATGTTCCTGGAATGTGCATGGGTTAGCCCATTTGCTGGCTGACCCTGATACCCTCTCATTTTTAAATGGTTTTGAAATCTTCATTTTGCAAGAAACAGGGGGAGAGTAAGTTACTCCATTACTTGGCTTTAATGAGTTTCATCTTCCTGCCACACGTACTGAAAAACAAGAGCATGCAATGGGTGGCCTCTCACTTTATTTTTCAACAGACCATGGATTAACAGTTGAAATAATTGATTTGCAGTTGGCTTGGGTACAATGTGTTTTAACACAATATAACTGTTATAACATGATTATATTGAATGTTTATCTAAGTACAAGGAAAAACAAACTGTCTCAATTGCTTAGTCTGCGGGAGAGCATAAGAACGTTATCACTCAGGTATCCTAATGCCGCTTTGATTATCTCTGGTGACTTTAATTTATAACTGGTCACATTTAATTCTCCAAGTAAGACAAGCAATGGTATTGCCATCATGTGTTGTGACAGCATGCAACAGCTTTGGCTAATTTTGCTAAATGAAAAATCCTTGTGCAAATCTAGAGCAGCTCTGTCCTTTAATCAGTTTAAATATGGTTCAATAATTGATTACACCTTTGTTTCCGAAAAACAGGGCCCAAAAATTACTGATTATAAGGTTACCCCGCAACTTGAAAGTGATCGTAACCCTCAGATATTAATGCTACAACTACCAATAAGTTGTAATTCTAAATCTAATGAGCTTCAAAACATAGTACATTCTTCGTATAATTTGAATAGGCTGGTGTGGCACTCGGGAAATCAGGATGAAATAATGAAGTTTGCAGAGGTTTTAATAAATGATTATGACCCGGGCGGTGGGAGCAGGATCAACGGTGGATAAATGGAACTATATTTCCTCATCTTTGGTTGAAAAATTTACAGCACAAAATCATGGAAAAATGAATCCATCATTAACCACGCTTAATAAATGTTATTCAATAATGTTATCTAAATTAAAACAATCACTTAATAGAGCTGCACGTGTAGCTTTTTCTCATAGATACCGGCAATCTTACCATGTCCTTAAGGATAAATTGCAGTCCCTCAGAAGGTCATATAGACATGAGGTGTGGTTGGCGAAATCACGTTACCAAACAGGACTATGGCATAGATTATTACATGCCTCTAAATCAAACAATGCAAAAACCTTTTGGGATATCATTAACGAACTTGAAAGGGGAGGCAATAGGGCCTATTGTATTAATATCACAGAGGACGATTGGGTAAGGTGTGTGTGATTCCGACGCAAATAGGCTGGATTTGAGTTCCCACTGCGTGAAAAACAGTACGTTTCGTACAGACAAAATGGGCAGCTTTAATCCAGAGAATGATCTGGACTATATAAGCAATACTGAAACAGTCAATCACACACACCTTACCCAATCGTCCTCCGTGATATTAATACGATAGGCCCTATTGCCTCCCCTTTCGAGTTCGTTAATTATATTCCATGTTATTTGATTTATGAATTTTTAACAATTGTGATAAAAGAAGTGCATCTGTGGTATCAATGTTCTAGTGCGACATGTAACCATAGAAATAACCATCCTTTTATTTGTACACAGTTGTATATTAATTGGTGAATAATGTATTCGTTTTTTACTCATGACCTCATTGTTTTTAATTTGCAATGATTTTTGATAATTGAGCAATAAAGAATTACTTAATTTCTTTTTCTCTAAAGAGTCCAACTGGCAGTTCTACGTCGGCGGCTGTGGCTTGGTGGTGATCCACTGGTAGCCTTTGGTTGTTTTTAGGAAACATTTATGAAAAAGTTTCTAAGTGTCCAGCAATTTTGAAGGGAGAAAGAGAACACTCTAACACCAGCCAAGGTTTGAGGACTTTTTTGGCATCACTTAGGGGTTAGGACTTAATCTCCCAGAAGCCACCAGCAAGGTCCAGGGCAAATTCAGTTGGAACTGGTCAGCTGGGCTCAGCAGAGATATGAGCTTCTCGTAGTTTTTGTGTTCCAGAAGCTGAACAGGAGGATAGCCAACTAGCCCTTGGAGTCCATTCTTCTTTCTGGGTACAAAGTAAGGAGCAGGTTGAGCCCTTGTGGGTTCTCTCCACAGGTTTAACAGCTGGTGCAATCCTTCTTCTGTCTTCCACAGGTGTTCTGAAGAAGGTATTGAGGGTGCTACTTTTATGCCCAGTGCCAGCTAGTGGGTGGGGAAAACTCCTTGCTATTCCCTAACAGTTGGCTAAAAGTTCCCAGGGTTACCCCTACCCACTGTTGCAGCACATCCTGTGTGTTTTAATGTAAACTATCCTACAGTACCACTCCCCACCAAATACCAATACTTCAGACCCTTTCTTCCCTTGTGTAGAGCTCCCAGATCCCATTCAGAAGTATGACTATGATAATGGGCAAACCTTCCCTTGTAACCACCCTAAACTGGTTCTGGGGGTAGGCTCTGTCCCACTGGGACTGGTGCCCAGTTGGCTATCACAAAAATGAAGGAGCAGCTCTAGGTGTGAGCTACATCTGCTCGTGTAAGGGTAGGCAGAGCGGCGATTCCTTCGTGCGGTCGGAGAAACGTAGCCCCCCTGCCCGCTGCCAGCCACGCATAAGCAATGTGAACAATAAAATGGCAATGAAATGATTTCATTGCCATTTTATTATTCACAAAGTGCGCTGCAGCCGTCAGCCTGCTCAGGAACTGGGCTGAAAGAGGGGCGTGTCCTCTGCTGTTTCGGAACACTGGTGACATGGCTGACCTGACACTGCAAAAATGCGCAAGTCAGTTTGTCCAGCTACCTTCAGCCGGCCAAAGTGACATGCACACTTTGCAGGTCTCCACCAAGCTGTCTCTGACCAAGCACAGGCCTACAGGGCCTAAAGGAGCGTCCAGCCAGGACGCTCCATCCAATCCAGGTGCATGCTCTCTAACAGCATGAGAGCAGCATCTGGATTGGTTAGGGAAGTTTCCGCTTCCACTGGAGCCCGTTGGAGCCACGGACTGCAGGGACACAGAGGACGCAGAGCAGGTAAGTGGATTTATTTTATTTTTAATGTAATTTTAATACATGAAGGTGTTTTTATTTTGCATTCTTTTTTAATGTAAATGTGTTTTGGGATGCGGTGGGGCACCTCGCTTGCCCCACTGATTTTATGTTACCAGTCGCTCCTGGGTATGCACTATTTGAAGTTTAAATACGTTTCTGAGCACAGCACAGATGGCCATCTAATCAGGGGGAAAAACATCTCCTTACACCCAAGCCTTTTGTCTACTGTTGAGAGCAATACACATCTCACCACAAGAGATCTATTAACAGTCAGGTAATACTGAGCATTGGCAGAAAGACACTTTTTGCTGGCTTAGGCAGAAAAATGTCAACTTTCTAAAAGTGACATTTCTAAAATAGTAATTTAAAATCTGACTTGACCACTAGATTGGATTTCACATTACTATTCATTTGAGTCCCTCAATCCTTATTTTAGCTATTCCCAAACTGAAGTTATGCATTATAAGGTGTTATAATGTAACCAAGTGTCTTTCTATGGAAAAGCCGCCTTATCACAGTGAAAAATGACTTTGGAGTTTTTTCCCTGTCAGGATGTAAAACTTAAGTAAACATTACCTACTTTTTAAATACCAATGCACCCTGCCCTATGGGTATTTAGAGCCTACCTCAGGGTTAGTATTAAAAATGAAGGTTTAGGCATGGCAAAGGTTTTTTTTATGTTTTGTAAAGCGCATGGCTACCCGAATGCTTCCCCGTGCTGTTGAGTACTGTGCTGAGAGTAGGGCCTCTGGTACATTAACGGGGAAACAGCCATGTTTTATGTTTATTCCTGAAGGAAAGTTCATTTTCCAGTATTTTGCCAGGTCAAATTTTCAGTTTAAAAAAAATTACACACTAAGGCTGATGGGGCAGACTTGAAGAAATGCTTTGACTTGTCACTTAGTCCAATATTTGCTCCAGTCCACTAGCAACATTTAACTTACAGGCCCTGAGTACTTGGGGTACCATATACTATGGACTTATAAGTACATTAAATGTACCAATTAAGGCTGTTAGCCAATGTGACAAGTTTTTAGGGGTGAGAGCACATGCACTGGGGCATGGTTAGTAGGGTCCCAGAGAACAGAGTCTAAAAATCAACTGCATCAGTCCAAAATAAATGGGTGTGATCATGCAATAAAAGGCAATTTCTTACAACTATAGCTCAGAGAAGCCTTCTTCCAGCACGGATCTCTACTTTCTTTTTCTAAATTATTTAAATTTTCCCTGGACACAGATCATTGAATTTGACCTTCTCTGTGAAGAACATTGAGCAAAAAATCGTATTCAATTTCTGTTGGATCTATTTTTTTATACTTTAAACTAAGAGTGCCAATTCTTCCATTCTGTGTCTCTTACATAAATACATATCAGCCATGAAACATAGGTTGGAGGACACTGAAAATATCATCACTCTATATGGTGATCTCCTAGTCTTAACAGCAATAATGTGGTCAGTCACAACATACACATTTTTATGAATCTCCTTTGCCTTGGTGACCCGATTATTCAATTTTATCATAAGTCCATGCCTGATGAAGTGGTCTCAGTAGCCCATATTAATGAAATTCACTGCAAAAGTCTGCCCAACAGCATATATCCCTAATTCCACTACCTGATCTTGCAAATGAAATCCTTAAATGTGCTCTTCATCAGGTTCAATATTATGTCCCACCTTCCATGTGTGCAATGTAAAATGTGTTGGGAACACTTTATCTTTTCTGACTCAAACATCTTCCTAGGGCTCTTTGATCTGTACTGGGATGACACTGATCCAGCGCGAAGGCCAGGGTTGAATATTTTTCACACACCAATAAATCAATCAGGGGTTTGTAAAGCGCGCTACTCACCCGTGAGGGTCTCAAGGCACTGGGGGGGTGGGGAGGAAGCTCCGGATCAGTCGAAGAGCCAGGTCTTGAGGTCCTTCCTGAACAAGGTATTTTGAAGGAAATAATGGGCAGTCCTTGTAATTCGCCAATCATGGGGCTCAAAAAGCCTAGTGGCAAGTATAAAATAGTGCAAGATTTAAGGAAAATCAATAAGATAGTAGTACCCTGTTGTCCAGTAGTACCAAATGCAGCAGTGATCCTTAATCAGATACCTTGGAATGCACATTGGTATACAGTGATTGATCTGTGCCAAGCATTCTTTTCGATTCCATTGCACATGGATAGCCAATATCTTTTTGCATTCCGGTTCGGAGACCGTGTTTTGGCATGGTGCCGAGTTCCTCAAGAGTACACAGAGAGCCCCTCGATTTTCAATCAGATCCTGAAAAAGTGTTTGGAAACATTGGTTATGCCAGGAAATTCAGTTTTGGTCCAATACATTGATGACCTATTGGTGGCATCAAAGACACGAGAGGCTTGTGTCACAGACACAATTGCCCTACTGAACCATTTGGCAGAAAGTGAACACAAAGTGTCACCAGAAAAATTACAGTTTTGCCAACAAGAAGTTCAATATTTGGGACACAAGATAGAAAAGGGAGTTAGAAAAGTGACACCAGAGAGAATAAAAGTGATTCAACAAATGAGTCCGCCTAAAACTAAGAAAGAAGTAGGAATGTTTTTGGGAGTGATTGGATATTGTCGTCAATGGATCAATGGATTTTCATTGCTTTCAAAGCCTTTGCTGAAATATACACAGAGGGATGTGACAGATCCGATTGAATGGGATGATGAAAGTGAAGATGCATTCATAAAACTGAGGGAGTGTTTGTGTCGAGCACCAGCATTAGGAATGCCTGACTATACGAAGGAATTTGCTTTGTTCTGTAGTGAGAGAGAAGGATGTGCACTTTCAGTATTAACACAGAGACATGGATTGACACGACGTCCAGTGGCATATTTTTCTGCCACTCTGGATTCAGTAGCCGCAGCATTGCCTGGCTGCTTAAAAGCAGTAGCTGCTACATGTGTAAGTCTGAAGCAGAGTGAATCTATTGTAATGCGACATCCCTTAAAGGTATATGTGCCACATTCTGTCGAGATCCTTTTAACAAGGACTCGTACTCAGCACTTGACCCCTAGTCGGCTGACTAAGTATGAAAGAGTGATCCTGGGTGCTGAAAATGTAAGTGTGATAAGATGCACCACAGTGAATCCAGCAACCTAGTTGCTGGACCCATACTGTGAAGAAATAAAAGAGGAGGTTGATCATGATTGTTTGGACCTGACAGAGATGTGTACAAAGCCCAGACCGGACATCTTTGATGTTCCATTGGGAGAATCAGATTATGTATTGTTTGTTGATGGGTCATGCTTGCGAAAACAAAATGGAGAACTGAGTTCTGCCTATGCTTTATGTACTGTATCTGCTATTATAGAAGCATCCTGTCTAAGAGGAGTCAAGTCTGCACAAATAGCCGAATTGGTAGCTTTAACAAAAGCATGTAAAATTGGGAAGAAATTGAGAGTAACCATATTCATCGATAGTCAATATGGTTTTGGGGTTGTGCATGACTTTGGCCAATTATGGATGCAAAGGGAATTTCTGACTTCTTCAGGTTCTCCTATCAGAAACAGTAAAAATGTCAAAGAACTATTGGAAGCACTACAATTGCCAAATGAAATTGCAGTGGTCAAGTGTGCCGCACATAAGTCAGGAAATGATTATGTGACACAAGGCAACAAATATGCTGACCAAGTTGCACAATTTTGTCCTCGGAATACAATGTCTTTGAACAGAGGGTTAGAAAAAGAAGCTACCAATTGCCAACTAATGTTTTTCTCTGCTTTTGAAACATGGGATGATGTTAGACAGTTACAGGATGAGGCAGAACCAAAAGAAAAGAAACTCTGGATTAAATCAGGATGCACAAGAAGAGCAGATGATGAGGTATGGGTGTGTCCAGATGGTAGACCAATAATGCCAGCTAGTCTGTCATCACAAATGGCAAGAGTATATCATGGAGCTACACACATTGGGAGGGATGCCATGATTAGGCACTTCAGGCAGACATGGTACAATCCTAAGTTTAGACTCATTGCAGAGAGTCTCTTCCAGCGATGTTTGACATGCCAACAACAAAACCCAGGTAGAAAAACAGTTATCAGTTGGGGAAAAATTGGAACGGCAGAGGGACCATTTACAAGACTGCAACTTGATTTTATAGAACTGCCGTCGTGCAATGGTTTGAAGTACGTCCCTGTCATTGTGTGTCTGTTTTCTCGATGGGTGGAAGCCTATCCACGAGAAGGAATGACAGCCTCACAGTTGCCAAACTACTGTTGAGGGAGCTCATTCCAAGATTTGGGTTTCCAGTCACTTTGGAATCAGATAGAGGACCCCATTTTTATAATGAGATAATTCAATTAATTTGTACAGCTCTCAAAGATGAGCAGAAACTACATTGTGCCTATCGACCAGAAGCTTCTGGAGTGGTTGAGCAGCTAAATGGCACAATAAAATCCAGGTTAGGAAAGGAGTGTGCATCCACTTCACTGAAATGGCCTGATGCTTTGCCCCTTGTATTGATGAGTCTTAGAAGCATCCCTGACAGAAGAACAGGATTGAGTCCTCATGAAATTCTCATGGGAAGAGCAATGAGACAAGCATTTGTACCTGGAAACAAACTGATGAATATAACTGATGATCTAATATTGGACTATTGTAAAGGACAAGCTGATCTGGTACGTTCTGTGTCTCACCAGGTTGGAGAAGATGCAACTACAGCACAGCCGAATCAAGCTCCTGATTTGTGTCCAGGAGACTGGGTTATGCTAAAGACGCACACAAGAAAATCGTGTTTAGAACCCAGGTGGAAAGGACCACATCAAATTATATTGGTCACCACTACAGCAGTGAAGTGTTTTGGCTTGCCAAACTGGATCCATGCCAGTCATACACAAAGAGTCCCAAGTCCACATGAACGACAAGAGCAGCAACTGGTAGAGCAAAGAGAAGAACCAGAAGCTGAAAGTTGTGAAGTTGAAGAAATCAGAGAAACAGACTCTGAAGAATGCATCGATGATGAACAACCAAGTACAAGTCAAGTAGAGTGGGCACCAGATACTGGGTCTCAAGAGTCTGCTGTAGAGGCCAAAGAAGAACAAGAGATTGAAAGACCAGAACGAATTGAAACAGAAAATCCAGATCAAGCTCCATCAGAAGAAGAAAATGAGAGACTGACAGGTTCAGAACAAATTCAGTCAACAGAAGAATCTGCTGCAGGAAATTCAGATCAACCTCAATTAGAGTTAGAAAAAGAAGGATTGAAAGATCAAGAAGAAATTCAATCAACAGAAATACAAAAAGTAGAAAGTCCAGAACAAGCTCAGCTAAAAGAAAAGGAAAATAAAAGAACACTAGAAAAAGACGAAGAAGGTGAAAAGGCAGTACAAACAAAGAGGCTCAGAAAAGGTGATCACTGGTCAAGTGGAGTAAAAGGACTAAGATATATTTTAATAAGAAGAACAGAGAAAGAACAAGAACAAGTAAATGAAGTATCGAGTCAAACTGAGCGAGAACAACCAAGAAGAAAATCTTTACGAAGATCAAAAAGACTAAAAGTTCTGAACAAACAATATAAAGCTCCTGAATGGACGTAGATCATCCTTGAGGATCTTGAGAATCTTGATCTAAACGAAGAACAAGAAAGTGTCACTAATGAAAGAGTGATGAAAGCAAATTAAGACCACCTTAAAAGAAAATACATTGACATAAAAGGTAGAAATTGACAAACAAAGTAAAGAAGAGAATAAAAGAAACAGAAAAAGAAAATAAAAACGAAAGGGATCAAAAACGAAAAGCTGTTGAAGTGTGGGATCACACAAAGATTTTATATATATATTTTTATTTTTATAATAAAAATTCGAATTTAGAAGAAATAAATTTGATATTGATCAAATTTTTAATACTAAAAAATGGCAGAAACAAAAGTGACTGAACATCCGAAATCTAGTTTAAAACGAAGATGTGTTAAATGTTGTTTGTGCAGTATTTTTATACTAATGCTAATGTGGTTATTGCTAACAATTGTGATACCTGTTTTAATGGTGACTAATAACAGAAATAACACTAATACAAGTGATCGAGTAAGTGCAGTTACTAAAAGGACGACTACTACAAGTTTAGAGCAAATGGATGAGAGCATATATCATCATGGCAAATCAAATAGTGATTCGGCATTAAATGTATTTACTAAACTTCTTTATGAATACGTAGATACCATGGATGTGAGTGATTGTTATGTTTGCATGAAGTTACCTTTGTCTGTTTCAGAGGGGGTGACATATCACCATCTTCCTTTAACATATGGTGTGTCATGTAGTGTTGTGTCCAGTTTGTTCTATGTAACAGGCAAATTACAGTATTTTTATTCAAATATGGATTTAGTATTTTCAGAGATTCCTATTCGAAGAAACCTGAACCCAGTGCTTAGTGCTAAAGATGCAGAATTTATGGGCGAGTTCTTCTTAATAACAAACCCAATAGACATAACATATGCTCATAAGAATAATTTAACTTGTATATTGCGTGATGAGGAAAATGATTTTCTAAATTTAGTAGAAGAAAGAAGACAGGATTTTCAAAAGAAGGCTGTTGAACAGAAGTCACATGTACCTCCATGGGCAAATAAGGAGGGGGACAATAAGAAAGGCGAGACTCATGCTGCAATGTCTCTAGACTTATCAAAGTTGGGAAGATTCTGTCTGCATAGACTAAAAACTGACTATAATAACGTTTTCATTGGTTCTAGTGAATGTGAACACACCTTCCTAATTATGGGGGGATGGGGACTAAAAGGTGGAACTGATCCTGTTTTTCCGGGAATATATTACATGTGTGGTAAAAATGCCTATTATAGGTTGCCAACACGATGGTATGGTAGTTGTTATTTTGGAATAGTATTTCCAAAAGTGTACCACATTACTAAGAACAATGAAATGGATGTAATAAGTCAAGGACTAAAACGGAGTAAAAGAACAAGTTTTTCAGAAATAGTAGGTGATATATTTGGTGCACTGATACCTACAGTTGGAGTCATGTTGAATTCACATAAAATACGAAAATTGTCAACAATAGTTGATCGTCTATCAACAGATACTGCTGGAGGATTTTTAATGATTAATGCTGAAATGGTTGCAATTAGATCTATGGTTTTGCAAAATCGACTTGCACTTGATATATTATTGGCAAAGAGGGTGGAGTCTGTGGCATGTTGAAAGTCCAACATTGCTGTACATATATCCCAGACAAAAGTAAAAGTATTGAGGGATATATTAAGAATATTACAAAGATTCATGACGATTTGACCCAACTGGAGGTTGACGGTGTCTGGGAAAGACTTAGTAAAAGTATTTCCGCTATAGGTAGTTGGTTTTCCACTTTAGGGAGTAGTCTATTAGGGAAGATCCTAATACCAGTAATCTCAATAACAATAATAGCTCTGATAATGATGATGACATATTGATGTTGCAAGAATAAAACAAGAGCAAGAATGATAGCCGAAATAAAGAATAAAAGAATTGGAAGAAAGAGAAACAAGGAAGAAATAGAATTAGAGGAAATGAAAGGAAGTTTATATGACAAAATGAAAGAAGTAGGCATGAAAAGAAAAATTGGAGAATTAGTAGAAAGAGAGGAAGATACTAAAATTTAGATGAATAAAGTTGACACTTGGTAATAATGGGTATTTTATGATGGCTCAAAAATGCCATCAAGGGGGGGGATTGATTGTGCAAGGATTCGAGAAAATGAAACTTGCTCGAATGAATCCTCCATTAACCTTCACTAATCATTACATTTTGTAAGTGTGACGAAACTAATTTACACCAGTCACCGACACATGGGGAGAAAAGCTTACGCATGCTTAAATTAATGAGAAATAAAATGCAACGCGACTAAAGCCCGCTTTAATTTGCAAAAACGCTTTGCACATGTGCAAACCTGAACTACGCAAGGATAACGTGACTAACTCGCTTGAGAGGGAAAAACCTTGCGCATGCGCAAGAGAAACTAACCTGCGGTCTTGAGGTACCGCATGCCCGGCATATGCTTGCTTGAATTTAAAAGAAAGCTGCTGTTATTAATGCTTCTGCCCAAAGAAATAATAATAACATGGGATAGAGTAGAAGTGGGTGGTGAACAGTGAGAATAATATGTTTAAGAAAATAACATCTGTTTATGATTCTTTTATTAATAGTGTGCATTCGGGCCTGCTAAACCATGACTGAAAAAGAAAATGGCGAAAGTCGCGCATGCTCAATGAATTCATGATGTGACCCGGTGACCGGAGGAGCTGAATGACTGCCAAGATTCAAGGACAGAAGTGATAGGAAAAGGAAGACATGTAGCACTCATCTATGAAGCTTGTATTAAATAAATTACTACATTTGCAACAAAATATGCATGGACAAATAAAATTATGAATGAGTCAAAGGAGAAGGGCTAGCAAACAATAAGGTTCACTAATAAAATGGATATGTCAGCCTGGTGTGACGAAGACTCCCCTAACCCCGTCCAATCATATTCCGTATTTTAGTAAAATTTGCAACTCTTGAGGGTGGGACATGAAGAAATAAAGACTATAACTAGAGTGACTTGAGTTAAGAAAATTGTTGAAGCTAGTGTGCTGCTGTAGCTGCTGAGAGATTTGAAGGATTGGCTGAGAGCTGAGCACGAGAGAGCATAGAGCCTACATGAAGAGAAACTGCTGCACATGAACGCTGAGAGACGAGAGCAGACTCGGAAGATTCAGATCCAAACATCAGCCTGATTAGATTCGAAGATTGCGGAAGAATATCGAGGAGGGAGAGAGTGTAAGAGAGGGAATCGCCCTGGTGCGTCGGGTTTGTAGAGAAGTCTAGTAAGTATCAGTCCTGTCCTGATCCTGTCCTTTAGTCTTTGTCTCCTGATCCTAAGTCAGGGGACCCCCACCAGTCCTTTGGCCAGAGGGGTGGTTTTCCAGTCATCTTTATTAGGTAAATGTCATTCTGTCGTAAATTTGTATATTTCTTTGCAAATGTGTTATTATGTGCCTTCTGTCTCTACATCTGTCCACTCTTATGCATTTGAGTTTTGTTGAATGAGTTTGTGTAATTGAGTGTATTTTGCTAAATGATTTTCTCTCTCATTTAAGAAAAATGGAATTTGCACTGTAAGTCTGTAATTGATGAGCGTTCAAATTTTATGACTGAAAATTTTAGATAAAACTTATAATATTACTCAGAGTCTGTGTTTATTTCACTAAGAATTTTAGTTAAGAAGTTGTTAATATCACCATCAACTAACTCAACTAATGGTCCATCGACCAGAGGAAGAGTGTTGATTTGTGAAGATTAGTTAGGCATTGAAATGATATTGTAATCAATTTGTGGTTACAGGAAATAACTAATCAGAATTTAAGTGAATTATAAAACTTGACCCCCCAGCGGATTGGCCAGGGAGTGTGGATGAGCATTCCTGGATAAATGTATATGGGCCCATTGAAACATTTCAGCCTTCGACACCGTCTCACATCGCACGCTCGCAGCCAGACTTCACGACGCGGGGATACAAGGAGCTGCCCTCGACTGGATCCAATCCTTCCTCTCCGGCAGATCCCAGAGGATTCGACTCCCTCCCTTCCTCTCCGAACCCACGGAAATCAACTGCGGAGTACCCCAGGGATCATCACTCAGCCCCACGCTCTTCAACATCTACATGGCCCCCCTCGCCACCATCGTCAGACAGCATGGGCTCAGCATCGTATCCTACGCCGACGACACCCAGCTCATCCTCTCACTCACGAAGAATCCTGAAGACACCAGACTCTGCTTCCAGGAAGGAATGAAAAACGAGGCAGTCTGGATGCAAGACAGCTGTTTGAAGCTCAACTCACAGAAGACCGAGGTCCTCATCCTCGGACCCTGCACCTCCGCCTGGGACAACACCTGGTGGCCCTCCGCCCTCGGGAACCCACCCACCCCGACAGACCACGCTTGGAACCTCGGCATCATCCTGTACTCCTCCCTCTCCATGAACCGCCAGATCAACGCCGTCGCTTCCACTAGTTTCAACTGCCTTCGCATCCTCCGTAAGACCTTCAAATGGATCCCCCCCGACTGCAGAAAGACCGTCACCCACGCACTCATAACCAGCAGACTGGACTACAGCAACGCCCTCTATGCCGGAATCAACAGAACTCTTCTACGCAAACTACAAACCATCCAGAACGCCGCAGCCAGACTCGTCCTCGGGACTCCACGTCACGAGCACATGACCCAACACCTACGAGGCCTCCACTGGCTCCCCGTCGAGAAGAGGGTCACCTTCAAACTCCTCACCCATGCCTACAAATCCCTCAACAACATCGGACCCAAATACCTCAACGAGAGAGTATCCTTCCACGTACCCAAGAGGAACCTCCGCTCCGCCGACCTCGCCCTGGCCGAGGTCCCCCGCATCCGCAGAACCAAAACCGGCGGGAGAGCTTTCTCCTACATCACTGCCAAGACCTGGAACAAGCTCCCTGTGAACATCAGGCGCTCCCCGACCGTGTTTGATGAATTACTGGAGCAACTCCTGCTTTTACTTCAGGGCTCATCTTGTATTGTGGTGTGTTTGGATAAATTGCACCTTCTTTCACCATTATTTTAATTGGGTCTACATTTGCCATCAGACCAATTTCCTTTCCTGTGAAATCCCACACATCTGATCTCACTGTGTCTCTCAGCTCATCAGGCAAACTGCTTTCAGTAAGAAGTGAAAACATCTCATCCACTTCTGTTCCTTGTTTCGCTAGCATCATTTTGAAAGCGCTTACCACTTTACTACTGCCATAGCCGTGAGGGGAACGGCTTATCTCCATCGTCAGCCATCGGGCCATGCCGTGAGGGGAACGGCTCATTGCCTACAACTCCCAGCAAGCGCTGGGTGACGCTTGGGGATCGCGTCACCTCAGCACCGGTGCTGGAGCCGGTGCCTGAATAAATTGCGGCCAACACCCCCGCAGCACGGGACGCGCTTACCACTTTACTGCTGCCATAGCCATGAGGGGAACGGCTTATCTCCATCGTCAGCCATCGGGCCATGCCGTGAGGGGAACGGCTCATTGCCTACAACTCCCAGCAAGCGCTGGGTGACGCTTGCGGATCGCGTCACCTCAGCACCGGTGCTGGAGCCGGTGCCTGAATTAATTGCGGCCAACACCCCCGCAGCGCGGGACGCGCTTACCACTTTACTGCTGCCATAGCCGTGAGGGGAACGGCTTATCTCCATCGTCAGCCATCGGGCCATGCCGTGAGGGGAACGGCTCATTGCCTACAACTCCCAGCAAGCGCTGGGTGACGCTTGCGGATCGCGTCACCTCAGCACCGGTGCTGGAGCCGGTGCCTGAATAAATTGTGGCCAACACCCCCGCAGCGCGGGACGCGCTTACCACTTTACTGCTGCCATAGCCGTGAGGGGAACGGCTTATCTCCATCGTCAGCCATCGGGCCATGCCGTGAGGGGAACGGCTCATTGCCTACAACTCCCAGCAAGCGCTGGGTGATGCTTGCGGATCGCGTCACCTCAGCACCGGTGCTGGAGCCGGTGCCTGAATAAATTGCGGCCAACACCCCCGCAGCGCGGGACGCGCGCGGGCGAAGCCCGGGCCAAGGGCGGGCCCGTCCTGCGCCCGTCTTCGCCAGGAAGAGGCAGGGCAGGGCTACACCTCTAACTCCCCTATATGCAAGCTCAGGCTCCTTGAGTACGTTTTGAGGTGGAAGAGCAAGGTATTGTGTGGGTCTCTTTTCCATCTGCCCTATCCCTCCACGTAGCCATCAGGACTTGGCCGGTATATGATATACCCTCATTGGAACAATTGCTCCATCTTGCTATATGAACTTGGACCTTTTTTTTTTTTTTCTTTTCTTTTCTTTCTCTTTTCTAATTATTCTTGTATTTACTGGTCTAACGCAAAAATATTTTTAACAGTCAACTGCTTTTACGTATGGTCTTAGCTGATATATGCACTTTTTAGCTTACATCTTTTTATCTTTTAGTCGTTTGATATAGATAGTTTGCATCCTCTGCATTTTATGGTCTATGTTTACATCCTCATTGCTGCTATATACTGGTTTAGGCCACATTTTAAGGCCTTGTTCTAGATAGCACTTAGCACGAAGCACTTTGCATTTAACACTTTGGTTATAGCATTCAGTTAAATTAACTGCCCCTATTCTAGTAGAATAGGGAGGCGTATTTGTACAGAAAAGAAATCAAAGGCCTCCACTAGCCCTCTACCTAAAACCAAACCGACCTCTATTGATAGGATGCTGGAGAAGGCTTTAGGTGCGGTAGCCACTGAAATTGAAAGGACAGAGAGACGATTATCGTTAACTCCCAATCTGGAAATTCCTATGACAGAGCCCCATTCTTTATCGCCAGTTGAAATCCCAGGAACCCAAGTGCATCACTCCCCTGTGGATCAAATTTCCATACTTGAAGTAGCTAGCCCAATCCAATTGAGGGGGCAATTGCGTACACAAAATGCTACTAAGGGGGGACTTAAACAGCAAGCAAAACTGGGGGCCAGGAAGAAAAGAACTACGATAATAAACACTGGCAGTAAGATTACTGAGATGGGAGGGATAGCCAACAGTATTGAATCCTCTAATGATCAACCAGTGTGGGTTACTAAGCTAGTGGTGGATCTCCAGATTCAAGTGAGGAGATTATTAGGGACGAACTCAAAACACTTGTGGGAAGGGTTGATACTCTGATGAAGTACATTAAAAATTTGATCAGTAATGGGGGGGCAGTAGATGGGATTGCTGGAGTGGATTCCGGCTCTGGAGATGAGGCAAATGTAATCCATACAAAGGCTACTCCAATTATTAAACATAACGAGCCCCTACCCACTGAGGCATTAATTGCTGAGAGACAACATCCACCAACCCCTCATGCAATTAACCCAAATAGGGTTCCTGTTGCTTCCACTAGTAGGGGAAGTTTATCTCCCCCATTCATCCAACCTGCCAGGCCCCAGGAGCCGAATAATCACAAGATAGGGGCAGACTTCCAAACATATATAGAAAGTCCAAATGTGTATGCTCCCCCTCCAGTTATTAATTTACCGCCGGCCTCAACCCCTTACGTTCTTATCTTGGCAGGCATCCCTGAGCTACGAAAGGGGCAATACGAATCACATCAAGAACTGAAAAACAAATGTATGCATTGGTTAGTGAACCACAAGCATTTCAGGTATGCCGATGCTAAGGAGATTTTAACCACTCGTAGAGTGGGCTGGCTGGGCCGGAGACTCAAGGACAGCAAAGGTGATTGTATAGTAATCAATTTTAAAAATCCCCGAGTTGTCCGAGATATTTTAAATAGTGAGGATGGGAGACAAATGGGCTCTATTATAGCCCTTCCATTGGGTTATTTTTATCCTCCTGAGAGGGCTCATGTAGAAGCAAGGCAGTATGGATGGGTTCAGGGATACGAAAATAGGAGTCACTATAAAGCACCCATAGATTACAGCTGGCCTAGGCAACAACTGTATAACATACCTACTGCTAACAGGTTTAGTATCCTACAAGGAGTGGATTGACTCGAGGCACAAACCATTGACCACGGAGTGCAGCTGGGTGAAACTTTATTGAGAATTGACCACCTCAAGAATGACAAAGGGGATTGTCCAACTTCGGGGAAATGGGAATCTCGTAGGTGCATGAGTGGCCCTCCATGGAATAATCAAGAAACCCTAAACCTGACCCTCGCCATGGAACCATCCCAGCAACCCTGTGGGCCCACCCTTCAGTCCTCCCACTTTGAAACAATGAAAACCATTCCCCTAGACCATCCAAGGCTGCGCATCCTATCTTGGAATGTAGCAGGTTTGAACAGGAGTATGGAAGACCCCGAGTGGGGCAGTTTCATTGACCCTTACGAGATCTGCATGTTCCAGGAGACATGGGCTAGAGGTGATGTTACAAGATTGGGCTATGCTACATTTAGTATTCCTACAATATTGGGGGGGAAAGGGAGACCTTCGGGAGGTCTAAGTACATGGGTAGCAGTCCACACAGGCTGCTCGGTAGAGCGGATAGAAACCTTTTCAAATAACATCCTGTGTGTTCTGCTGCACTTCTCCCATAAGATTTGTATTGCCCTTCTAAATGTGTACTCTAGACCCGTTAATCAGGGCCAGATGTCTAAAACCCTCAAGGAATTAACTTTTTTTTTAACTACCATAATAGACAATTGTATTTTAATTGTAGGAGGAGATTTTAATTGTCAATATGAGCCACTAGATGGTTTGCATATGGATGGCCTTTGTGAAGAAGACAAATATTGGGCTATCCCAGAGTCGTCGTGCCCTCTAGTGATAATCTGGTCTCCCCTGGTGGTTCAGATGAATTGTCTTGTTTTAAAACATTCTTTGAGGGCTTGTAATGGGAGAACCCAATCAGACTCCTCTAGTAATTCTACTTTTATTAGAAATGGGAGTGGTTCTATATTGGACTACATTTTAATTGATTGTAAATTCTGGTATAAGGTTATGGATTTTAAAGTAATGGCTCGTCAAGATAGTGATCATAATGCTCTTGTCTTAGAATTACACGGGCCTAATCTTGGGACAGAAATCAGCATTAATTTCCCGCCTGATGATAGGCTGGCGCTCTCTAACTGTAGGAGGAGAGTACGCTGGCTGGATTTTGTCCAGACGCCGGAGAAGCTGGGCTCCCTGTATGAGGCTCTTATTCCGGTGCTCAAGGCTGCAACTAACTCAGTATTGACTAATGGAAACAGGATCGATTTTATAAAGGTCACTGAGAATCATATGAGGCTCCTGGATATCACTTTAGACTTTTTTTCCCCCCTTAAAAAATCAAGGCTGAATAATAAATCTTTCCACTCTTGGTATAGTGATGAATGTCGCGAGGCCAAAAAAGCTCTGATCGCATCTATTAAGGCTAACGACCGCCCTTTAATTAAAACATCTAGAGGGGCTTATAAGACCTGTATCAGTCAGGCTAAAAAAGGTGGGAAAGCAATAGGTGGGACATCTTGAGAAGCTCTTTGGGCAGTAGGGATATGAGAACTTTCTGGAAAGTGATTAACACAGGTAGTCGTGAGGTAAAATCCCGATAGAGCCAAATCTGGAGGAATGTGTATGGAGGGACCATTTTGAGTCCCTTTACTCACGGCTTGAGATATCGGCTGATCTAGTTGAAAATACTTGTCGCGCGGGAGGGGCCTCTTATCCCCCCGTTAATTCCAGCTGACACCCCGCTGATATCCCTTAAAGAAATAACCTATGCTCTTTCTAGAATACCACCAGGTAAAGCCCCTGGCTTGGATAAGATCCCAGGGGATCTTTTCGCAGCGAACCCACTGTTTGGACCCCATACCTTTGGGTATTATTTAATGCTATACTACAGGGTATGGAGATCCCTTCAAGTTGGGCAGGAGCAGAAATAATCCCTATTTATAAAAAGGGTTCACCACTGTTGCCATCTAATTATAGGCCAATTAGCCTTATAGATATTATGCAAAAGATCTTTGCACGGGTGTTGTTGCTCCGATTGCAGAGCTGGATGGAGGAGCATGACATTCTTACTATTCTCCAGGCAGGGTTCAGGGAAAAACTGTCCACACTGGACCAGATTCTCAGGCTACAAATGCTATACTGGAAGATCGTGTGTTTGGAGGGTGGCAGCCTCTACCTGATCTTCGTAGACCTGAGATCTGCATTCGATCTGGTCCCCAGAGAGAAGTTGTGGGCAGTTCTACATGAGCTAGGGGTCCCATTATATTTGGCTCAAGCCATAAAGCGCCTACATGAGGGAAACTTCGCCCAGGTTAGGTATGGTAAGGAGGGGTGTTTAACGGCTCCTATCCCCGTAAATAGAGGCGTGCGGCAGGGCTGTGTACTTGCCCCGACTCTATTTAGCTTATATATAAATGGGCTAGTAGACTATCTACTTAGTGGAAAAGATCTGGGCATCCCTAAGCTGGCAAACCGTAAAATTCCAGCTTTAATGTTTGCTGACGACACTCTACTAGTATCCAAATCATCTATGGGGATACAGAGGGTTTTAAACAGATTTGATCTATTTTGTAGGGAAAGAGGGTTAGAAATTAACCTCCAAAAAACCAAATTTATGGTGTTTAATTCCCCGAGAAGCACCCGACCCAATCCATCCCTTCATGGTAAACCCCTGGAAAAAGTATCCTTTTTTGATTACTTAGGCATTACAATTACAGATTCCATGGGTTGGGGGGCCCAGATCAAGAAATCAGCACTTAAGCTCTCGCAATCAGCTGGAGGCTTAATGAAGGTTTTTTGAAAATCAAGTTATAGACCTATAAGCCCAGCTATAGAAATTTATAAGGTCCAAGCAAGGGGAGGAGCACTATATGGGGCAGAATTGTGGGGCCACTGTAGCTCTGATAATTTAACGTTGACAGAAAACTGTTTCTTTAGACAATTGCTTAATCTCCCCCAGAGTATCCCTCTTACGCCATTACGCCTTGATCTGGGGGTAAGACCCATAGTGGACGAATCTAACCTCAGACCCCTTTTATATTGGTGGCGTTTGTGGGTTACGCCTGAACTTGCAGCATATAGAGATGAGTTGAGAGAGATTTTGAACTTACCAGGGCCAGGCAAATTACCTTGGCTGTCTTATGTGCGTCGCACATTAAAAAGTCAGGGATGGGGCAACCTGTGGGATGACCCAGAGGTTGCCTGTGTCTTGATCTCTAAAATGGCGATGAGGGATTCCTACGAGGAATTCAAATTGGCTCAGCTTCATTCTAACCCCATTCTAGGTAAACTTACTCTCGCCTTTTTGGAGTTTAAGGATAGGTACTGCTTAGAACTAATTTTAAATGATATCAAGCCTCCTACTGCTAGAAAACTCTGGTTGCAGTTCAGATATGGGGTTCTGCCCCTTCGATCTTTTACAAACACTTGGGGCAGTCTACAAACTCTGGGGTGCCCGGCATGTGATTGCCCAATAGAATCTGTTCTCCATGTATTTTTTAGTTGCCCTGGATATCATAGAGCTAGAAAACGCTGGTTGGCTCAGATTTGTAGGAATTTAGGGTTTAGACGTTGTTCTGAGGCCTTTAGGATTTTGAAACAGGATACTAGCCTCCCGATAGTTTATTCGGTAGCAGGCTTTTTACTCTCTATGTGGAGTGTACGTAGGGCCCTCTTGAAATCAAATCAGCAGTAATAAATGAGGGTTCCACCCATTCTCATGTACAATGAAGTTTTTTCTCTGCAGGGTACCAACCTGTATTTTCTATTTTTAGATATATTTGCTATGAAATATTGAAATGTATAGATGCAAGCAGTGTACTCTGTATGATTTACTAAAATTATGCTGTTTTGTGGATTTATCCGTATCTTATTCTCTCTCTTTTTAGTTTTTTTAAATTGATGTAATGAGTTGTGCATAATTTTAAACTGTACTTTTTAAGGTCAAATTGATCGAAATAAAGTTGTTATTGATTGATTGATTGATATCTTCATCAGGTGTTTGGAAAGCAATACCATCAGGTGTACAATAGATGGTACAGTTCATTTTATACAACAAGTCCCTCCCTAACAAATTTACTGGACTTGAATCACACACCACAAACCGATGCAGGTCTTTGAAATTCCCGATATTCACTTCTATTGGTTTAGTGACTGGGGTTTTTATTTGCTTATTTGAGACTCCTACAGCTTGTATAGTTTCTCTCGAGAGGGGTAGGTTTGGAATTTCTGCTGATCTCACAGTAGAACGGGTAGCACCAGTATCCACTAGGAAAGTGATGTCATTACCTTCCACTTTTCCATCAACAAATGGACCTGACTGATCTACCGCCAAGGATGCGCCAAGCACGCATTCTTCCTCCCCCCTCAGGCACCGTCATTGAGAAGTATCTGAATCACTCTCATTACTTTGCATCCAATATTGTTGAACCGTTTGTGTATTCTTACCACTCTCTCCACGGAATCCGGTGTTCACACTGTATCTCTGCACTTGAGGGTTCACATAGTTGGGCATAGGAGCTTGTGGCACCTGTAACTGTGGAGTAACTACCTGTTGCTGTTGCTGCTGGTTCACAATCACCTCATTCTGCATCTGTGGATTTAAATTTTGATTTACCCCATTATTCTGTTGAACATTTCTACACTCATTCTTCCAATGTCCATGCTTTCCGCAACAATGACATGGATACTTCTTTTTCGCTTCTTCTCTACTTATCCGTCCTTTTCCTTTATTAATATTTGATCCTTGACTATTCTGATCCTGATCGTTTGACTGGTTATCATTTTGAGAACCAGTATTTGCCTCTTGGTGTTCTGCTAACTTCACTTGTGCCCACATCATCTTTTCTTTCAGTTTCTTGTGTTTTGCATCAATATCATCGCTACAATACTTCGCATACTTCAAGATATCATCAATGGGCTTACTCTGCCAACAAAGCATATGCTGCTGAATCATCTGACTAATTTCTGATCTCAATCCATACACAAACCTATACATGAAATGTCCCATATCCTTATCACCAATATTTTCAAATCCACTATACTGTTTAAATACTTGTAATAGCCTTTCGTAATACGCGTGCACTGACTCTTTTGGTTCTTGAGTTGTTCTGTCTATTTTAACTCAATCTGTTTCTTTTGGAGGAATTTTCCCTTTCAATAAAGTAATCACTTGTTGATACTTTTTCATCACATCTTCTGAAGGCGCACCTGTCTTTGCATCTCTGGGATACTCTTCAGTTGGCCAATCAACAGTAATTTTACATTCTGTCCACAAATCAGTTGGCACCTCTATATCAAACAGGCCATCCAAATCCTTTAATCGTACCTTTGAAACTTTCACAAACCTCTCTACCTGCTTGTACCATTTAACTGGGAAAATCAACGTAAAAGACAAAATATCCTGTCTAGACCAAGGAACATGAACATATCCACCACCAGGAACTTCTCTCATTGGACACACTCTTTCAACCTGTTCTGTCTCTCTTAATGGGAATGCAGATGTTTCTTTTGTAGCTGCCTCATCCCTTTTTCTTGTCCATCTACCTCTCCATCGGTCTGCATTTCCCCATTTCTTCAAAATATACATCAACTCTTTTATTTGCAATCTTCTTCCTGATGCATTAAAACTTTCCAAATCCTTTTCAGTAAATTGTGACCTAAACGGTTTTTGTAATAATTTCGATTTTTCTACATATTTTCCAAATTCTGAAGCCACTTCTACTATTTTCTCATGAAGATTCTTTGCTCTCCAGGTTATACTTTTACACAAAAACAACAATTCATCATCTCTGTATGTACCTAATCTGGCTGGGCTTATAGTACCAATAATCATTTCTTCTAAATCCACTTTCAACTTTGCTACATCTATATTTGGTGTTTGGGTTTTTTTCTTGTCTAATCCTTTTGCCCACTCTTCTAGATCTTTTGGCGAAAATCCTTTAGAGTTTCCTGCTACTGGAGTGACAATCAGTTCCGTTCTCCTTTTATTTACTGGTGAACCTCGCTTCGGGGTTTCAATCACTTTCAATATTAGGGAGATCTAGTAATGTGACATTCGAATCACTTTCACTGGTTTGATCTTCTAACATAACTACCTCTTTTCTAACATTATGCTGTGGCACTGTCACTGTTTGTAATCTCGGGGTGTCTCGTTTATCCCCATATAATAGAATAACAGGACCAACTGTTACTGGTACTGTCAGGGCTTTGGCATTTAAACCTAACTGATTTATTTTCTGAATTATCTCTTCTTTTGTCTTATTCAATGCATCCCTTTCTTTTTCCTGTAACGCTCGGGTGACTGTTGGATCATATAAAACCCATGGAACTAATGGAGTTCCCATCATTGGTGCACTTGGAGTTGTCTCTCTAGCATTTTCTCGATAAGTTGGAGGTCTTTTGACTAAAATGTCCTCTAATAACTCATCATCAGATTCATCACATCCTTTTCCTGTCATACCTATGTGTTTTAATTTTTCTTTACACTTACTCCCTACTTGATCCTCAGCCATCAACACTGGATACAAGCCTTCCGTTACTACAGCTCTTCTCCATCTTTTCATCTGATCTCCTCGAGTATCAAACGGATATCTGGGAAGAAATCCTCTATTTATTCTTCTACCTCCTCTGTATTTTTCTCGCTCAAATGCCTCAACTTCCCACTCCTCTAAAGCTTCATACTGCGTTAACCTAGGACTAGGTTCTAATGAATTCATCCTATTTCTCAAATTCTGAAGAATACTCACATTAAACGTACCATGTTCAGGGAAAGCTAAAACACTATCACCTTTCGTATACTCTACCCAATTTTCCAACCAGACACAAGTATGGTATCCTCGTTCCATCATCATAAAAGAAGCAGGCGTATCAGGAGGTGGCATAAGAATTCCTTCTCTGGTTACTACACGTTTATCCTTTTTAAAGAAACTTTTGATCTTATTAATCAACTTCATTCTTCCGATCCCTGTGACAAATTGTTTCAGCAGTCAAAACCTAGAAACTCTTCCGTATTTTTCATGTATTCTATTTGCCAACACTCGTCCTATACCAGCGCGACTCACACCAACAATCCAATCAAGGCTCACTACGTATTCTCTTTCCTAACCAATATCAGCGCAGTTCTTGTCTACCAACCAATCAGAGCTTTCAACACACCCTCTTGTCTGACCAATGTCAGCGCGGCTTTTTCTCAAGTCAGTATTACTCCTACTACTGACCCTCCCTTTACAATGGCACTTGTCACACGCCCGCTGTTTCAACCAATACCAGCGCGGCTCTCTGTGATGTCAGTATGACTCCTGCTACTGACCCTATCTTCACAAGGTAATACGATAATGTATTTTCTGATTTTTCTTTATATTTTCTTTGTTAGTAACAACGTAAAAACAGCGCTACTCTGTCTGCTCCACATATCCAAAGATAGTTTATTCACTTGCTTCAAAGAGAAAATACTTCCTTACACTGCGAGTAAAAACCACTGTTTACCCTTCGCTTAAGCTCGGGGAGGACCTATTACTCCTCTAGGGATGCTCCTCCTTCGGGTAAGGCCAAAGTTTCACAGGTGGGCCCTTTGCTATCATTCACACTCGGCTCTTATACAATATAGCCCCTAATATAACACCTACAGCCCTCCGTAGCTTTTAGGTATTATGACAACAGACGAGTAACCTTCTGCAGTGTGATTTCCTTACCACACTCTTCAAAATTCCATTCCCGGGATTCCCAGGTATCTCTGTACCTGTACTTCCAGACAACATGGAACAGGACACTAACTTTTCATGTTAAGAACATATAATCAATAACCAATAATCACCAAACTAATCAATAATAACCGTAACTCTGCTACCAGAAAAACTGATCCAGCGCGAAGGCCAGGGTTGAATATTTTTCACACACCAAACTGAAATGTTTCAATGGGCCCATATACATTTATCCAGGAATGCTCATCCACACTCCCTGGCCAATCCGCTGGGGTGGTCAAGTTTTATAATTCACTTAAATTCTGATTAGTTATTTCCTGTAACCACAAATTGATTACAATATCATTTCAATGCCTAACTAATCTTCACGAATCAACACTCTTCCTCTGGTCGATGGACCATTAGTTGAGTTAGTTGATGGTGATATTAACAACTTAACTAAAATTCTTAGTGAAATAACCACAGACTCTGAGTAATATTATAAGTTTTATCTAAAATTTTCAGTCATAAAATTTGAACGCTCATCAATTACAGACTTACAGTGCAAATTCCATTTTTCTTAAATGAGAGAGAAAATCATTTAGCAAAATACACTCAATTACACAAACTCATTCAACAAAACTCAAATACATAAGAGTGGACAGATGTAGAGACAGAAGGCACATAATAACACATTTGCAAAGAAATATGCAAATTTAGGACAGAATGACATTCACCTAATAAAGATGACTGGAAAACCACCCCTCTGGCCAAAGGACTGGTGGGGGTCCCCTGACTTAGGATCAGGAGACAAAGACTAAAGGACAGGATCAGGACAGGACTGATACTTACTAGACTTCTCTACAAACCCGACGCACCAGGGCTATTCCCTTTCTTACACTCTCTCCCTCCTCGATATTCTTCTGCAATCTTCGAATCTAATCAGGCTGACGTTTGGATCTGAATCTTCCGAGTCTGCTCTCGTCTCTCAGTGTTCATGTGCAGCAGTTTCTCTTCATGTAGGCTCTATGCTCTCTCGTGCTCAGCTCTCATCCAATCCTTCAAATCTCTCAGCAGCTACAGCAGCACACTAGCTTCAACAATTTTCTTAACCCAAGTCACTCTAGTTATAGTCTTTTGTCCCACCCTCAAGAGTTGCAAATTTTACTAAAATACGGAATATGATTGGACGGGGTTAGGGGAGTCTTCGTCACACCAGGCTGACATATCCATTTTATTAGTGAACCTTATTGTTTACTAGCCCTTCCCCTTTGACTCATTCATAATTTTATTTTCCCATGCATATTTTGTTGCAAATGTAGTGATTTATTTAATACAAGCTTCATAGATGAGTGCTACATGTCTTCCTTTTCCCATCACTTCTGTCCTTGAATCTTGTCAGTCATTCAGCTCCTCTGGTCACCAAGTCACATCATAAATTCATTGAGCATGCGCGACTTTCGCCATTTTCTTTTTCAGTCATGGTTTAGCAGGCCCGAATGCACATTATTAATAAAAGAATCATAAACAGATGTTATTTTCTTAAACATATAATTCTCACTGTTCACCACCCACTTCTACTCTATCCCATGTTATTATTATTTCTTTGGGTAGAAGCATTAATAACAGCAGCTTTCTTTTAAATTCAAGCAAGCATATGCCGGGCATGCGGTACCTCAAGACCGCAGGTTAGTTTCTCTTGCGCATGCGCGAGGTTTTTCCCTCTCAAGCGAGTTAGTCACGTTATCCTTGCGTAGTTCAGGTTTGCACATGCGCAAAGCGTTTTTGCAAATTAAAGCGGGTTTTAGTCGCGTTGCATTTTATTTCTCATTAATTTAAGCATGTGTAAGCTTTTCTCCCCATGTGTCGGTGACTGGTGTAAATTAGTTTCGTCACACTTACAAAATTTAACAATTAGTGAAGGTTAATGGAGGATTCATTCGAGCAAGTTTCTTTTTCTCGAATCCTTGCTCCATCAACACTATAGGCCCTGTAGTCACTATGTTATCTATTTCCTAAAAGTCAACACACTTACTCAAAACTGCTGGAAAGATGTTATTATGATTGAAGCTCTAAACCCTGTTGATTGGTCAGAAAATCGTAAAGTATTTTTAATCTATATCATCAACACACAACCAACACTAGTGAATATCTTCAAAAGGAAATATGCTGTTTTTTGAGACTCCAAAATATTGACATCAGTGGCTTGCTATTCATTGTTGAATAATCTTCCCCCATGTTTTTACTTAAAACAAAAATGCCTTTACTATTCAATATAATGAGCTTTCTGCTATAAAATTGAAAGCGTAAAAGGGAAATGATGGAGAGGCGTAGTGAGGGACAGGCAAATACAAAAACTCCTACAAAAGGTGAGTCAATGCCCTTTAAGTGATGAGACACCCAAACCTACTACATTAGTACTGCAGCACAAACAGGCTCACATTTGCTTTAGTTAAGACTTAGAGAAAGTCGCAACACTCATATGTCCACTCATCACTGCGGCAACAAAATCACGAAGGGCCCGATTCACAGAACTAACTTAAGACAAAATCCTAAACTTACTACCATTTTGGTATTCACAGAAGGCACTTACTCATTTTGGTATTCACAGAAGGCACTTACTTACTCATTTTGAGTAACTTACTCATTTTGTGTAACTTACTCATTTTGGTATTCACAGAAGGCACTTACTCATTGATGAGTAAGTGCCTTCTGTGAATACCAAAATGAGTAAGTTACACAAAATGAGTAAGTTACACAAAATGAGTAAGTTACTCAAAATGAGTAAGTTACTCATTTTGGTATTCACAGAAGGCACTTACTCATTGATGAGTAAGTGCCTTCTGTGAATACCAAAATGAGTAAGTTACATAAAATGAGTAAGTTACTCAAAATGAGTAAGTAAGTGCCTTCTGTGAATACCAAAATGGTAGTAAGTTTAGGATTTTGTCTTAAGTTAGTTCTGTGAATCGGGCCCACAGAAATCAATAGTGGCAGAGAAAGTCACTGCCAGCACAAGTCTAATGACAAAAATACGTGAAACCTAAAAAAACTGTCATATTACACATTGAATTGGACACATACAAAAAGTATAAATAAATGGATACATACATAGTTGAATAAAGTAGCACTTGGCCATCTAAATGTATACATTGCATATAGCATGTACATCACAATCTGGAAATGTGAAAAAAAATAAGAATAAAAAATAGAAATGTATGTAAAAATAGTGATAGAACTGTCAACATTGTAGGCAAATATACACAGCACATTTTAAAATATCAATTGTAAAATTAGCAAATGCTTAATAGCTATACAAATGCAAATATTGCTGACACCTATTCAGATTACATTCTACAAATGTAAGGATAATAGATGTATATGCATAGAACATTATGTAAATTGTTAATGAAATATCAAAAAACGACTTATCTCAGTTTAGACAATGTGAAAGTGTTCTTTGGAAAGGTTGTGGCATCTTTTTAGAGTATAGGGGCATTTTTTCAGCTTTAATTTGTTCTATTTTGCTTTATACAAGAGCATCATGAAGTGGCATGCAGTCTCCTCTCCAGTTCCTTTCGGGTCTCCAAATTTCCAGTTTAAGTTTTTTTTTTTTACTTGATCTGAAAACTAAGGATTATTTTTGCTTTTGCGCAGACTTTTTTCCCGGATTGGATCCATTCAGGTTAGAAAAGAGCGTGGAGTTGAAATGACGAAGCAGAATGCTAAAGTTGAAATCTTTGGGCTGTGTGCCTTGTTGAACCCACAGATTTATTAGGTCAATCAGGAATTAAAAGATCACAGTTACACCTGCTGGTCGAAGCAAGGGGGCATATGTACAAGGAGTTAATGCCGCCTTAGCTGCACTTTTATGACGGTACGGCAGCGATTTTCTTATCGCCATATGTACAAGCTGTCGCTAACCTCAGTTAGCGGCAGTTTTTAGGCGAAAACGTGCATTTTAAAGATCGCCACTTCTGTTAGCGATAGTTAACGAAAATGAGATGCAAGGTAGTCGTTTCCGTGCAAAAAAGGCAGCTAACCCCACATTGCGATATTTACAAGGAATTCCTTGTATGGAGGAAGACCAAAAACACTCCTCCCACTGCAGTTAGAGGCAGTTTTTTAAGACCAGAAAATAGCTGGTCTTAAAAATGGTGCAAAGACTTGGGGCCTCAGTTCAGCAGGTTTTGATGCTGGACAGCGCTGTAAGGAATATTGCTGCGCTGCGACAAAACTACAGGGCAGAAATGCGCACCATCAAGAAGATAGGATGCAGTCCTGGGCCTCATACATGAAAAGTGTTGCAGCGCTGCGGTGTTATCGTCTGTAAGCGTTGGCGGAGTGGTGGTGCTGAGGGAGTTGACGAGAAGTTCTTCGGTGGCCTTGATCCAGCTGCGAGGAGGGGCGATGATGGCGGTGGTGTACGGTGGGCATGGTAAAGACGTGATGTATACAATGATAGTCTGTCCAGGAGAGTCCGGTGGTGTGGCTGTAGTTGAAGTTCCCGCTGGCGAAGGAGACGTGCTCAAGCTTGTGTCCTGCTATGTGGGTTGGTGCGGTGACTAGCTGCTTGAGTCTGATGTTGGCGAGCTTCCCCAGGAGGTGGTGGTGTACTGGTCACTGGGGTTGTCCAGGTGGAACTTGAGGTCTCCGAGTAGGATGGGAGAGCCTGGGGTGCAATGAGGTCTACAATGGTATCGGCCATGGCCCGGGGGGTCCTCAAATGAGGGTGCCGCAGAGGATGGGGTTGGTCCGGATCTGGAAGTGGCAGTGTTCCATGGTCACCGTTGGGTCATTAGAGTGCGTTGTCAGTCAGAGTGTGCTTTTGTAGGAGATGGCAATGCCTCCTCCTGGACTATCTTGGTGGTCCTTGCGGTTGATTTAGTAGCCGTCAGGGATGGCGATGGCGATGTCCGGTCCGGAGCAGAGGTTGGTCTAGGTTTCCGTGAAGAAGGCGATGTCTGAAGAGGTTGCGTCGAGGAGGTCCCAGATTTCTGTTACGTGTTTGTGGAGTGACCGCACGTTGAGGAGGATGCAGTTGAGCCGGGTGCACTGTTGGTAGGCTGGGCGGCACGAGGCACTGGCGTGCTGATGTGGCAGAAGGTGCGTTTGTAGTCTCGACAGGCGCAGGGTTCAAGAGAATTCCACAGTGTTGCTAGATGGCAGGCAATGTGGTGTCCAGGTTTGATGGCGAGGCGGGTGCTGGCGTCGTAGTGGTGGAGTTTCCGAGAGGATGGATCCTTGGTGCTGTGCGCGGTCCATGGGCGGACGGACGCAGATGGGCTTGCCTATGGCTTGCCTTTGGCAAGGGAGACGTCCATTACAACGCAGGAATTACAACGCATTGTAAGGTTAGTAATGGAGATTTTTAAGTTTTAGGGTGTGTATGGGTTTTGGGGTGCCAGGGTTAATTTTAGGGTTCAGGGTGGGTATGGGTTTTGGGGGGCAAAGGTGAATTTTAGGGTTCAGGGTGTGTTTGGGTTTTGGGGGGCAAGGGTTAGTCTTAGGGTTGCACTCACTGGAGTGGGAATAGTGATTTTTACTTCTCCGCTATCCAGCACTTTCCCTTCTGTTGCAATATGCATAGTATTAGTATGCATTGTAATGGAATGCGATGTAATGGTATGCGTTGTAACGTCATATATTCCTTTGGCACACCAGTGGTACGCACGCTTCGCATGGGCGCACAGGGGGTGTCATTGAGAAGTGCTGTGGGGGGAAACTGGACAACTGGGAGGCGGGAAATGTGGGAAAGGACACTGGAGGGGGTGGGGACGTGGGGGGTGTGAGAGCGGGGGTTGTAAATATTTTTTCTAATGAATTCTTACCTCGAGGCCGAGTCCCGCGTCTTCTTAGCTCCTGCTCTCCTGAGTCTGCTTACAGGAACCAGGAGGCCAGGCTCCCTCCCCTAAGCCAATCACAACGCTGCAATGCGGCGTTGTGATTGTTCTTGAGCGCCGTGACAAGGCGTTCATCCAGGGGCTGGAGGGGTGGGCATGTTCTCCATGCAGGCTGGAATGCAGCCTGCATTGCGAACTAGGGAAGTGCGCATGACTTCTTTGGGCGGCCTGAGAGGGCCGACCAAACAGTCATTGTGCACTTGAGTGGGCATACCACTCCGCCCATGCCCTGATCCGTGAGTGAAGCAGCCCTACCCACCCTCCCGCCTGCAAAGGAAACATAGCATGTGTGCATCAGAAAGTTATCATCATGTTATTATTTTTCCACTTCTTGCACTGCTTGAAAGCAGTGCGGCAACACTCTTCCGCCATGGCAGATGAGCCGCCACTGGGGGTGCTTCATCCACAGGTGCTAGGCCTGGGCGACTCGGCCCCCGGGCCTCCTCCGCTACACATCCCACTTTCTCCTCACCTGGACATTGACACCGTGGCGCAATCCACTGCCTCAGCCAGGTGGGATTTCACAAGCCTGGGTACAGCAGTCGCTGCCAAGTCCGCTGGGGAACCTCCCGATGCAGGTGATGCAACACGGCCCCCTTAGGCGTGAAGTTGCAGCGCTCCCACCACACAAGTTTGGCACAGCTCAGGGGCCTCACCCTCCACAGCGTCCGGCCAGTGCAACATAATCCAGCCTGTGATGCACAGAGGCACCACCCATCCTTTGGTAATCTCCTCCGTGCACCCCGGTGTAGTGGTGGATCGCAGTATGCGATGCAGACCTCCCTATGTTGGTGCGCAGGAGCGCCTCTACCATTCACAGCTCCAAGGGCCTCAAGGTGATCTTCTCACACAGGTCAGCAACGTGTCTCCATGTGACCTGCCAGACTTCACCACCAGGTAAGGGCGATCGCTGCACCTCAATGTCTACTGCCACAGCCCACCGACTCCACAGCACCTCCGCATCCCACTATGGGTCCCAGGCACAGGCCCAGCAAGGCCTCCAGGCCCCAGACGCAGGCCCAGCGAGGTCTCCGGGCCCCGGGGACTGTCCGCGCTTTCAAGGTTTTGGATGCCATAGTGTTGCAAGGAGTGCGCAATGAAAAGTGATGCATCACTGGTTTTGCACCGTGATGCGCCTCTTTTCATAGATGTAGCCCTGAATTTACTCTTCCCCTGGGACTCTGGCTGGTCATCCTGGATGTTGGGGGGCTTGAGGGGGTTGTTGATCTGTGCTGTACTTGGCCCTGGCTCCTCCATTCTGCATTCCATTGTTTTTTTTCCAATTTTTCATTGGAGGTGGACTGATAGGCTATTTTTGCCTATAGAGGAAAAAAAACTCATGTTGGGCTGACTAACGTGCATTTTTTTGTCGCTAATGGGCCTTTCGTTAGTTTTCACCCGCTAACGCCAGAATTCCTATCGCCTTCACGCTATTGTTAGCGGCAGTTTTCACAGCGGCTCCCTGAAACTATCTCCATGTAGCGACGTCTTGTACATACATCGCTAACAGGGCGATAGTTTTCAGCGGTACACGGCGGTAGGAAATCTGCCGCTAACTAGCGTTGGCGGGAGTTAACGCCAGTCCTTGTACATATGGCCCTGAGTATTTAGGGCTACCAAGGGGTTTCATTAATTTTATGTGGAGAGCGATTCCAAAATGGCCAGACCAATTAGAGGGGTGATCGTGTGCATTCTAATTAGATCAGTCGAGGCAAAAATGACAGATGATATTGCTGGCGCACATGTATTATTGTTTTTGCAATTTAATATTTTGCTTTCCAAGGAAAGTAATTTACCCGAGATTTGATCTTATTGGTTAATCTTTTACAACCATGGCCAAGCCTTACATTGATCCAAACATGGAAATAAGGATAAATATTGAGTATTCATGCCAGAAAGACTTCAGTGAAAAAGATGATTGTACTGGAAAAGCTGCTTGGCACATTTTGGGTCCATGGCTGATAATTCTACTCCTGGATTTTAAAGGTAAATTTTATAACTTACTATAATAGCATATCATGTTGTTTAATATTAGGCTGAGATATTAAAAAAAAGATGCTCACACTCTTTGTAAAAAAACTTGCAAAAGTCTCCAACTCTCAGGGGTGGCTACTTCACAAGGGCGCTGGATCTGCGCCCTCCCGTTTGCAATTGGCACAGTCATCTCTTGCAGAAAAAAAACAGTCTTTACTGTTCCGCTTGTGTTCCTGAAAGTGGCTCTGTCAGTTTCAGTGTTTTCTTACCTGATCGTGACACTGCGGATGTGTGGGGCTGCTAACCATCCATCGTCTATTGCACAGAGCAGTGACACTCCCTGCCGTCTTTCACTGCACTGAAGGTGCAGCCATTGCCGACCATTTTAATCCTTCTACAAGTAAACAACTCTACAGTCCGAGGAAAAAATGGGAGGCCAGTGATTTAAAACAGACTGCCTTTTCTGTAGCACCTGGAATTCAATCTCAAAACTTCTGGTCAAGTTTCTGCATTATCACAGCGACCTCAGGATGAGAGTTGGAATTGGTAAAGGGAGAGACCAACAAGGGTTACTTAACTACCAATTTTGGTTCTCGCCAAATGCAGACAACTCTGGTTCAAGCAGGGCTTTGTGCACAAACCATGATTGACCGCTTGACGAAATCAATGGTTAAAGTATTCATGAACGAGCTTAAATAAATCAATACAAATCAACCTAAAAGGTTGCATAGAAACTAGCCTTCGGAGTACTTCATTTCATGAATGTTTTTATAACGAGATGTGCACCTTTAAAACTTGCAGTTCCCTTCAACAACAGTTCACTCGTAATATAGGTTGAAGTTGCAATGCTACAGACAAGGCACTTTCTGTTTTTATGGGTAAGGAAGCTTGCTTTGTTGTTGCCTGCACTGTGCTTGTTGTGCGTGATATTGACTGCACAGGGTCAGACTGATTTGCATATGGCCATGTCTGAACTGGGGTGGCGTGGTGAGCAAAATAACGATGGATTAAACCCAGATCTGTGACTGGGGGTGAATGTTTTGCCAATGTGCAACATTCCGTCCATCAACTTGTGTGTTTTGCTGTTCGCCCTATGTGGGAAGGGTATGCCCAGACGTGGGTCCCGTGCTCACTACGCCACTGGAGTCAAGCTATCTTGGCTGATGACGGCTGATAGCCAGAAACCGGTCCTAGGATGCTTGATTCTGGTCCAGGGAAGACATGGCTTGGCAGTTCGGGCTGGACTGTTCCCATGAGGCACAGGGTCAAGACTGATTTGCATATGGCCATGTCTGAACTGGGGTGGCGTGGTGAGCAAAATAACGATGGATTAAACCCAGATCTGTGACTGGGGGTGAATGTTTTGCCAATGTGCAACATTCCGTCCATCAACTTGTGTGTTTTGCGTGATATTGACTGCGTCATAAATATTTTGGGGCTTATTTACAAGCCCCTTGTGCCGCTGGTTCATCACTTTTCCCCATTTTTAAAGTGATGCACCGGCGGCGCAAGAGCTTGTAAATAAGCCCCTAAAACTTTGGGGCATATTTACAATGAAATGGTGGCTGCAAACAATTTAGCTGTGCTGCGCTAAGTCATTTGAAAAATGCAGGGATGCACCGTATTTACAAGAATACGACGCACCCGTATGTTCTCCCTTACACCGGCACTAAAAAAGCTGCCTAGCACCAGCGCAGGCACCCTTGCACCATGGTGTAAGGGTGTCTGTGCAGCAGAGTTGATTGTGTTTGTGCAGGAAGGGACACCTTCCTGCACAAAAACAATCATAAATGGCAGTTTTGCTCCTTCGATGTGTGCTGCATAGTGCAGCACACATAGAAAGAGCAAAAAAGGAGGAGAAGTAAAAGTATTTCTCCTCGTTGCACCACTCTAACTCCTCCTTTTGAAAGGCGTTTTTGGTGCTGCCTCAGATTTACAGATCCTTGCAAATCTCGGGCAGTGTCAAAAAGCCACGGGTGTTGCATGGGAACGCACACCGCAACGCCCATTGCACGCCCCTTTGTCGCAGAAAACTGCGTCGAGAGGGCCATATTTAAAAGACGGCCTTAAGCCACGCAAAGTGACTTAGCGCCCCCTTGAAAATATGGAGCACAGCATTGCGCCAGCAGAAAAAGTGACGCTCTGGTGGCACAATGCCCTTGTAAATATGCCCCATGCGCCGTTCTCAGTAACTAAAGCTTGCCGTCATTCTACATTTGTGTAGTTGGTGAGTAACCATAGCTGCATGTTTCCTGTGCGTGACGCGCTGCTCGAGTCCTGTGTTTTTTTCTTTGAATTCTGGGATTCTTGTCCTTTCTGTAATTGAATAATAAAGACTGCCAGTCCCAGAATTCAAAGAAAAAACCTGGACTGAAGCAGTCGCACGTGGACCTGGGAAACTTTGCAGGGCTATTAAGGGTATGGTTCTGTTGTACCTCGGCTTTTTTGTACTAGCAGCACACCTATTGTGCTGAACAAATGTGCATCAGTGAAGTGATTACTTCTGCTGCCTTTGCTGCATTTTGTGTGTGCGAGAAGCTTGCTTTGCTGTCACCTGTGCAATACCTGTTTTTGAGGCAAAATGAATGAATTTACAGAATATTTTACACTGCTACTTGAATGACTACTCTTTCTAATTTTGGGACAATGACGTATACTCTTATGGGAAATGTAAAGCTCTTATACGTATTTATTTCACTGAAAAGCACATAATTAGTGCATTTCTAACATAATTCAAATTTTTGCTGTGTCTGCTATTTCATGATTAATGCCTCCAAAGCAACAGTGAAGCTTTAAAGGACCTTAGTATCATTATTTGTAATTGTCAGCTAAGGCCTCATTAGGCACTTAAGCAGTTGCTCTTCTGTCAGAATTTGTACAATCTTTCTAATCTGGGGAAGCTCTGCTATCTAGGGACTGAGATTTACCAGCTGTGAAACATTTTATTGTTCAATCTTATGCCTTCCAATGAAATTCTCAGTCATATTATGTGACTGACAATCTACGTGAAAGGAGCAGAAAGGGAAAAATAAAAGGGTGATATGTAATGGGAGACGCTTTATACATTTAGAAAACTTATGAGGTCATGTCAAAATGCATTCTGTAGATTATTTGCACTACCTGTACAACCTGTGGCTTTTTATGGTCTGGCTTGATAGTGCAGCTGCCACCAGACAATTATGTGAGAGTCACCAAGAGACTGTTTTTGGCTCCACTCACATGTTGGGAGCCATGAGAACATGGCCTGACTCTGCAGAAGTTGTGTGCCTCCACAAAAACATGCTTGCCCACCAAAGAGCTGTGATCATTTTGTTTACTTATCCAGCTGCCTGAGCATGAACGTTCAGGGTCACACACATGACATTGCAATGCTGTTAAAGTGTATTAGAAAACTAGATAATTTATAGTGTTTGTCCTTTTCTGACTGCAGCACAGATGGAAAGAGTGAAGCCACGAGGAATGTATTGTAGTCCCAGCACCCTCCCTTTCCATCATTTACTTTCAGAGTGCAGATTTGTGATTGAGAGCACTATAAGATGCCCAGGGTTGTACTAATCTACATGGATTTTTACGTCTTGCTTGACAGCGCAACTGTTGCCTGAACGTAAGTGATCAATAACAGAGCACTACTGAAAGAACAGCTTAGGGTCCATCCACATGTTGTTTCCCCCAAGTACAGGTTTGATTGGGCCAAATTCTTGTGCTTTCACTAAAATGACTGCTTGTGTGGCAATTCTTTGCTTGACATAAAGCTTATACTCAATAAAGCATATCTGAGTTGGTTATGATGGCAAGCCAAAGATCATGGCTATAGGCCTGATCTCTTTATTATGACATGTTATGATAAACACACTAGGCCTGACATATTTATTGTGTAAAGCATATGTTAACAGTATCAGTAGGCATTTATAAGAAATTGAGTTATCGTTTGAAGGGGTTGAAACCCTACTCAAGCAGGAACCACAGTCCTTGTCAGTGTGAAGTCACAAGCAACCCTAAATTAACCTGTGCTCAAACCTCTGGTAGCTTGGCACAGAGCAGTCTGGATTAAATCGGATGCAACGTGTAAAGTATTTGGGCAACACTTCAAATAGTAACACATTGAAAAAGCACCACAAAAAGATCCCACATCAGGTTAGAAAATTAGAGCACATTTTAATAAATAAAACAAGACCAAAACGTCAAAACTCTAATCAGTAGAATCGAAGATATGCAGGTTTAAAGTTTTCAGTGAAAATAGCGCCAAAAAGCACAAAGCGCCAACTGTGGAAATCTAGTTCAGGCCGACCGTGATGGAGCGCAGGCCAGCTCCATGGACCAAGTTAGGCTCCCTGAAAAGAGTACCTTACATCCTGGTTGCAGAGCATTGTGAAGTCCCAAGGCGAGGAGGCGTCAAACAGCTGAGGTGATAAGCTGGTTTTGAGGCTGCGGAGCTGCGATGCTAGGTCCTGTGTCGTTATCAAGGATCCAGTCGTCGAGGGCTTGAGATGCGAAGTCCTGCATCGAGGATATGTTGCGCAGTCGAGGCAATGCGTTGGTTCCGAAGAGCTGTGTGGCTGCGATGCACCATCGAGGCTGCCGTCGATGAGAAATTTGTGATGTGAGGGCCTGCGCCGAGAAAGCTTCGCACAGGCGGCGGTCCGAGTTAGGTTCACTGAATAAGAGTACCTTACATCCTGGTTGTGCAGCGGTGTGAGGTCCCACGCCAAGGATGCGCCAAACAGCCGAGGCGATGCGTTGGTTATGAGTTGCTGCGGAGCTGCGATGCCATGTTAGGTCATGTGTCGTTATCAAGGATCCAGTCGACGAGGGCTTGAGATGCGAAGTCCAGCATCAAGGATGTGTTGCGCAGTCGAGGTGTTATGCCGGTTTCAAAGAGCTGTGTGGCTGCGATGCGCCATCGAGGCTGCGGTCAACGAGAAATTTGCGATGCGAGGGCCTGCATCGAGAAAACTTCATACAGCCGGCGGTCCAAGTTAGGCTCACTGAATAAGAGTACCTTACATCCTGGTTGTGGAGCATTGTGAGGTCCCACGCAGAGGATGCGCCAAACAGCTGAGGCGATGCATTGGTTTTGAGGGCCTGCGGAGCTGCGATGCCATGTGAGGTCCTGTGTCGTTATCAAGGATCCAGTCAATGAGGGCTTGAGCTGCGAAGTCCGGCATCAAGGATGTATTGCGCAGTTGAGGCGATGCGTCAGTTCCGAAGAGCTGTATGGTTGCGATGCTTCATCGCGGCTGCCGTCGATGACAGATTTGCGATGCAAGGGCCTGCATCGGGGAAGCTTCGCACAGGCGGCAGTTCCGATGCGGGCTACAAGGTAGAGGCGGAGTCCTTGCAGCAGAGGCGGTGAGTCGTTTCTGCTCGGGGTTGCACCATGGAGCATACAAGATTAGTCGATTCTGCGGGATCCACAGATGGGCTGGCAGAGCACAACTTGGCAGGGTACGACTCACAAATGTTGGAGCCTTCTGCCCCTGAGGCTCTAGTCAGGAAACCAGCAAACTAGCCCTTGGAGTCACTTTGGGATCCTGGGTTCAACAGATGCAGGTCCAGTCCTTCTCACTCAGGCAAGAGGGCATCAAGCAGTAGGTCAGCACAGTAGGGCAGCAGTCTTTCAGAGCAGCAGTACAGCAGAGTGGCAGCCTTTCAGCAGCACAACAGTCCTTCTTCCTGGCAGAGTCTCCACATGTCTAGAAGTGTACTGAAGAGTTAATGTCTGAGGTCCAATATTTATACCGAGATCTGCCATTGAATTGGGAGAAGCTTATAGAGGTTTCCCTTTGAAGTCCACAGATGTCCTGCCCTCCCTGTCCCGGCTTCAGACTGAGTACAGAGGGTATGCAGCTATTCATGTGTAAGTAGGAAGGTGCCCAGCTCTGCCCTCCCATCCTGCCAGTGATGTCCCATCCAAGCACACCTAAGCTTTCTACTGTGTGTAGCTGTCTAGGAGGAATATACAAAGTCCAACGGTCAGCTGCACCCAGTCATGTGACCCAGAGACAGGATGCAGGCACTAAATGGCTAAGGCAGGAAAATGCCAACTTTTTAAAAGTGGCATTTTCAAAATTGTAATTCACCATGAGAGAAGATTTTTCATTACAGTTCCAAAGACACCAAAGATGAACTGGTTATCTGCTCCCATTTGGACATTACAGCTTATTGGATGTAATAAGGCAACTCCAATGTAATTCCATGGGAGAGGTAGGCCTTGCAGTAGTGAAAAACAAATTTACGAGTTTTTCACTACCATGACATGTATCACTTAAAAGTGCATGTCTAACATTTCAATTACAATACACCCTTCCCTATAGGCTTTCTAGGGCCTGCCTTAGGGGTGACGTATATGAATTAAAAAGGAAGGTTTGGGCCTGGCAAAAAATGTACTTTGCCAGGATGAAATGTGTTAGACTTGGCCCTTTTTCCCTGAATTTTTCGCTTTTGTGGGAATAAACATGTCATGTTGGGGTATCTGAAATGCAAATGTTAAATACTGCGATATGGTGTACACAGGTTGATTTTGACCCTTGTGTAAATGTTACTTTTAAAATGGACGCCATTGCTGTGTGCTTGTGCCTGCCTGCCAGAGGTGGGTTACCAGTCTAGTTGTTTGTTTCCCAGCACCCCCAGCTTTTGAGGGAAGCCTGGCACCCAGGGTGCTCTACACCTCCCTCTAAACCAGTTGGGTCCGGTTCCCCAGGGAACCTTCCAGAAGCTTCCAGCCCTTTCTGGTAGGTGGGGTGAGGGGTGTATAAATAACGAAGCTGGGATGCCATGTGCTCAGACTGAGCGTGAACTTGATTGAGAGGGGATGCCCTGCCAGGAGGTACCGCCGCAAGGGCCTGTGTGCTGGCCCCTGAGCCCATCTGTACCCTTCTTTTGTCCACAGGGCCAGTGAGAGCCTTTGCTGGAGTGAAGACTGCTATGTCAGGAGGAGTGCCACTTTATGGGAGATGACTGCTTCTAAGAGCTGCTGTCCTGCATTGATGAGTGCCCACTGACTGCTGATCTGGCCCAGGATTGCCTGCCTGCTCTCCTGCTCTACCGCCTCGTGAGCGCTACAACTGTGCCCTGCCTGCTGGCTAGCGCCTGGAGAAGAAGAGCGCTTTATCTTACTGCCCAGGAGGTGAGGAGCTGACACCTGCAGCGCTGTGCTGCGAGAGCGCTATATTTCCAGTGACTGTGCCTTCCTGCCTGCTCCCTAGCGCCTCGGGAGGGCTATATTTCATTGCCAGTGAAGGGGAGCGCTACCACTTCATGGTTTGTGACCTAGCACTTTATGAGCGCTACCATCCTATGTTGCCTGCTCTCCTGCTCCAAGCGCCTCGTAGGCGCTACATTTAAGGTGCCAGAAAGAAGGAGAGCTGCGTATTTTCGCTCGCGGGTGCCTACCCGCAATTGCCTGCACTTATTCGCGAGCGGGTGCCCACCCGGCGTTGTCACCGCAATTGTGCTCAGGTGAAACAGCAGGATGCCACCCCGCTCTCCGAAAACACCGAGAAGAATCACCGCCGCGGCCCGAGGTGCCGTGGAGGGCCGCTGTGCTGCCCGCGGCGACCCGGAAGGCAGGCAAGGTGCATGGATGCGGACGGGCCGGACCCGGAAGTGCTGCGCTGAGCGGGGCTCCCGTGAGCTGGTGGGAGCCCCGGTGCTGAGGGAGCCTGCTGGAGCCTCGCGGGCTCCGCTTTGAAGCCCCTGGTCCCAGGAGGGGGGCCCGGGTGAAGCTAGGAGACGTGCTGCCGTTGGCGGGGCTCCCGTAGTGCGAGGGAGAGCCCCGCGTGTTCCCTGCACCTGCTGCCAGAGAAAGAGGAAGCCGTCAGGAGAGGTCCTGGAAGAGCAGGGGACTGTCGAGGCACATACCGGTGCCTGTCCCCTGCTGGAAGGAGTCCGGTGGCCAGAGGAGTCCGCCCGCGAAGAGTCCCGGTGAGTGGGGGCTCCTGGAGGCATCGAGGGTTCCGGGGGCCATTTGCTTGAAGGAGGGGCTCCCCACGCACCGCGAGTGCTTGTTCCCTTCTTGGGGCCAGTTCCTTCTCTTGCCTGGCATCTCCACCGAGAGGGGCATTTCTTCAACTACCGAGCCTTGGAGGAGGGGGCTCCAGTGGACCTGTACCTTCTGGCCTAATTTGCTGAACCCAGCTGCACCGCCGGTAGCGGCAGCTGCAACGTGTTGGGACCTGTCTTTTTGCGAGACTTGGAGTGGGGCTCCCATAAGCGCAGGGTCGGCGTCTGTGTAATTTTCCACAACTGCCCCGCTGGACAGTGGGCAGTTGCCACGTTTTGGGCCTAACCCTTCTTCCAGTGTCCCAGAGTAGGGGACACACCCCAGGCGCAGTGGCGCCAAGGACTAATCTACAACGGAGGGGCATATTTGCTTGACATACGAAAGCGGGCCCTACCATGGAATGGTGATAGTCGGGGTGCACGACCGCTGATGTTTCATGCCCCATGCTAATCTGATCAGGCCTGATGTTATGCACGATGCATTTGTTGATCCTTACTGACAAGTTATAATGTCCTATGGTTATGCATTTACGCTGATACGGTTTTCCAAGGATATGCCTCATGGATGTGGTACTGTTGGTGTTCTGCCTAATAATTTCTGCCTCGCGCTAATGTGTCCTTGCCTCAAGTCATGCTGCGGGGTACTAGGTTCATACCAGATTACTTTTTTATGCCTATTGTGATTTATGACAATGAGGTTATGATGCTACATGTTTATGCCTACTTGGTTTATGCAAAGGCGATGTTGCTACGTGCATGTTCTTGCCAGTAGGTACTGGCTGATGTACCCTTATTATTACTACTGGACTTTCATTTGTTCCTTACACCTACAGTACTCCTAATTATATTGTGATGATGTTGGCAGCGGCCCGATTGGCCCTGCCCTGTAAATAACCCCATGTAAATGATTGCTGGGTGTCAGTTGGCACCGTGTTCATACTTGTGATAATATCCTCACGTGTTCTGCATAATACATATGCTGTTTTTTTCATGCAACCTGGTGTGGAGTCTCTTTTGTAGTGTGCCCAGTGTGTTGCCTGTGAGTGTGCTGCGCAGATGCTTTACACAATGCCTCCGAGTTTGGCCTACCCGCTCCGCACCATGCTACCTGTTTCTAACATTGGTGTTCAGCGGTGGGATAGGACTTGTGTTTGCGCAGTACCACAGCGACAAAGGGTTACACTGCAAACTGAGCATTTAAAGTAATCACAGGTTTTGGGGATTATTGTTCCTGATTTTGTTGCACCCTGAAAGTGGCATTTTGAATTGCGCACTCCTGTAGCAGCCCTTGCACCTAGGTCCCTTGTCTTGCACTGTGTTGTGGTGTCTTGCCAAAATGGAATCTGCCTTTGATTTGGACAATCTGTCTAGGTACAGTGTGTTGGAGTTGAGGGGGTTCTGTGAGGAGAGAGACATAACAGTAAGTAGGTCAGACACCAAGCCAGTTCTTCAGGGATTCCTGATCCAATGGCAAGACGATGAGTGGGACCGCGAGCACTATGAGCAAGAGAGGGCCCTGGCCGTATGCCAGGAGGGGGGCCCTAAGGATCCTGAACAAGAGGTACAAAATGACACTTCGGAGACACCAGTAGGTAGTGAGGACCCCATAGATAGGGAGTCTCTTGCTGGGTCCAGTGTCAGGGGTCATGCCCCATCCCTTTCCCTGTCCCCAGAAGAGTGGATGGATAGGAGGGAAGAAAGGGAGCACCAGCTGGCTTTGGAGAGGCTCAGGTTAGAGCACGCCAAGGAGTTAGCGCAGCTGAGGGTGCAAGAGAAAATGCTAGAGACTGAAAGGGTCCTAGCACAGGAAAGGATGGCAGAGGCAGAGAGGTCCTTCGCTAGAGAGAGACTAGCTCAGGAGGGTAGGTTGTCCCCTGAGAGTGGTTTCAGGAGTCTGGATTCACCAGAGAGGGTGGGATCCAGTGGTGGCAGCGAGAGTGATTCCAGTGTGGGAAGTCCCACTCCCAGAACCCGGAAGATGGTGCCTGATCCCCAGGAGGAGGGGGGCAGGTTGGAATTTAGGGGCGGCAAGAAACTGTCCCATCAGTCTTGGGGGGAGTATGTGGACGTGTGTTGGACCGCACTGGAGGAGTGGATGGTGTGTGGCGTGGTGATCGATTGGGAAGGGCTGTTCCATCTGATTATCATGGAGCACGTGCTCAGGAGTTGTTTTCCCAGGTTGCGCCAACATCTGTTGCAGTGTGGGCTCTCTGACCCCAGGGAGCTTGCACGGGAGGCAGACCTCTAGGTGAGCGCCAGAGTGTCTGAGGAGGCACTGGGGAGTGATCCAGAAAGGAGTGGCTCAGGGATCTTCCCACCCCGGGAGGGGGGAGGAGTGCAGAGTAGCCCAGCTAGGTCCCAGGGTAGTGAGAGGGTTGTAGGGCCTCACGTCCTATCTACAGGAAGGAGTGAGACGGGGAGGTGTCCCGAGGTGCCCCAACCGCAGTCTCAGGGCCTGGAGAGTTCCATAAGGGAACCCCAGGTTGGGAGCCTAGGCTGTCCCAATAGGCCATCCATTGAAGGGGATCCCCTAGTGTCAGGAGTACCCGGGGCGTCTGTAATCCGAGCTCCAGGGGTTCTGGGGTCTGCTCAGTCGCAGGGTTTAGATCCTGGGCTGGGATGCCAGGTTCAGGGACTGCCTGACCTGGAGGGTGGGACACCTGTAATCAGGGTACCTACCGGTTTGACTTCCAGGGGTACTTCTCCAGGTGGGAGGGTGCGGAACTCTGGAAGGGGGTGCAGAGGGAGGAAGGACTCGCCTCTGGTACCGGCTCAACCACAGGGCTTCGATCCTGGGTTGGGAGGCCCGGTTCAGGTATTGCCTGACCTGGCGAGAGGGACGTCTGTAAGCAGTGTCCCCCCGGAGTTGTCTTCCAGGGGTACTACTCCAGTTGGGAGGGTGCAGAACTCTGGGAGGGGGTGCAGAGGGAGGGAGAACTCTCCTCTGGCACCGGTTCAAGATAAGGGTTTAGACCCTGGGTTGGTGGATCAGATGCAAGGTCACGGCCCTGGACGAGTGATAGAGTGGTGTTCTGAGGGTGCCCCGCATAGGAGGAGAGGGCGGAACCCCAGAAGGAGAGGTAGGGGGAGGAGAGCCTCGCCCCGGACTGCTGGTCAGCCTGAGGGTGCGGACCCTAGGTGGGAGGACCAGTGGCAGTTTGGCACTGCACGGAGGAGAAGGAGGGTGGCCGACGGGTACTACGGGCCTGGGGCTACTACCCCCCACTCTGTGAGACAGCAAGGGCCAGAGACATCTGGACGGCCTAGCGCCTGGTCCTGGCTGCGGACAACTAGGGAGCACCAGTGGGGTGGCTTAGTTGGTCCAGGGAGGTTTGAGAGAGGGAACCACCGGGTTCCAGAGTGGCGGAGAACCTGCGGGTGCCCCTGCAGTTGCGGGCCCGCATCCACGTTTTCTCGCCCCAAGCAGGGAAGCCCATCAAGGCATTGATCGGTCTACCCTGGCTTTTGGCTGGGAGGGGGTTGTGTTGGACTTGGCCCTTTTTCCCTGAATATTTCGCTTTTGTGGGAATAAACATGTCATGTTGAGGTATCTGAAACGCAAATGTTAAATACTGCGCAATGGTGTACGCAGGTTGATTTTGACCCTTGTGTAAATGTTACTTTTAAAATGGACGCCATTGCTGTGTGCTTGTGCCTGCCTGCCAGAGGTGGGTTACCAGTCTAGTCGTTTGTTTCCCAGCACCCCCAGCTTTTGGAGGGAAGCCTGGCACCCAGGGTGCTCTACACCTCCCCCTAAACCAGTTGGGACCGGTTCCCCAGGGAACCTTCCAGAAGCTTCCAGCCCTTTCTGGTAGGTGGGGTGAGGGGTGTATAAATAACGGAGCTGGGATGCCATGTGGTCAGACTGAGCGTGGACTTGATTGAGAGGGGACGCCCTGCCAGGAGGTACTGCCGCAAGGGCCTGTGTGCTGGCCCCTGAGCCCATCTGTACCCCTCTTTTGTCCACAGGGCCAGTGAGAGCCTTTGCTGGAGTGAAGACTGCTATGTCAGGAGGAGTGCCACTTTATGGGAGATGACTGCTTCTAAGAGCTGCTGTCCTGCACTGATGAGTGCCCACTGACTGCTGATCTGGCCCAGCATTGCCTGCCTGCTCTCCTGCTCTAGCGCCTCGTGAGCGCTACAACTATGCCCTGCCTGCTGGCTAGCGCCTGGAGAAGAAGAGCGCTTTATCTTACTGCCCAGGAGGTGAGGAGCTGACACCTGCAGCGCTGTGCTGCGAGAGCGCTATATTTCCAGTGACTGTGCCTTCCTGCCTGCTCCCTAGCACCTCGGGAGGGCTATATTTCATTGCCAGTGAAGGGGAGCGCTACCACTTTATGGTGTGGGACCTAGCGCTTTGTGAGTGCTACCATCCTATGTTGCCTGCTCTCCTGCTCCAAGTGCCTCGTAGGCGCTACATTTAAGGTGCCAGAAAGAAGGAGCGCTGCGTATTTTCGCTCGCGGGTGCCTACCCCGCAATTGCCTGCACTTATTCGCGAGCGGGTGCCCACCCCGCGTTGTCACCACAATTGTGCTCAGGTGAAACAGCAGGAGGCCACCCCGCTCTCCGAAATCACAGAGAAGAATCACCGCAGTGGCCCGAGGTGCCGTGGAGGGCCGCCGCGCTGCCCGCGGCGACCCGGAAGGGAGGCAAGGTGCCTGGATGCGGGTGGACCGGACCCGGAAGTGCTGCGCTGAGCGGGGCTCCCGTGAGCTGGTGGGAGCCCCGGTGCTGAGGGAGCCTGCTGGAGCCTCGCGGGCTCCGCGTTGAAGCCCCGGGTCCCAGGAGGGGGGCCCGGGTGAAGCTAGGAGACGTGCTGCCGTTGGCGGGGCTCCCGTAGTGCGAGGGAGAGCCCCACATGTTCCCTGCACCTGCTGCCGGAGAAAGAGGAAGCCGTCAGGAGAGGTCCTGGAAGAGCAGGGGACTGTCGAGGCACATATCGGTGCCTGTCCCCTGCTGGAAGGAGTCCGGTGGCCAGAGGAGTCCGCCCGCGAAGAGTCCCGGTCAGTGGGGGCTCTTGGAGGCATAGAGGGTTCCGGGGGCCATTTGCTTGAAGGAGGGGCTCCCCACGCACCGCGAGTGCTTGTTCCCTTCTTGGGGCCAGTTCCTTCTCTTGCCTGGCAGCTCCACAGTGAGGGGCATTTCTTCAACTACCGAGCCCCGGAGGAGGGGGCTCCAGCGGACCTGTACCTTCTGGCCTAATTTGCTGAACCCAGCTGCACCGCCAGTAGCGGCAGCTGCAACGTGTTGAGACCTGTCTTTTTGCGAGACTTGGAGTGGGGCTCCCATAAGCGCAGGGTCGGCGTCTGTGTAATTTTCCACAACTGCCCCGCTGGACAGTGGGCAGTTGCCACGTTTTGGGCCTAACCCTTCTTCCAGTGTCCCAGAGTAGGGGCCGCCCCAGGCGCAGTGGCGCCAAGGACTAATCTACAACGGGGGGCATATTTGCTTGACATACGAAAGCGGGCCCTACCATGGAATGGTGATAGTCGGGGTGCACGACCGCTGATGTTTCATGCCCCATGCTAATTTGATCAGGCCTGATGTTATGCATAATGCATTTGTTGATGCTTACTGACAAGTTATAATGTCCTATGGTTATGCATTTACGCTGATACGGTTTTCCAAGGATATGCCTCATGGATGTGGTACTGTTGGTGTTCTGCCTAATAATTTCTGCCTCGCGCTAATGTGTCCATGCCTCAAGTCATGCTGCGGGGTACTAGGTTCATACCAGATTACGTTTTATGCCTAATGTGGTCCTCTGCCTAAGGTTATGCCCACAAGGATGCCTAATCTAAGGTTGCCTAAAGCTAACTGGATATATGCCTAGAGTGATTTTATGCTTATGCGAATATGATGCATACAGTGTTTCTATGCCTGACCTAAAGCATTTATGTTAATGAGGTTTATGCCTATTTTTGTGCACCGTGGGCTTTGATGCCTATTGTGATTTATGACAATGAGGTTATGATGCTACATGTTTATGCCTACTTGGTTTATGCAAAGGCGATGTTGCTACGTGCATGGTCTTGCCAGTAGCTACTGGCTGATGTACCCTTATTATTACTACTGGACTTTCATTTGTTCCTTACACCTACATTACTCCTAATTATATTGTGATGATGTTGGCAGCGGCCCGATTGGCCCTGCCCTGTAAATAACCCCATGTAAATGATTGCTGGGTGTCAGTTGGCACCGTGTTCATACCTGTGATAATATCCTAACGTGTTCTGCATAATACATATGCTGTTTTTTTCATGCAACCTGGTGTGGAGTCTCTTTTGTACTGTGCCCAGTGTGTTGCCTGTGAGTGTGCTGCGCAGATGCTTTACACAATGCCTCCGAGTTTGGCCTACCCGCTCCGCACCACGCTACCCGTTTCTAACAAAATGGCAATTGAAAACTGCACAAACAGGCTGCAATGGCAGGCCTGAGACATGTTTTCAGTGCTACTTAAGTAGGTGGCACAATCAGTGCTGCAGGCCGACAATCAGCATTCATTTTACAGGCCCTGGGCACAGGCAGTGCTACTTTACTAGGGTCTCATAAGTAAATTAAATATGCCAATTGGGGATAAGCCAGTATTACCATGTTTTAAGTAGTGAGCACATGCACTTCAGCACTAGTTAGTAGTGGTAAAGTGCTCAGAGTCCTAAGGCCAGCAAAAATGAGAACAGTAAAAATGGAGGAGGATGGCAGACAGTTTGCATGAAGACCGCCCTAAGGTTGACAGGGTTAAGAATAAGATGTCTCCCATGCAGCTTAAGTGAGGATAACTACCCAACCCCCTGGAGAGGTCTCCTCACTAAGACGGAAGAATCTGGATAGAATATCAGCAATGGCGTGGTCTGACCCTGTACGGTGTTCCACAGTAAAGTCCATTCCATGTAGGGAGATGGACCACCTCAAAAGTTTGGGTTTTTCATCTGAGGGGTCTGTGGTCTGTCTGAACCCGAAAGTGAGTCCCAAACAGGTGTGGTCTCAGCTTTTTTAGTGCCAGACCATACATTCCCTCGCAATCGCACTCCACCTCTGTTCCTGTGGAAGTAACTTCTTAAGTTAAACTTAAGACCAAAACTTAAGTTTAACTGAGACAAAATCCAAACTTTACTACTAAATGCCCTTTTTGAATACCGAAAGTCGTAAGGTTAGGATTTTGTCTCAGATTACTTTTGTGAATCGGGCCCGATGTTCTTTGGATGAAACCTTGTGTGACACCATTGTGTGCAAAAACACTAGACTGCATTAAAGCAGCTGTTAGACTTGGGATTTTTTGGCATGTTTCCCCTGACTTTTTGCTTTCTGACCTCCCAGTTTTGACTCTGTTTTTGCTGGTTTAGTGTCTCAGCGCACTTTCTCATTGCTGTTCAGTGTTGAAGTGCAAGTGTTCCTGTTGTAAATTGTTATTATGGATTGGTGTTTCCATGATTGGTTGATTTGATTTACTAGTCAGTCCCTAGTACAGTGCACGGTGTGTGCCCAGGGCCTGTAAATTAAATGCTGCTAGTTGGCTTGCAGCACTGGTTGTGCCACCCACACAAGCAGCCTGTAAATGTAACTCTGGCCTCCATTGCAGAGCCTGTGTGCAGTCTGGTACTGCCAGGTCGACTTGGCAAGTGTACCCACTTGCCAGGCCCTAACCTTCCCTTTTTTTTACATATGAGTCACCCCTAAGGTAGGCCCAAGGTACCTCTGTGGGCAAGGTGCAGTGTATGTGAAAGGTAGGACATGCCCTGGTGTGTGTGGCATGTCCTGATAGTGAATTACTGCCAATTTAGTTTTTCACTATTGCAAGGCTACCTGTTCCCATAGGACAAAATGGGGAGTTTGTTTATAACATCTTATACAAAAAACTACCCCTTGGAACAAGGTAGAAAAATAAAGTTTAGTAGGCCTAAACTGAGAATCTAAAGATGCATCTTTTACTAAAGGTGATTTTTACATTCTGTGTTTGAAAATAGCAATTTTAGAAAGTAGGTATTTTCTTGCTTAGCCATCCGGTGTGCCTCTGCTGGGTTTTTGGATTGACCGTCCGGCTTTGGGATGACAGGGGCTGGGGAGGAGCAGTGGCTCCAGAGAGTCTAGATGGGACAGGGATGGGCTGAATAGACCTGGGCTGCATTTAGAGTAGGGGGAGGAGATTTCCTTTCACCTGAATGGGCCTGGTCTGCCTCTGACAATGCTGTCTCCACCTCCTGCCAGGAAGCTGCACCAGAGAGGACAGAACTGGTTCTGGCTGGGCACAGACACTCTCTGCCCCCAGAGAACAAAGGTTTTTGGGCTATAAAAAGTGGGGCCCAAACTTTAGAACTCTTTTGGAACCAAGAGACTGCCAAGAAGAAGAGCTGGAGAAGCTGTGAGGAGAGACTACCTCTTTGCTGTGTGCTTTGCTGTTTTGGACTGCAGTGGCTGCTTCTGTCTTGGGCAGTTAAAGGACTGGACTGAACTTTCTGCAACTTCCTTTTTGTGAGTTTCTCCAAGGGCTTGAGGTAGAGCTTGCCCCCTGTTCAAGAAGTCTCAGGAACAGCAAAGACTTCATGTTCTTCTGCCACCAGCACTGAGGACTGTGTGTTTTGTGCTGCAACAGAAGAAAAGCAACCTAACGCCGTCTACGAGGCGGCTGCCGACTCTGTGTCCTGAAGGCACCGCCTGACGCCGCACTGCAACCCTGGTCTCACGGCCACCGCCTGATGCCACCACCGAGCTGCTGCTTGCACCGCGACCTCTGGGCACCGCACTCCGCACCGCCTCACTTCACGCCGTTGCCCTGGTATCCCCGACGCTCCACACTGACATCGACCCCGCTGCTTGCACCGTGGTTCGGGGGCACCACTCGTAAGTTACACGATGCACCGTCCTCATCCCGCACCGCAGCCTGGGCCTACCAACGCCGGCGCCATCGACTCCAGTTCGTCAGCCGACGACAGTGCTTCAGCAACGACGACGCCGCTGCTTGCACCGTGACCTGCCAGCACCGCAACGAGCACCGCATCACTTCGCACCACATCCCTGGTCTCACCGACGCCGCTGGACGACCTTCACCGAGCCGCTGCCTGCACCACGACCTAAGGCACCGCACGCCGCACCGCTGCACTTCGCACCGCAGCCCTGACGCCTGCCGATGCCAACGCTACCGACTTCATCCGCGAGGAGTTCGATCTGCAACGCGTGTGACTTCAAGGGCCCGGTGACTCCTGCACCGACCTCTGGAACCGACGCCTGCGAACGCCGGCCTTTCATGGCTCATCGAGAGGTCGCCGACACACTACATTTCTAAAGGTACTGTTTTGCGGGTCTTCCCGACACCGTAGCTGGCACGCAACGCCGCGGTCAGCCAGAACTGTTTGGAATTGTTGTTCACGACGCCGTGATAGTCCCAGATGGAGCTATCGACTTCAAGGAACTTTATTTCAAGTCTATTTTGATAACTGAAGATTTCTAAGTACTGTATTGTGGATTTTTATCGTTTTTGGTCTTGTCTTAAGTATATAAAAATATTGGATATTTTTCTAAACTGGTGTGGTGTCCTTTTATAGTGCTTTCACTGTGTTACTGACTGCTCTTGCCAAGCTACCAAGGGGTAAGCAGGGGTTATTTTAGGAGTGTAACTCCCTTATCCTGACTAGAAGGAAGGGTCCCTACTTGGACAAAGGTGCAAACCCTTGCCAACTAGAGACCTCCATTTCTAACAGCAGCTATTCTGTGAGTTCAAATAGACGTGTTTGTTAACCAGATCTCGTCCCACAAGACTTTGGGAACAAACAAAAGAATAGCAGCCTTGAATGCACCCGACTAGGGTGGGAGCTCTGACCGATGCAGCCTCACGGGGCCTGCTCCCAATGCAGCAAATCCTAGCCGCCCCAGGTCTGCACATAAGCGGGGAATGCAATGGGGAGCAGAGCTTGTAAACAGCCATCTGCTTAGCAAAATGCACTGACAGTAAACGTTATCAGTAATATAAATTCAATTAAAAAGAGGGTTTTAGCTGATAAGCTCGAACTTGTCCTGTCAGGGAACACCAACAGGAGGAAAGAGGTTGAAGGGGGAAGTATTTTGCTACTTCCAGAAAATAGTAGTAGAAAGGAGACTTAAAGTTCTTTAGTCTTTGTAACAGACCAAAATAAGACAGGACTCCTCAAAGAGCCAGGATTTGAACGAGGAGGACGGATGATTGGTAATGCATAATTTCTTTTTCGGAAGGTAAAGAACTCACTTGTTTGAAATTCCTCATCCCTACTATCTCTTTGCCAGAGGATTCTTAGATAGATTATTCTTCAGCAGTGGATCCTCCCCTACCAGAATATTAGATTTTATCTAAGAATCCATGGATTTTCCATTACCACTCAACTCTAAATCTATCCCTAAGTTATCACAGCCACAGACGATGGAGGACTTTGACAGTTTACTTCTGCACAGTCACTTCCCAGCTAAACAGTTATCTGACACTGTCCTCTGTCTCCCCAGAGCTCAATTTGTCCCACACTCACTCCCCTTCCCGGTTCACTTCTCCTTCTTACCTAAATTGGCTATTCCCATGTACTTCAGCTGAAAATCTTTACAGTGAGTGGATGGGCAGCTTAAGCTTCACCTTAAGCTCCCCGTGTCTACCAAAAAACATGAATGTGTCCTTGTGTAACGTAACTGGTGCTCAAGTAAAGCGCTCCAATACCTTTGGGTCAAGTTCGCGCTATATAAATCTGCAACAAAAAAAAAATTACAATTGCATAGTTGTGATAAATAGCACATTTTTAAATGTTACCGTTTTTATAGTGTAGCCTTAATACCTCGTCGATTGAAAATGTTGCATGAGATGTACAGAATCTTGAGTGTGTCCTTAGGCGTGTTTTAACGAGTTTGTGAGTGTTTGAGATTATGAGCCCAACGTTTGTTGGATCTCTGGACAGAGTATGCAGCATAGAAGCAATTCAAGGTAACTTCTTTAGTTATAAACAGGGCTCTTCTTGCATGTTGCCCATCTCTGTGTCCCCGTTCTTCCTGCCCCTTCTGTCCTCTCAGGACCACCTCTTCCTCTCCTGGCTCCGTCCCACAGGGATGACCATCTGGCTACTGGTCATCCCATATTCAGGATCCTAGTGCCTCTTCCCTATGCCGATCCTACAATGTTCAATACTGCACATTCAGTGGCGTAGCTAGGGGTGGGGTTGGTCCACCCCAGGTGGCACTGTTTTTAGGGGCAGCGGGAGTCGTGCCTGTTGACTACCACCACCCCCCGGCCCTGAGATCAAGTCGGCCGCCACCCGCGCCTGCGCGGAACAAGTCTTCCGTCGGCCGCCACCCCCCCTCTTACCTGCACCCAGACGGCAAACTTAGGGGCCGACCCCGGTGGCAGTACGTGTAGCTATGCCACTATGCACATGTAACTTTTTTGTAGGGACAGGTTGCACACATATCTATGCTTACTTACTTATACAGTGGGCATGACTGGTAAAGATTTTGCCATGTGTAGGTGTGACTTACTCTTGTACTACTCCTGCCTTACTCGAGAGTACGGTGCAGTACTAAAGCATTAAGTCACAGCAAACTCTGTGTATTGGGTCCCATGTATCTTAATATAGGAACGTTACTGAGCACCGATTAAAATATAGGACCTAATTCACAAAAATATTGATGTGACTTACTCCTCTGGTATGCCTGTCACACTCACATTCAGGAATAGTACGGGCCCAGTTGACAAAGATTTTGCTTGGACTTACTCTTGTAGTTCTCCTAAATGGCAGCTGTAAGTCAAGAGCAAGCCAGGAGAAATGCTAGTGTATTACTTAAAGCTAGAAATAGGAGAAGAGTAAATGATACTCATTCACCATCCTTTGCTAATTGGGCACCTATTTTATATCATATATTGCTAATATTCTGCCATGTAGTGGAATTGTTTGTTCGCCCATTGGGATAACCCAGTGCATTCAGGACATGAATGCCTGACTTTTTTGAACCAACCAAACACACTCAATGGATGACCTCCCCGAAAATAGTGTCAGTTCTGCCTTTGACTTGGCAAGCCATCATTTTTTTATTCACTTTTAAAGCATGCTTCTTGAAAATTCTGTAAAGTGTCCCAGTGTTCTGTCACGTGAGCAGACCCCCCCTGCCTCCTCCCTTTTGCAGTAAATAGAGGTAAGAACCACACTTCCATGGCACGATTCATCTGCGCACATTAAGTAGCTTTTATCCATAATTATATTACTATTCAATTCTTCCCTAATATTCTCCATAAGGAGCCTACCTTTGCTCACTAAAACAGGAAACAAATGTAGCGGTTTTTCAATTTCTATTCACTTAGCAATATTTCCCCCAGAAAAATGAAGAAAAGGTTGTATTATAGTTATATCAGTCATATTCTTTTATATGCCCTAGTTAATACTAAGAAGTAGTGATTTCCTACTTATTTTTTGTGATTAATATTTTGGTGAAATTAGCATAATTTAGACTCGAGGTATAACTGCAAAGTGGGATTTGTAATTAATTTAATTAGCTCAGTGGATTTATTCGTAATCAGGATGTTCTTTTCTTTTATGGCTTGATATAGTAATTAAAGATCATTTGATTGCATACTAGTGGTGAAGCATATGCTGGATGAGGCAGATGGCGACAAGACCAGCTTGTATCAGCCCTCTGGCCCTGGTGCTTGCTGTAGGTTTCTCAGCACGTAGCATTTTCCAAGAGTCACAGAGAAAGAGTTCATTCGAGGTCCTGGAACCTTAGAAAAAATGAAATCAGCACAGCTTGCACTGTTCCCTCCTAGATTGTCCTACTGCTTTGTGCATTTTCCCTTGTATTTGTGAATAATCCATAACATGGCACTCTGAGGGACATTATCACCCCTTGATCAGTGCACTATCTCTACCATTTCTGGAGCTACCGAGGCAGAGCCCCTTGTAGTGCAGCTCCAAACCCTGATTGTGGTTTAGGATCGCTGCTCACCTCCTCCGATGACTATAGATCATAGAGAACGCCGCAGCCAGACTCGTCCTGGATCTCCCTAGATGAACCAACATCACCCACTAGACGAGCCCACATCACCCGCCACCTCAGGGAACTTCACTGGCTCCCTGTACAGAAAATATGCCAGTTCAAGCTCCTGAACTATGCATGCAAGGCCCTACACAACTGCGGACCCGCCTACTTGAACCACCGCCTGAACTTCCATCAGCCGACCAGACACCTCCGCACCACAGTGCTTTCTCTAACCCGCACCCCCTGCATCCGACGTAGCAGATGCAGAGGCCGCTCCTTCTGCCACCTGGCAGCAAAGACATGGAATGAGCTACCCTTTCATCTCCGGACCTTCCCACCTCTTTCAGAGTTCCAAAAGACTGGGCTATTCAGCTAATTAACTGGACCCTGCCAGCGTCTGGATACACCTATGGGTGACAAGAAGCGCTCTAGAAATCTACTGATTGATTGATTGATTGAGAAAGGGGGCTGAGGACAGCACAGTTTTCTGCTCTCATACATTAAAGTGGAACATGCAATATTCATGTCATCGATTCCAAGTGTTATAAATGGGAGTTTCATGCAACTAACTAGTTAGTAAAGGCCTGTGATGAAGTCCAGTTTTAAGGTACAGCTTAGAATGAGCTTCAGCATTTTCACGAGCCTTTTGTAAATAAATATCATTAATGCAAAATACATACGTTAGACCTGGCTTTTTCAGCGGGTTTATCCTAAGACATTTTGCTTTTTGGCCTCCTGTTTCACACCTTTTTTTGTTGGTTGTATGACTCTGAGCACTTTACCACTGCTGATCAGTGCTAAAGTGCATATGCTCTCCCTTTAAATTGTGTTTATGGATTGGTGTTTCCATGATTGGCATATTTGATTTTTCTAGTGAGTCCCGAGTCCAGTGCACGGTGTGTGCCCAGGGCCTGTAAATCAAATGCTGCTAGTGGGCCTGCAGGACTGATTGTGCCACCCACACAAGCAGGCTTTCAAAGGGGCCTCAGACCTGCCACTGCAGTGTCTGGGCGCGGTCTCTACTGCCATGTCGACCTGGTAAGTACACCCACTTGCCAGGCCCTAACCTTTCCTTTTAGTACCTGTGAGTCACCCCTAAGGTAGGCCCAAGGTACCCCTGTGGGCAGGGTTCAGTGTATGTCAAAGGTAGGACATGCACGGATGTGTGTGACATGTCCTGATAGTGAACTACAGTGTATTTCGTTTTTCACTATTGAAAGGCTATCTGCCTCATAGGATAGAATGGGAGTTTACTTATAACATCTTATAAGTATGACTTCCCATTGGGACAAGATAGAAAGATGGAGTTTAGTATGCCTGAACTCAGAATATAAAAATGTATCTTTTAGTAAAGATGATTTTTATATTGTGTGTTTGAAAGTGGGTATTTTCTTGCTTAGCCATCCTGTGTGTCTCTGCTGGTCTGTTGATTGACTGTCTGGCTTTGTAACGACAGGGGCTGAGGATGTGCATTTACTGTAGACAGCCACTGAGGTTGAGGTGTGTCCTGCCTTCCCTGGATGAGTCAGGGCTGGGGTGAATAGACCTCGACTGCATTTAGAGTAAAAGGAGGAGATTTTCTTGCACCTGAATGGGCCTGGTCTGCCTTACACAATGCTGTCTCCACCTCCTGCCGAAAAGCTGGACCAGAGAGGACAGAACTGGTTTTGACTGAGCACAGGGCCCCTCTCACAAGAGAACAAAGAGAAATGATGTATAAATATTGGCACCCAAACTCCAGAACTTTAGATTACTTCTGGACTGAAGTGGAATCTCTGCCAAGGAAAAGAGCTGGCAAAGCTGAAGGAGTAGTACTACCCCTTTGGTGTGTGCTGTCTGGGGTTGGCCTGCAGTGGCTGTTTCTGCCAAGGAGAGGATAAAGACTTTGCTGTGTGCTGTGTATCCTGCTTGAAGAAGATCTCCAAGGGCTTGAAGTAGAGCTTGTCTCCTGTTCTGAAGTCTCAGGGACACAAAGACTTTACTACCATCTCCCTTGAACTTCCTTGCTGGGAGTTCTGACCTGCCAAGAGGTGCCTGTTGCGTTGTTGGGCCTCTGGAAGTTGTTCCTGCTGCTGGGAGCTGGAAACGAGACGCAATGAAGAGAAGCGCGACGCATCCGCACCCGTTTTCGGCGCATTGCCGCTGTGCCGCTGAAGAAACCGATGCAGTGCCTGCCTGCAGCTGGAGAAATCACTGCACGCTAAATCCTGTGCACTGATCTCCGAAGTCCGAGATCACCGCACCGATTCCGATGCCGGCCCTGTTGTGCAGCTGCAAGAACCAACGCATCATGGGACCGCAGCTGAATAGACCAACGCAGCGCCGTTGCCTCCACTGCTGCATCGAGAACCGACGCATCCTCGACCCCCACTCATCGCACTGGTGCGCCAAGTCTACGAGGACGCCTGGCCGCAGTAAGAAACCAACGCATCACCTCCCCTTCAGTAAGAAACCGACATATCACCTCCCCTTCAGTAAGGAACCAACGCATCACCATCCCTGCGTGGCAGTAAGAAACCGACGCATCACCTCCCCTGAAGTAAGGAACTGACGCATCACCTTCCCTGGGGCTGTTTTTGTTTATGATTTTGACGCATCCAAGGTACTTTGTGTTGAAAGTGTTGCATCTATAGTTTGCTATGGACAGAACTGTTTTTACCTTCTAAAAGTCATATTTTGATTACTGTATGTTGGATTTTTGTTGTTTTGGTCTTGTTTGGTTTAATAAAGAGTACTTATTTTTCTAAACTGGTGTGGTGTCCATTTGTAGTGTTTTCACTTTATTACTGTATGTGTGCACTGCACAAATGCTTTACACACTGCCCCTGAGATAAGCCTGTCTGCTCGTGCCTAGTACCAAGGGGGTGAGCAGGGGTTATTCTAGAAGTGTATCCCCCTAACCCTGACTAGGAAGAAGGGTCCCTACTTGGACAAAGGTGCGAACCATTGCCAACGAGAGACCCCCATTTTTAACAACATACATGTACAACATACACACACACACACACACACACACACACACACACACACACATAGAGGGGCTTTGAGTCAGCTGTCTTCATCCAGTGATCTGTTCAGCTGTCATTCACATTTTACTTCCACCACAGAATGCAGAATGGGGCGATGGGTGAGTGCACTTCAGCAATTGGCTTTTTCCATTATGTGCAACAGCATTTTCCCGATCACCTCTGCACGCCCATTTAAAATGCAATGCGCTTCGGTGCTAGGGCTGGTTGGCTAGTACTTTATGTTGCTGGTGGACTTTAATTTCATATGTTTCCATTCTTAATCCTTTTTTACTGGTTTTTTTTAGTCATCATTGTGTGTTTAAAATATGGGCCTCATCTACAAGAATATGATGCAGTGCGGCGCCGCAAGCCATTTAGCTGCGCCGTGCTGCATCATTTCCAAAGCACAGGCATGCGTCGTATTAACAACAATATGATGCATCCATGTGGTTTCCCCTGCGCATGCACACAATTGGCTGCCATACACCAGCGCAGGCACCCTCCCTTACATCATTTTGCAAAAGGAGCCTGCACTGCAAGGATGATTGTTTTTGTGCAGGAAGGCTCACCTTCCTGCACAATAACAATCATTAATGGCATTTTCCTCTTGCTATGCCTGCTGCTGAAGGATAAAAAAACGAGGAGAAATAAAAGTATTTCTCCTCATTGCACCAGACGTAGGATTCTGATGCATTCCCAGTTTTATAACATTTTGTAAATCTGGGAATGCGTCCATATCCATTGAGGTTGCATTGGAACACCCAGGGCAAGACCCATGGAACGCCCCTTACAGGCAGAGCAATGTGTGAAAGGGGCCCATATTTACAAGACTATGAAAAGTCACGTCGGGTGACTTCACATGTCAGCCCAGTGCACTGCCAGTGCGTCCAAAAAAGTGACGCACTTGCAGCGCAATGGGCTTGTAAATAAGTCCCTATGTCTTTAGGTTACAGCAACTCAAAGTCAATAGTACCTTTTATTTGCATCAATAAGAATCATACCTGTTCTAAGTACACTTGCTTTCGCGTAAGCACCTTTTCTGTTCTAGTAAAATTCTAAGTGACTCTTTTCTTTCATTTAACATTTTGACTGCAAGCATGGAGTTGGCACTTTCAGGCAGTGGCATGTATATATATTGGCCGAAACGCGTCATGGCGGACTAATTTGGTGGCAATAAACTAAAACTTTGCACTATTTACCGGGTCCACGCTCGTTTTTCCAGAAGGAGAGTGGGAGTAGCAAACGAGTTACGTCATATATATATATATATATATATATATATATATATATATATATATATATATATATATATATATATATATATATATATATACATACATACTGTTCTTCTTTCTGTGTCATTAGTGTACATTTAAAAAATGCACCAATCTCACCAGATTGCCAAGGTCAGAGGCATTGGCTTTGCTAATGCTTGTTCATCCTTGCTAATAGTTGCCACTACTATTCTGTAGTTACTTGAAGCTATTCCAGTTGATGGCTTGAGATGCTGTATTAATCCGTAGCAAATGAGATCTCCAGATTGCAGCTGAGCAGCTTAGCATCAAATAATCCTAATAGAAACTTCTGCACTTGACATATTCTATGCTGGAACAGCGCTGCACTAGACTCTATTATTGCATATTAGAACCCCACACATTATATTAAGAGCAGCTGTGGTGAGGAGTGCTCTACTCATTGCATGAATCAGAGCCCTACTGACAGGTACTGCTGTTGCCCTTTGGTATTTCCTATCGCCAGTTTCTGGTACTGTCCATTGGTATAACAGCCTGGCTGAGAAATGTTGTTACTGCCCATTAGAGTAGAACTTTCTACTACTAGTCCAGTACTATAAACTAGGAATCTTGGGTCAGCGGACTCATGCGCTCAGTGCAAGGTTCTCTGTTTGATTACATAGTCAAAGGTTTGAACACAGATTGGCCCACATAGCCTTTCGTCCTTGTGAAATTAATGCCATTTAGGTGGGTACCATTGACCATGCTTTAAGTAAAGGAGACCACTCGGGGTGAATGTGCACTTTATAAACACACCTGCTATGTTACCTGTGTAGTAAAGTAACTCTACAGTTGAGTGGCCGTAATGTAACCCTTTGTACATCTCACTGAAAACGATAATTACTAGGGTTGAATAGCACAATCTATCATCTGACTTTTCTCTAGGGGACAGTAACAGGTGTTAATTCTAACCCAATTCAATGGTGTCCATTTTATTGATCTCAGAAGGATGACAAGATTGTGAATCTGTGGCTTTCAAGATACACAAATATCTCTACAATGGATATCTTTGTCCTGTCAACTACCTTACTGGCACTGCATGGATATAGGTTACAAAAGTAATTAAAAGTTGTAATGACAGTAATTCAAGGTTATAATGACAGTAGACAGGTAAGCGGATTTCTGAATATGTTAAAGTGAGAAACTGATCCAGTTCAAGGAGAACATCAAGAGATCGTGGCAGCGCCTGAGGATACTGGCACTGGGCAATGAAATCTCAGTGCACACAGTTCAGTACTCTATGCTATACATCATTAGCACAAGAAGCAGCCTTATGCAGCAAGAAATGTTATACAAGATTCTAAATAACATTATGTATACTGTTTTTCAAATTATCATGTCTGTTTGGTAATGGATTTGTTATGTATGGCTCTCATAGAGAGACTCTTGTTTATTTCAGTTTCTGAATCTCATAACTCACTGCTATGACATAGCTGGTTACCTACTGTTGTGAAGTCATAAAGGCCTTCCAGTCCAGGCTGGACTCCTGGCAGCTCTGCTTGCCTCCTTTGACTGAAAGCAGAACGCACAGCTGCAGGAGGGGGAAGAAAGGCAAGGAAGGTGGTGGGGGTTAGTCAAGGAAGGCGGATATGTGTTTTTTTCACCTTTGGGACAGGGATACATAACAGAGGCCATGTTTTGTAAGGCTCCCCCATTATTCCTCTACCGTTGCGTAACAATTGAAAGCAGGGGCGGAGGATTTTTGGGGACATAAATAAGATAACATTTTGGATGAGTAAATAGTGAATTACAGGGATTTTTTTCACCTTGGGGTTCCGAGTGAAATCATAGACAACTCGAGCTTTGCTCTTGTTGCCTATTTAATGTCACTCAGAACCTCTCAGTGAAAAACATTCCATAATTCACTTTTAACACTTATAATTGTATATGTACTATACACTACTAATAGATTTTCACTGTCTTGAACAGGGATTTCTAAAAGCAATAATCCACTACAAGTGCGACACGACAGAACTCATAATCTACCACTGTGACGTCGTACAGCGGCAGTGCGCCACTCACTGATCTGTTGGCTGCCCTGACAAGTCTAATAGTGGTTGCATTACCACAGTGACAGAGGCACCTGATGGAGCAAGGACTCACAAATGAGACTTGCTCGGATACAATCTTCTCATAAGTATTAATGTATTAAAAATTGTATTGTTCATACTAACCACTGCACACACAAATATAAGTAGCAAGGAAGCTTGCCTATGTGTTTTAACTAACAAGTAACGCTTGTCTATTCTAAAATGGCCGCTAAAGCGCGGGAACTTTACTGCGCATGTCTCAACCATATCAAGTGGTGTGACGTCTTTCTTTGCTTGGAGGGAAACTCTTGCTTCTGCGCAGTGTGCATTAAATGGCTGTTTTATGTTTTCACGTGCTACAGCTTGCTCTCAAGTTGCACTTAAACTGTGGTATTTTAACGCTACTAATGCGGGTTAGAGTTTATAAGTAAATGGGAATAGAGTAGAAAGAGTGGGAATACAGTGAAACAATTTATTTGTGATTTTAATAGTTTCTTCTTTGACTTTTATTAGTTCGTAAATTGGGCCTGGGGTTTGGTGAACTGAAATTCGAGAGGCATTGTTCTGCGCATGCGTCCTGCATGGCTGCCCAGAGAGAGGAAGGATGAAGTCAACCTGGACGTCGTCCAAGGCCATGACCTGATGGCCAATATTGCTGTATTCATGAATGTCCCTACTAATATGCAACAATGTACATGAAGAAAGTATAAACTTTGTCCTGAGACGGGTGGGAAATAAAGCAAATGTATTTAATGTGATGGGCGGTATTCTAAAACAATGGGCTTAAAGAAAATGAATTAAATCAATATGGTGTGAGGATCAACCCCCTGTCCCTGTCCAATCAGAAGTAGTGGCCCCATAATTCTGCAACATTAAGGGGAGTTACATGGGCGTAGAAGGGTATAATAGGTATAGATTAGTTAATTAGTTAGTCCAGTCCAGTCCAGGCGCAGTACGGACCAGTCCAGCCCAGACCAGAACAGACCAGGCTTTTGGTGCTAGACGAGCTGATCGATTGCAGACTGAACCGCTGTCCAGAGAGGTCCTGAGGTGGGGGCGGCGGAGTCCATTAGAAGGAAGACACAGAAGAAATCAAGGAGAAGCGAAGTACCAGAGAGGGGAACGACGCAGGCGTCGTTGATAGAGAGGTCACCATTCCTGTCCTGATCCGGGAGGAGGTCTTTGCTCTTCATCCTTCCAGGGTCCTATCTTTCCAACTCCTTGGCCAAGGGGTTTGGTTCTCGCGCTTAGGTAAATATAAATTCAAACCTTAGTTGCGCTGCTGTCTCTATCCTCTCCTTTCCTATGGAACCGTCATTGATCGATAATTGATTATTATGCTTCAACCTAGATATACGATTTAAGTATCATGTGGTTCTGTATTTTACTCTGCTAAATCTTTAGATAAATATTTTAAAACTTCTTGACTCAGTGATTATTTCAAAATTATGAATTATATGGAACGTTACTCATTTTAAACTTCCCAATTATCAAAAGGTCCATTGGTAAGTCATTACTCTTCAATCGAAAAGTAATTGGTAGCAGGGATTTTGATAAAGAGTACAACTGACCCACCAGCGGAAATTGCTAGCGTAGTATGAATGTATGGGCCAAAGTGAGTATTTTGTGTATGAATGCTTGTTGCTAGTAACCCGCTGGATCAGTTTTCTGGTTATCAGAGGATGGTTTCATTTTGTTAGTTGGGTAATGAGAATTTTATTTTTATGAACTAACATCCATTATTGTTTAAAGTTTGTTTTATGTTGTCCAGAAATCCCCGGGGAAAATTGAATAGCGGATGGTAAGTGGAAGCCATCCTGCAGTGAGGTTATCTGTCAGGCAGAAATAGTACTGAAAAGTTAAGCAGGGCTATCAGTACTCGTTAGGGACTCTGTGTATGTGAGTAATAGCAAAGGAGTATGCTGGTGAAAATTTGATGTTATATCACCTAGAAAGGGTAACATTGAAGGAGTAACAGGTATTTCTAAAGCTTATGTGAAGGGTAAACGGAAGGGTTTTACTCGTAGTGTATGTTTAGTAAACGGAAGGGTTTTACTAAGTGTGAGAGAGAAACTATTCTTTCCAATTTAGAGAAACTGACACGATAGCGAATGTTTTATGTTGTTATTGAATTTTAATAAGAAGCGTAGAGAATTAAAGTTTTGCGTACGATTTTGTAAAGGGAGGGTCAGCTGCCGGAGAGGAAGCTGACGTCACAAAGCGCCGCGCTGGGATTGGTTGAAACAGCGGGCGTGGAAGGACCCTTGTAAAGGAGGGGTCAGTAGTCAGGAGTAATACTGACATCACAAAGCGCCGCGCTGGGATTGGTTGAAACAGCGAAGGACAGAGAAACGCAGATTGTAAAGAAGGGGTTGTCAGAGTAAAACGTCACTAAAAGGCCGTGATAGGATTGGCCCAGAGACAAATGTTATCTGGAAGTTAATTGGTTGACAGTGTAGAAGTCGAAATCCTAGTGGATAGTGAAGATTGTATGTTTAAACGTGATCCGACTTTAATAGGAGTTCGTCCAGATAGGAGATTCCTAGGCTTTGCAGAATATAATTTCATACATCGAGATTTACCCAGAATGTACGGAGTAAAGAGGAAAATGTCACTCCTACAAAAGATTAAGAATTATTTTAAAAAGGACAAACCAATCAAAACTAGGGAAGGAATTATCATTCCACCAGCTAAAACGCCCGCTTCATTTATGATGATGGAGAGAGGTTATCATACTTGTGTATGGATAGAAAATTGGATGGAATATACAAAAATTGATGGAATATTAGCTTTTCCCGAGAATGGTACTTTCAATGGAAGAATTCTTCAAAATCTAAGGTTAAGAATGAATGACTTAGAACCCAGACCTAGATTAACTCAATACGAAGCCTTAGAGGAATGGGAAACCGAGGCATTTGAACGTGACCGATCCAGAAGTAATAGGGGACATCAGGGATTTTTCCCTAGATACCAAAATGAGTCGAGGGACGGTCAGATGAAACAGTGGAGAAGAGCGATGCTCACAGAGGGTTTATATCCAATATTAATGGCAGAAGAATCGTCAGTGAATAAATGCACAGAAAAGACAAAACATTTGACTAGATTTGGAGATTCAGAAGATGAATTTATGGAAGAAATATTAAAGAATCCACCACCATATCAGGAAGGGACAAGTGGATGCACCCCAAGTGCACCACTGCTAAAAACACCATTAGTACCACAAGTATTGCATGATTCACCAGTTAGTAGAGTACTTCACGATAAAGAAAAGGAAGCGATAGATAAAAACAGAGCAGAATTAATTCAGAAAGTAACACAATTGAGTATCCATCCTGATTCGCTGACCATACCTGTAACGATTGGTCCAGTGGTTCCCCTATTTGGTGACAAAGTAACTTATCCCAAACCTCTAGTTATGCCTACACCTGTGAATATTCCTAAACCTGAAGCAGTAGTAATGGTTGAGGATCACTTTAGTGATTGCGAGTCTATGATTTCATTAATGGACTTGCCCATTCGAGATTCTGTAAATAGTACTCCCAGAAGAGTAACACCTGGTTGCTCCAAAGATGTAAACATAATAACTTCATCAGGAACGAAAAGTGCCACAGTAGTTACACCTGAAGACTTAGAAAGGTGGGCACAAGGATCAGACAAACAGAACTCACCCCCAAAGATCATGGATATTTATAAATTAAAAGTTGAGTTAGAAGAAATGATAGCAGGAAATGTAGGGGTAGATCGCCTAAATACATACGATGAAGAAGAACTATTGTTCGTATGCAGAAGCATCACAAGAAATGTAAAAATATTTCATGAGAAATTATCAGATTTAGCTCAACAGATGGGAATTGAAATAGGGAAGTCAAAGGTGTTACAAAAACCCTACAGAGCAGATTTTTCAGACAAAGATTTAGAAAGCATGAATGCCTCTGGTCGAAAATTACAAGTAAAAGAATTAATGACAGTTTTACAGAAATGGGGAGAGCTAGACAAATGGAAAGTTAGATGGACAAAGAAAAAGGAAGAGGCACGATACAGTAGAACAACTTCTGAATATTTGATGAAGGAAACAGGAAAAGGAGATCAAATGTACCCGATGCGAGAAGTTCCAGGAGGGGGATATGTACATGTCCCATGGAGCAGGCAGGATATTTTGTCGTTTACGAATGACTTTCCAAAGTTGAGAGAAAAGCCGATTGAATGGTACAAGCAGGTTGAGAGGTTTGTGAAGGTGTCAAAGGTATTGTTGAAGGATTTAGATGGATTGTTTGACATAGTGGTACCTGCCGATTTATGGACAGATTGTAAAATTACAGTTGATTGGCCAAGTGAAGAGTATCCTAGAGATCCAAAGACAGGTGCCCCGTCAAATGATGTAATGAAAAAGTATCAGCAGGTGATAACTTACCTGAAAGGGAAAATACCGCCAAAAGAAACAGACTGGGTGAAAATAGACAGAACTACCCAAGAAGCCAGTGAATCGGTACATGCCTACTATGAGCGTTTATTGCAGGTATTTAAACAGTATAGTGGATTTGAGGATATTGGAGATAAAAACATGAGTCAGTTTGTCTACCAATTTGTTTACGGTCTGAAGCCAGAGATTTGTCAGATGATTAAGCAGCACATGTTGTGCTGGCAGGGGAAACCGATTGATGAGATTTTGAAATATGCCAAATATTGTGGAGACGATATTGAAGATAGGCACAAGAAATTGCAAGAGAAAGTGATGTGGGCTCAAGTAAAAATGGCTGAGAAACAGGGAATTAATTTGGATAGTCCAAATGATAATCAGGGAAAAGATCCTGGAACGAATGGTGACTCTGGAAATGGAGGAAAATTGAGAGGACGAATGAGTAGAGAAGAGGCTAAAAAGAAGTTTCTTTGTCATGGATGCGGAAAATTGGGGCATTGGAAAGATGAATGTAAAAAGATTCGGAATAATAATGGCCCAAATCAAAATTTAAATCCACAGATGCAGAATGACTCACAGCAGGGTGTAAATCCTCCGAGTCAGTTGCCACCAGCACCTATACAGGGTAATGTAAGCAGAGCAAAGCACGGTTCAGGCGTCGGATATCAAGGAGGAAGTGGTAAGAATGATTATGTAACCTCACAATTTCTTTTACAGGACGACTTTTGTACCTATTGCCAATGACGGTGCCTGGGAGAGGGGGAGAAGGAGTGCGTACTTGGTGCATCCTTACCAGTAGATCAGTCAGGTCCATATGTTGAAGGGACTGTGGAAGGTAATGATATTACTTTCCTTTTGGACACTGGTGCTACCAGGTCTACTGTGAGAACAGCAGACATCCCAGACCTTCCTCTCTCTGGAGAAGCTATCCAAGTTGTGGGGGTGGCTAATCAAAAGATTAGAACACCTCTTACCGAACCAATGGAAGTAAAAATCGGAAATTTTAGAGAAATGCATCAATTTGTAGTGTGTGATTCCAGTCCAGTAAATTTATTGGGCCGGGATTTGTTATGCAAGATGAATTGTACAATTTTCTGCACGCCGGATGGTGTGGCAGTTCAGACCCCAGATGAAGACCATGTATATAAGTTTATGATCGCAAAGCAAGGTACAGAGGTAGATGAGATGTTTTCTTTGATAACAAAAGACGAGTTACCAGAAGAACTGAAAACTACAGTGAATTCCATGGTATGGGATTTCACGGGAAAAGAAGTAGGACTTATGGCCAAAATAGACCCAGTTAAAATTACTGTAAAAGAAGGTGCGATTTTCCCAAACACCCGACAGTATAAAATGAGTGCAGAAGTAAAGGCAGGAGTCATTGAAGAAATTAACAGAATGGTAAAACAGGGAATACTAAAAGAAGTAATGAGTAGCCCTTGTAACTCACCAATCATGGGTCTGAAGAAACCTAGTGGAAAATATAGGATTGTTCAGGACCTACGTAAAATAAATAAGATTGTGGAACCCTGTTGTCCTATAGTACCAAATCCTGCAGTAATTTTATACCAGATTCCTTGGAGTGCAGGATGGTTTACTGTGATTGATTTATGCCAAGCATTCTTTTCCATACCATTACATCCAGATAGTCAGTATCTATTTTCATTTAAATTTGAGAACAAGGTCTATGTATGGAATCGTGTTCCTCAGGGGTACACGGAAAGTCCTTCCATCTTCAATCAGATATTGAAAAAATGCCTAGAGAAACTAGTGATGCCAGGAAGCTCAGTCTTAGTACAGTATATAGACGACTTACTAGTGGCAGCTAACACCAGAGAGGACTGTGTTGTTGACACCATTGCATTATTAAATCATTTAGCTGAAGAAGGGCACAAAGTTTCACCTGAAAAATTGCAGTTCTGTACAACAGCAGTTAAGTATCTAGGACACCAGATTGAGAGGGGCAAAAGGAGAATAACAGCTGAAAGAATAAAATTAATAAAGAAAATGCAGATGCCTGTCTCTCAACGAGAAGTGAGAATGTTCCTTGGAATAGTAGGTTATTGTCGACAATGGATACTAGGATTTTCCCTGTTGGCAAAGCCATTAATTCAAATGACGAAAAAGAAGGCAAAGGACCCAGTTGAGTGGGATGACGAGAGTGTAGGTGCATTTCTAAAATTAAGAGATGCTTTATGTGCAGCACCTGCCCTAGGCATGCCTGATTATAAGAGAAAATTCGCATTATTCTGCCATGAAAGAGAAAATTGCGCACTTTCAGTCTTAACACAGAGACACGGTTTAGACAGACGTCCTATAGCATATTTTTCTGCCCCACTGGACCCAGTGGCAGCCACATTGCCAGGCTGCTTAAAAGCAGTGGCGGCTACCTGTTTGAGCATTGAACAAAGTGATTCAATTGTAATGGGACACCCTGTAAAAGTGTTTGTTCCACATGCAGTTGTGATTCTGTTGACAAGGACAAGAACTCAGCATCTTACTCCTAGTCGGCTGACTAAGTATGAAAGAATAATACTGGGTGCTGAAAATGTGACCATTGTAAGGTGCACAATAGTAAATCCAGCTACCTTACTACCAGACCCATATCATGAAGAAGTTAAAGATGACGAAGAAGAGCATGATTGTTTACAAGTCACAGAGTTATGCACGAAACCTCGTTCTGATATTCAGGAACTACCCCTCAGGAAGCCAGACAGGGAGCTGTTTGTTGATGGTTCATGCCAAAGGCATGAAGATGGAAAACTAACTACAGCATATGCAGTGTGTGAATTAACTGGAATAGTCGAAGCATCCTATTTACCAGGAGTAAAATCTGCACAAATAGCTGAATTGATTGCATTGATAAAAGCTTGCAAAATTGGGAGGAATCAAAGAGTAACTATATTTACTGATAGCCAATATGGTTACGGGGTTGTGCATGATTTTGGCCAATTGTGGATGCAGAGGGATTTCATGACTTCTTCAGGATCCCCCATTAAAAATGGACAGTTTGTAAAAGAACTACTGGAAGCAATACAATCACCAAAAGAATTGGCTGTGGTGAAATGTGCCACACACCAGTCAGGAGATGACTGGGTGGTAGTCGGTAACAGATATGCAGATCTTGTGGCTCAACATTGTGCCAAAAACAGATTGTCAATGAATAAAAGGGTGGAAAGAATGGGAATCAGCTGCCAACTTATGCTGTACGCACCTCCAGAAACATGGAATGATGTAAAACGATTGCAAGATGATGCTGATGAGAGTGAAAGGAGTACATGGATTAAAACGGGATGTTCTCAAAAGGCAGACGATGATGTGTGGATTTGTGCCGATGGCAGACCAGTCATGCCTGATTGTCTGCTTTCACAAATGGCTAGAATGTATCATGGAGACACACATGTAGGGAGAGATGCAATGATTAGGCTCTTTAGACAAACTTGGTATAACCCAAGGTTTAGGGCGGTAGCAGAGAGTCTTTGTAAGAGATGTTTAACTTGACAAATGCATAATCCCGGAAGAAAAACAGTAATTGGATTTGGAAAAATTGGAAAGGCAGAGGGTCCATTTATGAGATTGCAACTTGATTTCATTCAGTTACCACCATGTAGAGGGCTGAAATATGTACTAGTTATAGTGTGTCTGTTTTCAAAGTGGGTGGAGGCATACCCTACCAGAAGGAATGACAGTCTTACAGTCGCAAAGTTGTTGCTACGTGAACTCATTCCTAGATTTGGTTTTCCAGTAACTTTGGAATCAGATAGAGGAAAGCATTTTAACAGTGAAATGATTAAGATAATCTGTGAAGCATTCCAAATTGAGCAAAAATTGCATTGTGCATATCGTCCAGAGGCTTCTGGAGTGGTTGAACAAATAAATGGCACGTTAAATCCAGATTGGGAAAAATGTGTGCATCAACATCATTAGATTGGCCAGATGCTTTGCCTCTTGTATTAATTGGACTCAGAAGCATTCCTGATAGAAACACCGGCTTGAGTCCGCACGAGATAATAATGGGAAGAGCAATGAGACAAGCACATGTTCCTACGAATAAACTGCTGAATATATCTGATGATATGGTTCTGGATTATTGCAAAGGATTGGCTGACCGAGTGCGTTCTGTCTCTCACCAGGTTGGGGAAGACGCAGTTTCCAGGCAGCCGGAACAAGAACATGATCTGAGTCCCGGGGACTGGGTGGTGGTGAAGAATCACACCAGAGAAACGTGTCTATCACCTAGGTGGGGCGAACCTTGTCAGGTCATATTGGTCACAAACACAGCAGTGAAATGTGCAGGATTTCCTAATTGGATTCATGTAAGCCACACCAAAAGAGTACCAGACCCTGAAGAAGAAAATCCTCAGACAGCATCGATAGCTGAGGAAGCTGAAGGTTGCCCAGCTGAAGAATCTCAGGTACGAGATTCAGAGGAAGCTGAAGAAGAACAACCGAGCACAAGTCAGGACTGGATACCAGTGGTGGAAATACCTGAAATCTACATCAGAACAAGAAGTCAAGCAAATTTAGAAGAAATTGAAGAAGATCAGATAGGTGAAGAAGAAGCAGCTCAGGAAGAAGAAGAAGAAATAATAAGAGAACCTGAGCAGAAACAGATAGGGAGAGGAAAATGGGCTCAATTTAAAGGAGAATCAACAGATTTTGAGCAGGGTCAGACAGGTTTAGAAGAACGCGGTCAGGCTGCAGAAGTACAAAGTGCAATAAGCCCTGATCAGAACCAGTTAGATCAAGAAAAGTACACAGAAGAAGAAGATCTTGAGAATTTCGAGCATGAAAACATAAATCAAGAACAAAATCAGTTACTAGAGACTCACAGTGGAGCAGCTGAAGACAAACAAATCAGATCAGAAAAGGAGCAATTCGAAGAAGAAACTGAAATCGAAGAAAAACAAACTGTGCCACAACCTGAAAATAAAAGAATTTCTGAAGAAGGAAGTAAAGAAACAGTGCAAACAAAGAAGATAAGAAAAGGTGATCATTGGCCTAGTGTCATTAAAAGAGTAAAATACCACATAACAACCAGAAGTGAAGATCCAGATCAAGTGAATGAAGTAACAAGCCAAACGGAACAAGAAAATAAAAGTGAAAAACGAAGAAGCAAAAGACTGAAACTTGTGAACAACAAATTTAAAGGTCCTGATTGGACTTATATTATTCTCGAAGATTACGAAAGCTCAGAATCAAGTGAAAGTGGTGACGAAGTAACCAGTGCGGAACTGACATATGAAAAAGAAATAGAACCACCTTGAGAAACGTAAAGAGACTTGAAGAATACGATAAGAAGAGAAATCTTCCTTGTAAAAATGGCTGACGATAGAGTTACTGGGAGACCAAAGCAGAAAGGTTGTAAAAGATGTTGTGCTATATGCATATGCAATTTGGTAGTGATGCTTATAGTATGGTTAGTTGTGATCGTAGCAATTCCTTACCTTATGATAATAGATAAAAAGATTAACAACGAAACAAAGGAAAGGATAGATAACTTGAAAAGTAATAGAGTAGAACTAAAGGCAGAAGACGAACCAGAATTTCATCATGAAGTAACAAATAACGACACTAGTTTGAACGTTTTCACAAAATTATTGTTTCAATATGTAGATACCATGGAAATTAGTAATTGTTATGTTTGTATGAAATTACCTGAATCAGTAGCAGAAGGGTTAACGTATCATCACTTGCCATTAACCTATGGCATATCATGTAGTGTACTGACTAGTTTATTTTATAGAACAGGGCGACTTCAGTATTATTATTCAAACATAGATGTGATATTTTCTGAGGTTCCAATTCGAAAGAATATGAATCCAGTGCTTAGTAGCAAAGATGCACAGTTCATGGGAGAATTTTTCTTAACAATGAAATCCATAGAAATAACACACGCACATAGAAACAATCTAACATGTTCATTACGAGAAGAAGAAAAGATATTTTTGAATTTAGTGGAGAGTAGAAGACAAGATTTCCAAAAGAAAGCTTCTGAGCATAAGGCTCAGGGCTGAGAAAGAAGGGAGTTACACACCTGGCAAGACTCAAGCTGCTATGGCTCTAGATTTTGTAAAAACAGGGAAAATTTGTCTACATAGGTTACAGACTGAATATAACAATGTTTTCATCGGTACCAGTGAATGTGAACATAATTTCTTAATTCTTGGAGGTTGGGGACTTAAAGGAGGAACAGATTCAGTTTTTCCTGGAATATATTATGTATGTGGGAATAAGGCTTACTTTAGGCTTCCTGCATGGTGGTATGGAAGTTGCTATGTTGGAATAGTATTTCCAAAAATATACCACGTAAAAAGAAACACTGGGAGCAATGAAAATACTAGTGAATTAACACGTAGAAAAAGAGCTCGTTTTTCAGAAATTGTAGGTGATATATTTGGGGCATTGATACCTTCAGTGGGAATAATTCTGAACTCAAGGAAAATATGTAAATTATCTACAGTGGTTGATCGTTTATCAACTGATACTGCGGGAGGATTTCTAATGATTAATGCGGAAATGGTTGCGATTAGATCTACGGTTATGCAAAATCGACTTGCTCTTGATATTATATTGGCAAAAGAGGGCGGAGTCTGTAAATTATTGAAGACGAAACACTGTTGCACTTACATACCTGATAAAAGTGCAGAAATTGAAACGTATATACAGAATATAACTAAACTTGAGAAGGAACTAAAACCACTGGAAGTTGATAGTGTATGGGAAAGGTTGACCAATAGTATTAAGTCAATAGGTACCTGGTTTGCTAATATAGGGAAAGGACTTATAGGTAAAATATTAGTTCCCTTAGTAGGGATAGCAATAATAGTACTGTCAATAATAATATGGTGCAAATGTTGTAGAAAGAATGAACGGTATAAAGTGACAGAAAAAGGAAAGAAGAGAAAGTTTGACGAAATTGAATTAGAAGACCTGAGAAGTGAATTATACAAGAAGCTGAAAGGAGATGTGGAAAATAGAAAGTGTAAAAATGAACATGAAACTATATTATGCTAAAAGTTGGCATCTGGTTGTGGGTAGTATTTTGATGGCTCAGAAATGCCATCAGAGAGGGGATTGATGGAGCAAGGACTCACAAATGAGACTTGCTCGGATACAATCTTCTCATAAGTATTAATGTATTAAAAATTGTATTGTTCATACTAACCACTGCACACACAAATATAAGTAGCAAGGAAGCTTGCCTATGTGTTTTAACTAACAAGTAACGCTTGTCTATTCTAAAATGGCCGCTAAAGCGCGGGAACTTTACTGCGCATGTCTCAACCATATCACGTGGTGTGACGTCTTTCTTTGCTTGGAGGGAAACTCTTGCTTCTGTGCAGTGTGCATTAAATGGCTGTTTTATGTTTTCACGTGCTACAGCTTGCTCTCATGTTGCACTTAAACTGTGGTATTTTAACGCTACTAATGCGGGTTAGAGTTTATAAGTAAATGGGAATAGAGTAGAAAGAGTGGGAATACAGTGAAACAATTTATTTGTGATTTTAATATTTTCTTCTTTGACTTTTATTAGTTCGTAAATTGGGCCTGGGGTTTGGTGAACTGAAATTCGAGAGGCATTGTTCTGCGCATGCGTCCTGCATGGCTGCCCAGAGAGAGGAAGGATGAAGTCAACCTGGACGTCGTCCAAGGCCATGACCTGATGGCCAATATTGCTGTATTCATGAATGTCCCTACTAATATGCAACAATGTACATGAAGAAAGTATAAACTTTGTACTGAGACGGCTGGGAAATAAAGCAAATGTATTTAATGTGATGGGCGGTATTCTAAAACAATGGGCTTAAAGAAAATGAATTAAATCAATATGGTGTGAGGATCAACCCCCTGTCCCTGTCAAATCAGAAGTAGTGGCCCCATAATTCTGCAATATTAAGGGGAGTTACATGGGCGTAGAAGGGTATAATAGGTATAGATTAGTTAATTAGTTAGTCCAGTCCAGTCCAGGCGCAGTACGGACCAGTCCAGCCCAGACCAGAACAGACCAGGCTTTTGGTGCTAGACGAGCTGATCGATTGCAGACTGAACCGCTGTCCAGAGAGGTCCTGAGGTGCGGGTGGCGGAGTCCATTAGAAGGAAGACACGGAAGAAATCGAGGAGAAGCGAAGTACCAGAGAGGGGAACGACGCAGGCGTCGTTGATAGAGAGGTCACCATTCCTGTCCTGATCCGGGAGGAGGTCTTTGCTCTTCATCCTTCCAGGGTCCTATCTTTCCAACTCCTTGGCCAAGGGGTTTGGTTCTCGCACTTAGGTAAATATAAATGCAAACCTTAGTTGCGCTGCTGTCTCTATCCTCTCCTTTCCTATGGAACCGTCATTGATCGATAATTGATTATTATGCTTCATCCTTGATATACGATTTAAGTATCATGTGGTTCTGTATTTTACTCTGCTAAATCTTTAGATAAATATTTTAAAACTTCTTGACTCAGTGATTATTTCAAAATTATGAATTATATGGAACGTCACTCATTTTAAACTTCCCAATTATCAAAAGGTCCATTGGTAAGTCATTACTCTTCAATCGAAAAGTAATTGGTAGCAGGGATTTTGATAAAGAGTACAACTGACCCACCAGCGGAAATTGCTAGCGTAGTATGAATGTATGGGCCGAAGTGAGGATTTTGTGTATGAATGCTTGTTGCTAGTAACCCGCTGGATCACACCTCTGATGAACATTCTGATGTGGTAATCTGCAACCTCAAGCACTGCTGTTTAAAAAGAAAGAATTGTAAAGTTCTTTCCTTTACTCCTCCCTTTGAAGGAAATAAACCAAGACGTGACAGTCGGCGGAAAAGGAGGAAGCCGACAAGCATCACGAACCCTCACTCCACATGGCGACTTCAAAGAAGGAAGACACCGATGAAAAAATAAACCGTCACGTTGCCTGATTCCCCACGCTGTATAGAAAAGGAAAAAACTGTCAGAGATTTGACACACCGTGACCGTGTCTGCCTCTACATGGACAATTCAAACAAGAAAGCCTACACGCATTTCAAAGTAGGAGATGCTGCCTCACTGCACTCAGTCTCGCCTCTGGCAAGAAGTGAAACAAGAGAAAATACATTAAATAGCAATGTACATTTCAGCTTGGAAAGGCTCAAAAAGAAAGGGCAAATATTTGTAACTTTAAACAAAATATAATTACAGGAACAAAAACTTACTGTTAGAAATAAAACTGAATTTTCCAACATTTTGTACTTCAGCTCTGTTCACCATAATGCAGTTGTTTTAGAAGTATAAATCACATACAGTTATAGATGGGTAGCGTCAATTCAGGGGGCGCTTTTTACCTTCACTCTCATTTGTAATAACACCACTCAGAACCCCTTAGTGAAAAACATCCTGGTAATTGATGGGTAATCATCTATAATTCTCTATATCCTTGTTAAATTCGAAAGACAACTGTAGCAAATCTGATTTTTCTTTATGGTCACCCTTGATTTTTCACCTTTTTGCTGAACTCTGTTTTTCCTGGCTGTAGAACTCAGTGAACTTTACCCCTGCTAACCAGTAGTAAAATGCCTCTGCTCCCATTTGTAACATGGTTGAATTGCCATACTCCTAATTGACATATTTAACTTGCCTATAAGTCCATAGTACATGGTACAAAATGTACCCAGGATCCTGAAAGCGAAATGCCACTAGTGCACTGCAGCACATATTGTGCCATCCACTATAGTGGCAGTGCAAACATGGTTTCAGGTCTACCATTGTAGCCTGACTGGAGCAGTGTAAAAACAGCAATTTGATCTATCAAAATAAACCCTTTTGTCAGGTCTAAACTTTCCTTTCAAATATTGTTAAGCCAGCCCCAAGTAGGCTTATAGCCCATAAGTCAGAGTGGATGGTATTTAAAAGTAGCACATGTAGAAATGTAACTCTACTATGCCTTAAAGTGACTAGCACTCAAGGTAGAGACAGCAAGAAAATGATTCAACAATTATTTTCAATATTTATCAAAAGCCTAATTTAAAGTCAGACTTTTGATAAATATTAAGGAAAAGTCATATTTAGAAAGTTATCTTTTCCCTGCCTAAAGCCTTAGGATGTGTATTTGCATTAGCCTCCAGCTGCAGCCCTTTGAGTGCTCAATGAGGTATTAAAAATGCTCCCAGAAGAGAGACAAAGGCCTGAGTGTGGGGAGGTGTTTTTGTTCCTCTGCTGGGCCGGACTGGCCATACCGGGCATCAGGTGTTTCCCCGGGAGGCTGAAAGGGTGGCCTGTAGTCTTTTTTCTGGAAGTCAAAATCCTTCAACTAAGCATGCAACAGGCTGCATTGGAAGAAAGCTCCATGGTGTTTGCTAAACGTTGGACGAGGTTCCGGTGATTCAGCAGGAGAAATTACATTTTTGTGCTCAGGAAAGTCCTCTTGCCGCCAGGATGCTTTTGGTACCTTCGCCCGGTAAAGATTTATACCTTCGGACTTAGTCTCTTTTTCAGGGCTCTGAAAACTCCACCAGGGCAAGCCTGTGGGCTGTATCCAAAGAGGGCTCCACAAGGTCGGATACCTATATGGCAAGCCCTGCTGGATGGGATTTGCTGCTGCAGAGAATTTCTAAGTGGGGTAATCCTAGTTCTTCAGCCCAGCGGCAACGCACATCGGGTGGGTCGGCTTGGCAGGTTTATCTCTGGGTTTTCAGGGGTGCTAGGAGGTTTACACTTTGACACAGTCAGTCTCAGGAAAGAATTTGGGGTTCAAGACTCACTCCAGCAGAGGGCACAAGCAGGGTCCATGTCAGGTCCAGTTGGTACTGGTCAGTTGGGCTCTTGAGGTAAAAGGCCTCTTGCAGGTTATTGTGATCCATTGGGTTACAAGGAAGGTCAACCGACTGACCCTTGAAGTCCACTTCTATGTCTTTGTCGTTGGTACAAGAGGGAGCAGGTCCAGCCCTTCAGGTCTCTTCACAGGTCTCAAACAGCAGGTTCAGTCCTTTGTCTGTTCTTCCATGGGTCAAGAGTATTCTGAAGAGGATGCCAGGGGAGGCCACTAGTTTGTAGGCGGGGTGATGCCTGGCCTGTCCCTAACCAATGGAGGAACTGTGAGAAATGGGTTGTTGTTTAAGGGGGGTGAAACGATACTCTAGCAACAGCCATAATCCTTGTCAGAGTGAACTGCAAAAGCCACTAAATTAACCTGTGCTTTACTCTCTGGTAGCATGGCATAAAAGCAGTCGGGCGTAACTTAGAGGCAATATGTCAAGTATTTATGCAGCACACAAACAGTAATAAAGTGAAAAAACAACACTAAGATGCCACACCAATTTAAAAACATAGATTCAAATTTAATAAATTATTTGACACCAAAACGATAAAAATCCAATTAGTAGAACCGGAGATATGCAATTTTAAAAGTTTAGGTAAAAATAATGCCTAAAAGCACAAGGCTCTAACTGTGATTATCTGGTCACGCCAGACCAGGACAAACACAAGTTCAGGCCAACCAAGATGGAGCATGGGCTTGATACAGGGACCAGTTTAGGCCCACTGAGAATCGTACCTTATATCCTGGATGTGGGGCATTGCACCGCTCAGCTGCAGTTCCAAGGAGCCATGCACTCTCGGTCAGCGAGAAGTATGAAAGTTTTATTTTAACAAAATCAGTCGGCACAAAAAAATAAAACACGACCGACGAGTTTCAGTCACCAGGACATTGATCACAGGCTGAAATATTCTCATCCTCCATCACTTTTTATGATGGCGAGTGCGTTAACCATTTCTACACATAATTTTGCTGTGCCGTGTGAACAGAAAAAAGGTACCTTGTTTAAACCAGTTGTAACAGTTGCTACCTTCACTGTCCATTCATACAGTTTAACAATCACTATCCCGTTAGTGGTATCATACGCATTTCATGAGTGCATCAAAAAGAACGGATCAGAGTTCCAAAGAGTGCACTATCAGATTACATTCTGGTGTACGTAGTCTACATCCACGAAATCTCCACCAAACTATGTTTACTAAATCATGACTCGAGTGACCATATAGTTGTTAAGTTCATGCCCCTTGTGTATATCACACGATCCCTAAATTGTGCACATTGCTACTTACTTAGGCATTTATGTCGGATTCAAAACCATGGCTCATGTGACTCTGCAAAAGTGACTGCGTAAAATTATTAGTGCACGCTACCAATAGCGGTGCATTCTGATTGGTCGACTCACAAGGTGAGCATGACCCTCACTCATCATCAAAGCGTATCCTAACCACATTGTCAAGGCACTAGCGCCTGTATCTGAAACCAGTACAGCATTTGAAAACAACATTATAAGGCTCTAGTGCCTTAATCTTAACCCAGCACTGCACTTTAACTATCATATATTGCATTGCATTACAATTTGGAGAGTTCATACTTGTTGCTGGTATGGCTTCCATTAAAGCTTGTGAACATAATTACTTTATAAAATGCACAACATTCTAATCAACTTATACAATGCAACCTACGCAAAGCTACAACAATCCTGCTGCAATGAACAGACAAAGAAAAGATAAAATATGTAAAAAATAGTTAATAATAAATGAGGAATATATATATGATATTAGAGTTGGAGAGAGAAGTATACCACTTTCCTTACGTTTGTCAATGGGGTTTAATCAGACCCCCTTCTCAAATAATCAATTTGAAGACTCAGACTGATGCAATGTGACTAAAGTTCTATATTACAACATGTTTTTGTGACCAAAAGAGTTCTGACTACAGGTGGATGTGCAGTTCCTCATCCAGATTTAATTTTTGAGGAGTGAAAGAACATACTGCTAAGATGGCAGGGGATTTTTTCCCTTTTTTCCGTGTCTCCATCTCTCTCATTTTTCTCACATGATCTATGGCATAGTATCTTAATTTCTGCCAGTCACTGTTGTGCGCCTGTTCCATATGTTTCGCCATTGCATAATTTCTATCTTGTTTAATGGTCGCTCAGCGGGACATGTTCCAGGATTAGTTTTTTGGTTTCACATTTTATTTATTTATTTTATAGTTTTATAGAGCGCGAACCAGACCTGTGAGGGTATCAGAGCGCTTTACAGGATTAAGGGTGGTATACAAAGAGTTAGGAAGGGAGGGACCAATTGGGTAAAATAGGTAGATACATTATACAAGAAAAAAGAGCGCGCAGTCTAAGGTCCCTGCTACATATGGGATAAAAACGAAAAACAGGTAGATACATTATAAAAGAAGGCACGCAGTCTCAACTCTTGAGTGGGATGCCCAGGAGTGCAGGAATAGGTATCATCCGAAAAAGGCATGGATAATGCCGAAGTGGAGGGTGGAACATGTCGCTGAGGTGATTGTAATGTGATCGTTAGGTGAGGAATTTGCTCATTAGGAAAGTTTTGGTCTCCTTTTTAAAGTGTGCCAAGGACGGAAGTCTTCTGATGGCAGGTGGGAGAGAGTTCCAAATTCTAGGAGCGGCCCCAGAGAAGGCCCGATTGTAGGTTTTTTTCTTCCAGAAGCGTGCTGGTTGAAGCAAAAGGTCTTTGGCAGATCGGGAGTTTCTGGCTCCTCCGGATATCACGAGTTTTTGGGCGAGAAATGCAGGGGACTTGGAGTAGAGAGCTTTGTGGGTAATGCAGGCCAGTTTAAGTTGGATTCTGGCCTCTAGGGGCAGCCAGTTCAGAGCTTTGAGGTGGGGAGAGATGTGGTCGAATTTCTTTGAGCCAGTTAGGAGTCTGGCGGCGGCGTTGAGGCAGGCTTTCAATGGGGCCAGAGAGTTCTTGGGTAGCCCTGCGAGAGTAGAGCATCCATATTCTAGTCTGGAAATGACTAGTGCCTGGATTGCCGTTTTTAGGTCAGAGGTATCGAGGAAGGGTTTTAGGTTTCTTAGGTAGCTTAGGTGGAATCTGGCAGTTTTGGCCATCAAGTTGATATGGCCCCGCATGTTCAGGCTGCCGTCAAGGGTTATTCCAAGGGATTTTGCAGAGTCAACAATGGTAGGAGGGCAGTTTAGTGCTGCGATAGCCTTGATCCATTCCCGGATGTCTGGGTTGGTTTTGGGTGGGGAGATTAGAAGAAATTCGGTTTTATTTGCATTCAGTTTAAGCTGGTTGGCGGTGAGCCAGTGGACAGTCAGCTTCAGGGCTTCATTCAGGGAGAAAATGTCCTCAGGGGAAGAGATTTTAATGTATATCTGAGTATCGTCGGCGTACATATGGTAGGAGATATTGGCAGAGCGTAACACCTCTGTGAGTGGTTCAAGATAAAGATTGAAGAGGGTAGGGGAGAGGGTTGATCCTTGGGGGACTCCAACCGTGATCCGAGAGGGAGCGGATAGATTACCGTTGATGAGGACTCTCTGTGAGCGATTTTGGAGGAAGGATCTAAACCATTCAAGGACGGTGCCATCCAAACCCATCCTGAGTTTGAGGCGTTCAAGGAGAATTTCGTGGTTAACCGTATCAAAGGCAGAAGATAGGTCTAGGAGGATTAGGAGACAGGTTTTGCCTTGGTCGAGGGCTTGGAGGGCGTCATCCACGATGTGGAGGAGGGTGGTTTCCATGCTGTGTCCAGGTCTGAACCCGTATTGGAAGTCATCTAGAAGGTGGAAGTTGGTAATGTGTAGGCTCAGCTGCTGTTGCACACATTTTTCCAGAACTTTGGCTAGGAGTGGGATGTTGGATATGGGTCTATAGTTGTCGACGGAAGCAGGGTCCAGCGTAGGTTTTTTTAAGATGTGGACGACTTGGCCAGCCTTAAGAGAATCAGGTATTGAACCCTGTAGGAGGGAGGCGTTGATTATTGAGGTCCAGGAAGGGATGATGGCCTGAGAGGCGGCAGCTAGGCAGTTGGAAGGGAGAGGGTCATTGAAGTGATCGTTCGGGTTTAAGGAGGCTAGAATTCTCGAGATTGAGTGTTCGTCATAGATTTTAAAGTTGGACCAGTGCGCTTGGTTTTTGGGTGAGGTTTGGGAAGCCAGCGCGGAGAGAGAAGGTAGAGCCGACAGATTTTGATTTTGGTGGTGAGTTCCGGATTTAAGTTCATTTCCTGGGGCAGAGATTTTGTCGCAGAAGAAGGAAGAAAATTCCTCGCTTGATATTAGGGGTTTAGGTGTTTCTTTGGAGGTTTTTGCTAGTTTGTTGGATTGGTGGTTGACCAAGTCAAATAGCTTACGAGGTCGATTCTTGGCGTTCTCAAGTTCAGTTCAGAAGAATTCTTTTTTAGAGTTGAGGATTTTCTTATTGTAAGCATTTCTTGCCTGGCGGAGAAGTTTTAGATGGGCTGCTGACGGGTGCTGTTTCCAGTTTTGTTCAGTCTGTCGAATGGATCTCCTCTCCTAGTTGAGGGATCCGTTGAACCAGGGATTCCTGTCTTTGATCTGGGTTCTTTTTAACTTTAGTGGAGCAAGGTCATCGAGAATGTCGGATATAGTTGAGGAATAATGATCCGCTAGGTTGTTGACCGATGTGCACTGAGGGGTAGGGGGGAGGTCGGTCTCACAGCGCGCAGCCAGTTTCCCGTGATCAAGGTTCTTGGTGTCTCTAACCCATCGTTTGGGAATCACGGGTTGCGGTGTCCATGTCTTGTGGGTGCTAGGCAGGAGGAAGGTGATAGCGTGGTGGTCAGACCAGTCGCAAGGGTCAATAGAGATAAGTTTGACCGCTGATTCCTTAGCGATGATCCAGTCTAGGGTGGCGCCTTTTGTATGTGTAGGGAGAGAGCAGGCTTGGGTAAGGGCTTGGTCGACCAAGAAGTCTCTGATGGCGCTGACCTGAGGGTCCTTAGGATCGTTCCAATGCAAGTTGAAGTCGCCAAGGAAAATGTCATTAGAGTTAGGGGAAATCTTGGCTGTGATGAGGAGGTCAGTGAAGGTGTCATTCTTGCCTGGGGGGTGGTAAAAGATGTGAAGTCTGCACAGTTGGGAGGTGTTGTTGGAAATGGACAGTGCGAGGTATTCGCAGGAGTCTGAAGGGTCCACAGGAAGTTCAGTAACAAGGAGGTTAGAGCGGTAGATGCAGGCAATGCCTCCCCCTTTTTTCTTTGAATGCCTGTCCAGCCTTACGATGTTGTAATTGGGCGGGACTAAGAGGTCTAGGTAGGGCGATGAGGATTCCTTGAGCCAAGATTCAGTCAAGATCGCTAAGTCCGATTTATGGCTCAGGATGAGATCGGCGACATCAGATGCATGCTTTACTGCTGAGCGGCAGTTAATTAGGAGGCCGGCTAGGGAGGGGTCGAAGTGAGTGTCAAGGGTAGGTGCAGAGATGGGTACTCTAGTTAGGTTGCTATTGACCACCCCTCTGATGCGGAGGGTAGCAGATCTGTTGGGGTTGGTTTCAACCGTGCAGATAGGGTGTTCTTCCCTCAGGTCTGAGGGGCATGGGGTTGTCAAGGCAGAATCGTAGCTAATGAGGACGTCAACCACTTCTTCCTTCGTGAGGTCTAATGGGTTAGGCGTGCCAGGGGTGGGTTTGTAGGTATGGAGGAGGGCGAGAATTTCCTCCTCCGAGAGGTGGCAGGGTTGCTTGCGGGGGCGCAAGTGTCTCAGGGATAGTGGTAGTGGGTGAAGGAGGGGCTTAGTGTAGGGGATGGGGGTCACGTTCTGCGAGAGCCAGAGATTCGAGAAGGAGAGTTTGGTGAGGTGTAGGAGGTGCTTTAGATCCAGAATGGACTTGTGGATGCTCAGGGTTAATTCGGTGGCTCTGCGGTGGAGATTATCAATATCTCTAAGAGAGGTAGGTTCTGACGGGCAGGGGGCCAGTTGCATGCGAGCGATTCGGATAGAATGTGGTGGTAGCCTAGTGGTGGGTTCTGGCGGGCCGGGGGCCGGTTGCATGCGAGCGAATCTGGTGGAGTGTGCAGGTAGCCTACTGGTGGGGTTAGGTCGATCAGTATCCCTATGAGAGGGAAGATCTTGTGGGCAGGGGGCCGATGGGGAGGGAGCAATTCTGTCGGGCTGCGTTGGTAGCCTAGTGGTGGGGCTAAATCGACCAGAGTCGTGGGCCCTAGTAGACGTTTCAATACCGGTGTCGTGGGCCCTAGTAGACATTTCAATAGCCCGGTGTGCAGGAAGATTATGCGGGCTGGAGGTTAAGGGTTTGGGGACACTTCTGATGGCAGGTGCTGGTAGCGTGATAGCGGGGCTAGGTTGGCTCGAGATGTGGGCCCTAGGGGGAGTTACGGAAGCCGATGGAGAGGGGAGGGCTTGTAGGCCTGAGTTCAGTGGTATAGGCGCGCAGTGGTTGGCATGCGTTGGTGATAAGGTAGTAGGGCTGGGTCGCCCAATGACGTGGTCACTAGCATGTGTGGTTATTGAGAGGCTAGGTACACTTGGCGGATTGGGCGAGAGGTGGAGTGGGGGGAGCGTGGACTGGGTAGGGTTGTGAACATATTTTTTAAGGAGGGTGAAAAGGTCCGCAAATTTGATGAGGTCTTTGGGTGTCCCTTGAATCAGGATAATGCCGCTATTGTACAAGGTGATGGTGAGGTCAGCACGCAGGTTTGCAGATGGTGTGATCGTGAGTTTTTTTCCGTGAGGGATGTTCCTGGCTTCCTGTACTTTGAGGAGGCTCGAGAAGGCATTGCGCCAAAGATACGTTTTCCTGGAGTGGAACATGAGGTCGTTAATGACAGTGCCCTTGTCCACGCAGAGACGAAGATCAGATATCAGGGTCTCAGGATGACTTTTCAGGATGGAGTGTTTGAGGGATTTAGAGGCGGATTTCGAGAGATTAGGAGGAAAGATAACGGTGTAGTAGTTGTCGCCCGTGGAGGTCAGGCAGGGCCCTGCCATGCTGGGGAGAGTGATGAGACTGCCGCCCCAGCAGTCGGTTTGCGTAGTGAAATAAAACGGTAGCAGTCTCAGCAGGTCTGCTCTAATATCTAGGTTTACTTAGAGAATGTGCCACAGCGCCAAGATGCCCCATCTTAAATGAGCAGCGAAAGTGCAAATGCAAACTAACATCGGTTTGAGTAGTGAAATATAGTGGTAGCAGTCTCAGCAGGTCTGCCCTAGAATCTAGGTTCACTTAGAGAGTGTGCTACAGCGCCACGATACCCCATCTTAAATGAGCAGCGAAAGTGCAAATGCAAACTAACATCGGATCAGATAAAATCAGTCCATCCAATGAGCGGTGGGGGTTCCCGGTCGCTTTCAGTAGAATAAATTGAGTAAATTTAGAGGGCTGTTAATCAAATGCCCATGCCAAGGTGGGGGTTACCAGGTCGCTTTCAGTAGAATGGGTTGAGAGGGCTGTTAATCATATGCCCATGCCAAGATGGCCGCTGCAGAAGTTCTCTTTCTGTTATTATGGGGAGCTTCTGGCTCAGTCCTCTTTCTATTGTTGTGAAAGCTTAGATCAGTCCTCTTTCACTTTCTATGAGTAGGGGCATGTGAGGACAGCTTCTATCTTAGAGTGCATACAATGCAAAATGGCTGAGCTAGCACCTATAAAGTCAAGATGGCCTTCTAGGTCAGCTTCTATCTAAGAGTGCATACAATGTAAGCGTCTTCCAAATGGCTGAGCCTGCACATATAAAGTCCACCACAATAGATTCATAGTATCGTGGCGCTCACCGTTTGTTAGGTCTGGGCAGTCCTAGTTCCCAGGACACGTCGCAATCAGGCGAGCCGGGATCCGAGTCAAGGTCTCGGGAGAGAGGCACTGCGGGGCGCTCCCCGCTTCTTGGCAATTCAGGCAGTCAGCCCGATGGAACAATCCCCAGGACACGCTCATCCACACCCTCACTACACGGCTGTGGCACATGCAGCTGTCTATGAAGGCAGCGGGGAGGTCCCCAGCCGGGGCCCCCGACTCTCGAGACTGAAGGGAAGCACTCAGGACCAGCCAGCGGCACGAGCTGCGCGGAGGGGGCCAGAGAGGCCCGGAGTCCGCACCTTGCCTCGAGGAAGCCCCCAGCCGATCAGCGCACCGGCCGGCTCTTCGCTGGGGCGCCGTGAAGACACAGCATCCAAGGCGGCCAAAAGGCGGGCTCAACACCGGCCCGATCTCGGCGAGAGGTCCTGGGTTCCACCAGAATCGTGGGCTGCGCTACAATCCAGCGCAACGAGTCCCAACCCCCAAAGCCGGGGTCAGCACGAAAAAGAAGACTCCAGTAATCAGGGACCCGGTCAATACCTCGCCGGGCGTCGTGCAGTTTCAAGCAGTCCAGCCGAGGACGCCGCAGCTGACAAGGTCGATTCCTCACCGGCAAACAGATAGAAGGCCCGTTTCTCGCCAGGGCGCCGCGGTGTCTCCACGGGAAGCGATCCGGGCGGTCGGCGTCAGGGCGAATGCGGCGACCTCCTCATAAATATCTCCAATGCAGGTAAGCCAAAAATTCTCCAAGCTTGTTGGTCCGGAGTCGCAGCTTGCAGTACTTCTGTGGAGTGCAGCAGCGAGAGGTGAATGGCAGGGTTATCCGGGGATAGTTACCGATTTGGTGATCCCCAACCCGGGAGCTCTGAGGCAGAGCTCCTACCTAGCGGCCATCTTGTTCACACCAGTTTAGCACATACTGTGCTTCCAATGTATTTCAACCCACAGGGGCATTCAATAACAATATTGGTGAAGTGACTTTTGCAAGTAATGTCCTGCTTTATTTTGCGGCAATAACCATTTGCTATTTCGTATTCCTGTTTATTAATTCCAATTTTGCAGGCCTTGCTATTAGAACATCTTCAAAAACCTGTTTTTTCCAGCCTGTCTGTTTTATTACTGTAATGGCTCCTTACCAATTTGTCTTTCAGATTCTGTGCTCTCCTGAATGTGACTCATGGGTGAACCCAAATGATACTTTCAATAGTAAGGTCCATTTTTAACTCCGCCCAATGTTTTGTCATTATTTTGCAAATCTGTCCTGATTCCTGTGAAAATGTTGTATGAATCATTTTGCTGTTTGTCTTTCTTTTTATGGAGAGGTGTCATTCTGTTGATCCTTCAGACTTTCTCTTGTCTGTTAATAAGACTGTAGCATGGGTATTTTCTTGTCTTGAACCTGATTACTGTGCCCAAGTTGCGTCTTTCTAACTCATTGGGTTCTGAACATATTCGTTTGATTCTCAAAAACTGTCCATATGGAATACTCCATTTGACACTTGATTGATGAAAACTATCTGCATGTACTACTGAATTGGTTGCAGTGACTTTCCTGTGTAGCGTGGTTTAAACATGTCCATTGTTGATATACATTTCCGTGTCCAAGAAAGTAACCCTGGTCTTACTGATGTCATAGGTGAATTTCAAGAGTGCATTGTTATTGTTTAGTATCTCAAAATATTCACTGAATTCAGTTTCCATCCCGTCCCAAAATAGGAAGAGCCCGTCTATGAGTCTCATCCAGGTTATCACTTTTTATACATGCCATGTTCTGTTCGAACCATCCCATGGTAAGATTTGCCCAAAGTTGGGTAAAAATGAAAAGCCCATGGCGGTGGTCTTAACTTTTTGATATAATTGCTAATTGTTCAGAAAAATATTGTTTTGGAGACACAGTTTGATCATCTCCAGTAACATTAGATTGTATTGATGATATTGTATGCTCCTGCCTGCGCCTCATCCCTGGTGGTCCAGAGGGAGAGCCTTGCTCTTCTGCTGCTCCACTGTTGTCTGTCTTGTGTCTGTGCCTGTTTTTGCCGTCCTCTTTCCCGCTGCTGCTGCCCCCGTGGCCCCTCCCCCTGCTGGTTCCCGCTCCCCCCTCCAAGCTGTGCTTCCTTTCCCCCTTCCCTATTTAATGGCAGCCGCTGCTCGGGTGTCTGAGCAAGACCTCTGACCTCCTGGTCAGAGACCTGCTCTCTCCCCCAGCAGCTCGGCTGTTGTGCCGCTGCCACTGCCCTGTGCAGGTAGGTGATCGAGGCCCTCCTCTACCTGCAGGCTCCTGCCTGCGCCTCATCCCTGGTGGTCCAGTGGGAGAGTCTTGCTCTTCTGCTGGTCCGCTGTTGTCTGTCTTGTGTCTGTGCCCATTTTCTGTCTTTTGTCTGTCTTTTTCCTGTAATTTTGTGCCTCTGTTTATTTTGCCTGTTTTTATATTGCCTTTTGTTTGTGCCCTTGTCTGTGTCCTCCATGCCCGTTTTCGCTGTCCTCATCCCCGCCGCTGCTGCGCCTGTGGCCCCTCCCCCCTGCCAGTTGCCGCCTCCCAGCTGCGCTTCTCTCCCCCCTTCCCTATTTAATGGTGGCCGCACACAGCAGGCGCGCCACTGGCACACCGAAGGCGTGCCAAAGGCAAGCCCACATGCGCCCGTCCGTGACCCGACCGCGACCAGTGCCAGGGACCCTGGTTCTCTGACCACCCACCGCTACGACTCTGCTGCCCTCCTCGCACTCAACCCCCGAAGGAACAACAACTGCCAGCTGACTATGCCAGCCACCACCCACGGCCATTTCTCCTGCTGACACTGCCGACAAACTTTCACCACCCTCCGCATCGTCACGGCAGAGGTCCCCATGCCAGACGCCAGTAGCCCTGAAGCCCTGAGATGCATCCTCCTCAACGTGCGCTCCCTGCACAGACACGCAGTAGAGATCTGCGACCTCCTCGACACCCTCTCGCCAGATGTCGCCTTCTTCACGGAAACATGGACCAACCCCACCTCTGCCCCCGACATCACCACCGCCATCCCCGACGGATACAAGATCCAGAAGAAGGACCTCCCCAAGCGCCCAGGAGGAGGACTCGCCATCGCACACAAGAGCTCCCTCTGACTCACCACCTCCAGCACGAGCGACTGCCCGTCCACCACCAAACACCTCCATTTCCAGTTCCAGACCAGCCCCAGAATGACCTTACGAGGCACCCTTGCCTACAGACCTCCCGGACCTCGAACCACTTTCACAACTACCATCGCCGACCTTATCGCGCCCCACGCCATCGCCTCCATGGACTACATACTCATCGGAGACCTCAACTTCCTCCTCGACAACCTCAGCGACCCCAACTCTGCCACCCTCCTGGGCAACCTCGCCTACCTTGGACTGAAACAACTCATCACCACCCCTACCCACAACGCAGGACACACCCTCAACCCCATCTTCGCAGGAGGTAGCAACATACACTTCAGCCTAACCATGCAACCCATCTAGATGGACCACTACTGCGTTTTCTTCCACGTCAAAAACCCACCGCACCCAAACCGGCACCTCGCCCACCGCGAAGGAACTGGAGCAAGATCACTGTGGAGCACCTCAACGCCACCCACAATTGCAGAGCCCCCCCACCACGACCGATGCCAACTCCGCAGCCAAAGAACTTCACAGATGGATCACCAACTGCTCAAACGAGCTCGCCCCCCTCCGCAACCCCAACAGACAGCGACCCAGGAAGGCCTCCTGGTTCACCACCGATCTCCAAGAAGCCAGACGCACCTGCAGACGTCTCGAGAAGAACTGGAGAAACAGCAAAACTTCGAAAGACCACTCCACTTACAAGAACGCCATGACAGAATACCACCAACTCATTAGATCCACAAAGAGGACCTTCATCCGTAACAAAATCCACGCCAATACTAGCAACTCCAAGGAACTCTTCAACATCAGCCAGGAATTCACTAAGCCGCTCAGCGAAGCCACGGACGTCACACCCTCCCAGAACCTCTGCAACAAATTTGTCTCTTACTTCCACCTAAAAATAAGATCCTCTACTACAACTTCGACAAACAGACACAGGACACCAAACCCACTCCGCCCCCCAGCAACGAAAGTCAGCCAACCATCACCTCCTGGACCCCAGTCACCACCGAAGACACCACATCGACCATGAAAGGCATTCACTCAGGAGCCCCAACAGACGCTTGCCCTCCGCACATCTTCCACAGAGCTGCTGCTGCCATCGCACCGGAGCTACGACGCACCATCAACGCCACCCTCAAAGCCGGCACATTCCCTGACGACTGGAAACGTGCAGAAGTCAAGCCCCTCCTCAAGAAACCTTCAGCAGATCCAATGGACCTCAAGAACTACCGACACACCTCTCTTCTCCCCTTCGCGGCCAGAGTCACAGAAAAGATCGTCAACGTCCAACTAACGAAATTCATAGAAGAGAACTCCATCCTCGACCCCTCCCAATCCGGGTTCTGCAGCAACCACAGCACCGAGGCCATGCTACTCACCGCCACGCACGCTCCTCGACCAAGGACACACCGCAGCCCTGATCCTGCTCGACCGTTCTGCAGCCTTCGACACTGTCTCCCACCACACGCTCACTGCCAGACTCCATGACACCGGCATACAGGGGACCGCCCTCAACTGGCTCTGCTTCTTCCTCATCGGCAGAACCCAAAGAATCAGACTTGCTCCCTTTCTCTCCGAACCCACAGAGATCAGCTGCTGAGTACCCCAAGGATCATCGCTCAGCCCCACGCTCTTCAACATCTACATGGCCCCCCTCGTCGCCATCGCCAGACAGCATGGATTTAGCATAGTATCCTACGCCGACACCAAGCTCATCCTCTCCCATACCAAGGACCCCCTCACCTCCAGACTCAGCTTCCAGGAAGGAATGAAGGGCGTCGCAACCTGGATGAGCAGCAGCTACATGAAGCTCAACTCGGAGAAGACAGACATCCTCGTCCTCGGACCCTCACCTTCTGCATTGAACAACACCTGGTGGCCCACCGCCCTCGGCAGCACTCCCACACCCACAGACCACACCCGGAACCTCGGCATCATACTCAGCTCTTCCCTCTCCATGACCCAACAGATCAACGCCGTCGCCTCCACCTCCACCTGCTTCAACACCCTTTGCATCCTTTGCAAGACCTTCAAATGGATCCCCCCTGAATCAAGAAAGGCCATCACCTACGCACTCATAACCAGCAGATTAGACTACGGAAACGCCCTCTATACCGGGATCAATAAATCCCTGCTCCGCAAGCTCCAGACCATACAGAACACCGCAGCCAGACTCATCCTCGGCGTCCCCCAACACGAACACATCACCCCACACCTGTGAGACCTCCACTGGCTCCCCGTCGAGAAGAGAGTAACTTTCAAGATACTCACCCATGCATACAAATGCCTCCACAACATCAGACCCCAATATCTCAACAAAAGAATCACCTTCCACGTACCCAAGAGAAACTTCTGATCCGCCACCCTCGCCCTCACCGAAACCCAGCGCATCTGCAGAGCCAGAACAGGTGGAAGAGCCTTCTCCCACGTGACAGCAAAGACCTGTAATGAGCTCCCGATCAACATCAGACATGCACCCACTCTGCACATCTTCAGGAAGACCCTCAAGACCTGGCTCTTCGACTGACCGGAGCTGTCCCCCCCAAGCGCCTTGAGACCCTCACGGGTGAGTAGCGTGCTTTACAATTCCCAGATTGATTGATTGATTGTGTTTACTTAAAAAGTGATCATATGCTTTTACGCCAATGTCATGTTCAGTGTTCGTGTTTAAGGCAACCACATCCATGGTTATCAGCTTGTACGATTCCTGCCATGGAATGCCTTCCAAGTGTTTTAGAAGATCACCAGTGTCAAGTGAATAAGAGCTCAAATCCTATACTAGTGGTGCCAGAAAGCAGTCCACATAGTTAGACACTGGTTCCCATAATGAATATTTGGCTGAGATGATTGGTCTGCCCAGAGCTTTGGTTGAGCTCTTGTGTATTTTTGGTAAAAAATACAAAGTCAGAATGGTTGGATACTCTACTGGCATGTATCTGGCTTCATCTGGATTAATTAAGTCAAATTTTTCCCATTTACTTAGACAATGCTGTAGAGCGTCTCGTTCGCTGTCCATTGGATTAGCAAACACAACAAGATGATGGACTGAGTGCGGAAACCTTTCAACCACTCACCCCCAGTCTAGAGATCTGGGTTTAATCCATCGTTCTTTTGCTCACTATGCCCCCCAGTTTGGACCCAGCCACATGCAAATCAGTCTTGACCCTGCTTCTCATGGGAACAGTCCAGCCTGAACTGCCAGGCCATATCCTCCCTGGACCAGAAACAAGCATCCTGGGACCGGTTTCGGGGTAACACCCCCTCATCAGCCAAGCTAACTTGAATCCAGTGGCACAGCGAGCAAGGGACCCACATCTGGGCATACCTTTGGCCACTTAGAGCAAACATAGCAAACACAACAAGATGGTGGACAGAGTGCTGAAACTTTTCAACCACTCACCCCCGGTCTAGAGATCTGGGTTTAATCCATCGTTCTTTTGCTCACTATGCCCCCCAGTTTGGACTCAGCCATATGCAAATCAGTCTTGACCCTGCTTCTCATGGGAACAGTCCAGCCTGAACTGCCAGGCCATATCCTCCCTGGACCAGAAACTAGCATCCTGGGACCGGTTTCGGGGTATCACCCCCTCATCAGCCAAGCTAGCTTGAATCCAGTGGCACAGCGAGCAAGGGAGCCACATCTGGGCATACCTTTGGCCACTTAGAGCAAACATAGCAAACACAACAAGATGGTGGATGGAGTGCTGAAACCTTTCAACCACTAACCCCCAGTGAAGAGTTCTGGGTTTAATCCTTTTGTCTTTTGCTCACTATGCCACCCCAGTTTGGACTCAGCCATATGCAAATCAGTCTTGACCCTGCTCCTCATGGGAGCAGTCCAAACCGAACTGCCAAGCCAAGTCCTCCCTGGACCGGAAACAAACATTCTGGGACTGGTTTTGGTGTATCACCCTATATCAGCCAGGCTAGCTTGAATCCAGTGGCACAGCGAGCAAAGGACTCACGTCTGGTCATACCCTTGGCCATTTAGACGGACACAGCAAACACAACAAGATGATGGACGGAGTGCTAAAACTTTTTAACCACTCACCCCCAGTCAAGAGATCTGAGTTTAATCCATTGTTTTTTTTAGCTCACTATGCCACCCCAGTTTGGACCCAGCCATCTGCAAATCAGTCTTGACCCTGCTTCTCATGGGAACAGTCCAGCCCGAACTGCCAGGCCAAGACCTCCTACTTAGAGCAAACATAGCAAACACAACCATTGGATTAGACAGGATCCTTTTGTAAAATATTGAGTCTGCAAGCTGACGTTTAGCTTCTTTGACATACTCTTGTTTGTTAAGAACAACAATGTTTCCTCCCTTGTCGCCAGGTTTTATTTCTATGCTGACATCCGCTTGCAAATTTTTTAGTGCATGCCTTTCCTTTTTTGATAAGTTACCCCTGTATTTCTTCAGGTGCATTTTGCACAGATCATGGACTGCCAACTTTAAATATTGATCCACCCTATTGCCCGGTGGCAGTGCCAGGCAACATAATGATTTTTTTTTTTTGCAGTGAGTCCTGCCCCAAGTGGGACTATGTGGGTACATGTAGGAGTGAGGGAGGCATTGGGGAAGTTTTTTTCTTGCATCTAGACAGGTGCATAAAAAAGCTTGAACAGCAACTATGAGGGTGCTTTCTGGGAGGAATGGTTTCATTTTTTTCAGTACTCACAGCTGGTACCAGACCATTTTGATTTTCATGACAACATGTTTTGTGAGGGTGAAGTTGCTGACTTTGCATTGAATGAAAAGTGAGGTTTGAAGCTGTCAAGGTTCATATCATTAAGGTAAGTTTTGACTTTTTCTTGTGTGTTGTTCTTGGCAAATAACAGGAATTCTGTTTTGGCGGAGTTGAGTTATAGACATCCAGACATCCAGGTTTGGGTGAGGGGCAGTGTGAGAAATTGGGTTGCAGGTTAAGGAGGATAAAACCCTACTCAAGAAGCAACAACAATCCTTGTCATGGTGAAGTCACAAGAAAATCCCAAATTAACCTATGCTCAACCCTCTGGTAGCTTGGCAAAGAGCAGTCAGGCTTAACTTAGAGGCAATATATAAAGTATTGATGTAGCACTTCGAATAGTAACAAAGTGAAAATACAATAAAATCCAACACCAATTTAGAGAATTGAGTACATTTCAATAAATAAAACAAGTCCAAAATGACAAAAATCCAATTAGTACAACCGGTGATATGCAATTTGAAAGATTTAAGTGAAGATAGCTTCAAAAAGTCTAAAGCGACACTCGCGGCTATCTGGTGGAGCGAGCCAAGGGGAAATCACAAGTTTAAGCCGATCGCAATGGAATGGGGGTCAGATACAGGGACCAGGTTAGTCCCACTAAAAGTACCTTCTCAGTTTAGCGCAAATAGTCACGATCACGGAGGAAAGGGATTGCTAGGAGCAGGGAAGCGTTGTGGACACTCGACGATGTAGGGCGAAGAGCAGGCCTGGTGTTGCGGTTGGTTGTCGCTGTACCATGAAGATCCTGTTGTCAACATGAACGGTCGGGCCGGAGCTTCACAGTGATGTTCCTGTTGACTGATCGATGCTGTTGTGCAAAGAGACGGGTTGATGGATCTTCACGTTGGCGAGCAGGGCGAGCGACAAGATTTTGGCACCAAAAGGACATTCGCGAAGAGCCCAACAACATCAATTCAGTTCCACTGACCCCACACCAAGGGTAAAGGACCTGAGGGGCACCACTTGGGCGCAAGTGCTGCCTCCAGCTGGATCTGGGAGCTGGTTTAGGTTGTTAGACACCTGTTATATACCCATGGCTCTGAACAGGAGGCCAGCAGACTAGCCCTTGGAGTCACTCTTGGAGTCCTGTTTTCTGGTGCAGGTTCAATCTCTCTGACTCAGGCGGTAGGGCAGCAGAGGAGCAATCCAGCAAGGCAGTTGTGCAGCAGGGCAGCAATTCAACAGAGTTGCAGTTCTTTCAGCAGCACAGCAGTCCCTCTTCCTGGCAGAGTCTAAACAGGCCCAGTGTACTGAAGAGTTGGTGTCTAAGGTCGAGTATTTATACTGGGTGCCTCCTTTGAAGTGGGAGAAGCTTCTAGAGGTTTCACTTTGAAGTGCACAGGTTTCCTGCCTCCTCTACATTAGCTCCAGACTAACTACAGGAGATATGCAGCCCCTTTTGTGGAGGCAGGACACAGGGCTGTGCCCAGCTCTGCCCTCCCGCCAGTGATGGGCCATCCAGGTACACCTAAGCTCTCTACTGTGCTTGGCTGTCTAGTAGGAATATAAAAAAGCCCACTGTCAGATATACCCAGTCATGTGACCCAGAGACAGTCTACAGGCACTACCAAATAGCTAAGGCAGGAAAGTGCTGACTTTCGAAAACTAGGATTTTCACATTTTTCATTTTAAATACGACTTTATCATGAGAGGATTTTTCTTTGCAATACCAAAGACACCAAACATGAACTTGTTACCTGTTCCCATTAGGAAGTTAGAGCTTATTAAATGAAATAAAGTAACTTCAATGTTATGCTATGTAAGAGACAGGCCTTGAAGTACTGAAAAACAAATGTAAGACTTTTTCACTACCAGGACATATAAAACTAAAAAGTACATGCCCAAACCTTTAAATACACTGCACCTTGCCCTCTGAGCTGTCCAGGACCTACCCTAGGGGTTACTTATATGTATGAAAAATGAAGGTTTGGGCCTGCAAAAAGTTTCTTTTGCCAGGTCAAAATGGCAGTTTAAAACTGCACATGTGGGCTGCAATGGCAAGCCCGAGACATGTTTAAAGGGCTACTCAAGTGAGTTGCACAATTAGTGCTGTTATCCTTTTAGTAGGATTTAATTTACAGGCCCTGGGTACACATAGTACCATGTTACTAGGAGCTTACAAGTAAAGTAAATATGCCCATTGGAGATATCCCAATTCTACGATGTGTAAAGGAGAGAGTACAGGCACTTTAGCACTGGCTAGCAGGGGTAAAGTGAGCAGAGTCCTAAGGATGGCAAAAACAAGGTCAGCAAAAAAAGAGGATGAAGGTAAAAAGTTTTTGGATGACCCTGCGGAAATGGCCTCATCCAACAGGCAGACAATGTTAAGGCACTGGCTGTGGGGAGTGGAGGATACTTACAGGTAGAGTTGTATATCGTTTATATGGAAAGTTACAAGCTTGGAGCTGAAAATTACTTACACATACATTGTTGATACATTTATAATGGCATAAGAGTTACAAACAAAGAGAGGTAATGATAATAGTGAGAAAAAGTTGTTTAGATCTAAAAGTGTGTGTGCTTGCTCGGCTCTAGAAAAGCTCTCACATATGGTGTAATATAAAGTTATCCAATGGAGTTATTGGTTATTAGCTGGGATTAAACAGTACTATAGGTGTGTAGTAATAATAGAATACTTGAGTTTGAGATGTTTGGTAGAGCATATGGTTTGTCAGCTGGGGAATATGATAGTTATTGCTTCATAGGTAGGTATATGTACAAATTGTTTGGTTCTGAGAAGGTTGCAAGTGTGGGCATCTCATTGTTAAGTAAGCTATTTTCCTTGGAAGATTTAGACAGTAAAACCCCTGCTTTTTGTAAATATCTTGTCAATGAGATGGATCCAAGGAAAAGGGAGAGTAGACTGGGGTCAGTAGGTAAGTTCATAAGTATGCATGGAGTCCTGATATAGTTATTGCTCAAGAGTGACAAAAGTTGGTAATGAGATAAACAGAGGTTGAGTTTCCAAAAGGTAATCCAGAGTTCATACTGACTTCAATGTGAATTTAAGGAGTAGAGCTTTCCAGAAAAAAATCATATAACTTGTTCTCATATCCTATGATGAGGTCATTCCGGGGGAGAATCTTGGCTAGGATCAACCGGGTTTGAGAATGTGATTCAAATATTTTTTTCTTGATCAGATCAGTAGATAGGTTTGAAGTTGTGGATTGTAAAGGCATCGATGATGGGAAAGCATATATGTAAGAAACTGAAAGGCAAACTTAAGCTGGATAAGTGTGTTGGTATACTTTACATGTTTCACTTACTTTAACAATATCTTTTGATCTAGAAATCAAAACACTGTGTTTCACATTTCTCTAATAATTAAGGAAAGTTTTTGGATTCATATTGCTCAAATTGAAGAGCTGGGTCAATTGTAATAGCAATGCTATATTCAATGTTTCTTTTTCCCCACCCTTCTCCTCCTACAACCTTTCTCCAACCCTCCTTTGGCGGTTACTATTTTGGAAATCCTGTAATTTCTAATGACATTTTATATTGACCATATGTAATGCTATAATATATGCAAATTAAAATATTCCTAAAGGATTGACATCTTTAAGGAAAAGAAAGGCAGATTTTTAATTATTAGTTGTGGCTCGAGAATTTCCTGGCAGGTGTGCTGCCTGATCCTGTCATGGCGGCCCGAAGTTTGCTGGGGGAGTATGCGGGAGGAATGGGCTCCTTCTATGTTGGCATTGGTATCTGCCTGTTCACGAGGGAGCTACTTGTTGGGGGCCACGAGCTGTGTGCTTGGAGAGAGACCGAGGAGGAGAGGTGTGGGGACGCAAAGCAAAGGTGGAAGAGGTCACCTGGATATCTGAGACCTGCCGTTTACTATTACTAGACAGAAGGGGAGATGAACTTGGACAGCCTCGGGTGCCCCACCCAACCTTCCCAACCGTGCCTGTATATAATGCGGCAAGCAAGGGGCTGTGGAACTCAAAGTGGTGCAGTGCACGAGAGGTGAGAGTGGACTGGAAATCTTTTTAAGGGCAGGGTATTGGATGTTGCGAGGAGTTCCCTTTGCAGCAAAATAATTCAAACTGTTACCCCCCATCCCCCATTTGCCTGCTAGAGGGACTAACGGATTTAAAGCTTTGTTGGTCTGCCAGAGGGGCGATACAATTGGATCAGACCCGCAGCCTATGCAATCAGCCTGATAGATGACAGGTGGCAATCCTCTGTAAGAACATTATGAAATTAACCACATCAGCGACTGCACTGAATGTAAAGTCTTTATGGACTATAAAAATCAGAAGCACTATCCCAAAAGTCCTCAAGTGATCCCCAGCGAGCACCCTTTTTTTTGAGGTATGAAGCCTTACTCCGGGAGAAAAGTTTGGGGTCTGTGCAGCCTGAAAACCCATACAGACCAACACACTAAACCAATTTGTCATGAGCCTAGGACCTCATTTAATAAAAGTAAAATGTATGTAGGCACCAGTGGCATGAGGAGCCTACTTCAGGGGGCAGAGTCACTGGGCCACTCCCCCATGTCTACTACATCTCAGAAAATCCAGAAAGTGCTGGTGCAGGTGGAGGAAGTTGTGGCTCACAAAGCACCAAATGGAGTGATGCAGCCACAGCTATCAGGGAGGCAAGGGTGCACTCCAGAGGGACTTGGGGGGGGGGGGTTCTGACTGAGCAATTTGTGCACCCTCAAGGTACCCCAGGCTCAAGTCCACTATGGAGAGCACACTGGAGAGGGCCATCCGAGTCAGTATATCTAAAATGAACACAGCCACAGCCACAACAGCAGCTCTCTTAGATCATATCTCTATGTGTTATATGACAAACTTGCCACAATATCCTATCTTTAGCAGACGTTTGTCTCAAGATCAACAAGAGGCAAATGTGAGAGCCACTTTCCCTCTGGAGAAGATTGATATAGAGTTGGGCAATAGTGAACAATCACCATCTGGACAAACTGATCCCACGCACAGTTGAGCAATAACGAACATGCTTCATACGACTCAATGCTCCCTGCTGCTAGTCAGACACAAGTCCAGGCTAGAGGGACCAGCCCTAATGTGCCACAGGCGGTTCTGTCAGAAACAGAAGCTACGAGAGGTGCGATAGAGCCAACTTCTGCAGAATTAAATACTTCACTTTGTGCCCTCCCGAAACAGTGATGATGGAGAAATGAAAGTGACACATATGGAAATGGTCGAGGAAATTGAGAGAAAATTGGATTTCATCGAGGTTATACATCAAGGTCTGCAAAACATAAGCACCAGGTGTACTGAAGCTAAACAAAGGATATGCAGCTTGGAGGATGCGCAGCAGTTTAATTGAAAAATTTCCCCTCAACTCCTTAAGGATATGCAACAAGTGAAGGATAAAGTTGAGATATATGAAGGCGATCAAATTTAAGGCTTGTGGGGGGTTCCAGAATAATTTTGGCCGTAATAAAGACTTAACTGAGGAGCTTAATAAGTTGTTATCCGATCATGTTTTGTTCGACTCTCGCGCAAATCTTTCCATTGAAAGGGCACAGAGTCCCCTTGATGGCCCCAGAGAATACATCCAAACCCCAAACTATCCTAGTCTGCTTCTAGGATTTCAGAATTCGAGAGGAGATCCTTATAAAACCTATTCAGCTGAAATCTGTTAAAAATAGGGGATGATTTTTCTTTAAAGTTTTTTCTGCATATGGCATATGAGACCTCGAGGAGGCAATGGGAACTGAAACATTTGTCTGGGATGGTCAGATTCAAGGGTACCCAAACACAACTGTTACATTTAGCTAGGCTGAAGGTTTTGTGGGAGGGGAGATTCTATATATACACTAATCCAGCTGATGTTGAGGGACTGTTGTCTCAGATGGAGGGGACTCCTAATGGTGCAAAACTATAACTTCAGGCTGCTGTTGGTGCTGGGATAACACACCATATGCACGCAGAGTTTGTAGCTCCTAATTTCTGGGGTTAGGAGCAAGGTGGGTGGGGAGGGAGGGTGGAAAGGTGAGTTGTGGCAGTTTTTTGCTGAGGGAGGTTGGTGGAGGAGGGTCAGGCGGGGTGTGTCACTGCATGTCGGAAAAAATGTGCTTGGATACAGCTTTAAGATACAGCATATACCATCAGTGAGAGGCAAAGATGGGTTCTCCGTTCTTTACTCTAAAAGGGCTTTGCTCCGCTTTGCCTTATTTTGGGTGGGGTCAAAGAACACAGACAATAAGGAAGAGAAAATGGAAAAATGGGGCAAAGTGACATGATATTCGTGATAGTTATTCATAATGTAAATGGTATGAACAAAAGACGCAAAAGGGATGCCGTCCTTTGGATTTTGCGGCAGTATGATCCATCTGAAATTCTCCTGCAAGAGACGCATTTCACCCGGGGCAAAGAGGGAAATATATTGAACTATCTCTGGGTTAAGCAATTCTTTTTTTCACCTGCGAGAGCATCACATAGAGGCACTGCAGTGGTTATCTGTAAAAAAGCAGCAGTTAGTTGTTTGTCGCCGAATAAAGATGAGGGGGTGGGGGTTCTGGGTTATAGCCCCTGTGGTGGCTAACAATGTGCGATACAATATTGCCTCCTCTTACTGTCCTATCCCCGATAACTTTCAACCACTCAATTCATTACAATGGGAGCTATTTATTCTACCAGGGATACCTATTTTGGGAGGAGGTTTTAATTTCCTTCCTTCGCCAAGTATTGATTCCTCTAATCCTTGTTGGGCGCAACATAAAAAATACACAGAATTAATTCTTAATGATCTATGTGCCAGGTTATGAGAACGAGATATATGGCAAGAGTTAAATCCATTGGCCAGAGAATACTTGTGTTATTCAAAAAAATATAGATCAGCCTCACGCATAGATCAATCAATCAAAGTTTTATAGAGCACAGCAAATCACCAGTGAGGGTATCGAGGCGCTGGAGCTGTTGGCTGCTCTGTGGATGTTTGATCTATCAAACATCCAGGTCTTCAGTTCCCTTCTGAATTGCTGGAGTGACGAAGTGGTCCTGAGGTGCAGGGGGAGGATATTCCAAGCATTGGCTGCCAGATAGCTCTATTTATAGCTCCTCTAACTGTTTCTAAAATCTCTTCTACATATCATGTCGGGATTTGCCTGTTGATCACTCTATTGTTGTTTTAAAATTTCCTTTAGTTCACCCTAGAAATGTTCATAGGTGGATTATGGATAAAACAATGCTTGATCAAGATGGGGATGCTTGACTGTTATCCACAGAGATTGAACACTTTTTCTTAATAATAATACAGCAGACCATGCAACAATATGGGAGGCATTTAAAGCCACGATTCGCTGGTTTATGAAATTGATCTCTGCCTTTAGGAAATATAAGGATAGAACAGAACAGGGAAGAGTTCAGCAAGCTGCTGATGCTGCTTGCATCAAAGCCCAGGTAGAACAATCTAATCAGGCCTTGCATGATCGGCAGTATAAGAAGGAAGCCTAAAAAAAGTTTTTTTTAGAAAAGGAAGTCCTTAACAAACATGCTTATAACAATACGCTATATGAGGTGGGTGAAAGGATGGGGGCTTCTTGTCCTGGATGTCCCAAGGAAAAAGCAATCAGAATCATATCACTGGGATTAGGAATCTCCGCCCGAAAAGAATAGAAAGAGGAGGTACAGGTATAGGAGGAACCTTTCTAGAATATTATGCTTCTTTTTATAGGGAGGAATAGAGCCATCTGGCCCGACCTTAGTAGACCAATTGTAAGGTGAAGTACAGCTTCCAGAGGTAGAAGAGGATTCAGCGACCTTTTTAATATCCCTGATTAGCTGTGAAGAAGTTATAAAGTCTATAAAGGAACTGCCAAGATCTAAAGCCCCAAGGGGGGATGGCTTTGGGGCTGATTTTTATAAACATGTTGTTTCACTATTTAGTGGTTCCGTTAGCAAAGTTATTTAATTCCATTTTGTTGGGAGGACGCATTCCACCCTCTTTTAAAAGAGGTGTATTTGATGTACTTTTTAGAATATAGTAAAGATGAATTTGTCCTCTCTTTATATAGACCGATAACACTTTTAAATATGGAATAAAAGATTTTTACAAAAGTTTTAACTAACCGAATTAGCACTGTTAAAAATAAGTTGAAACATTAACACCAAAATGGTTTTATTAAAGGAATTAGTTTGCTGGCGAATACATACTATCTAGCTGAATTTATTGACCTTGTTACAGTGGATAGCATCCCTGCAGCCATACTATTGTTAGACGCTGAGAAAGTGTTCGATCTTGTAAGTTGGAATTTTTTTATTTGTGATATTACAATTTTTTTAATTTCCTATGAGGGCTATGCGCAGGCTATATGAAAACACTGTAGTGCTTAATTTGTAAAATATTAAGTGCCAGGGCTCTGACCAGGAGGCCACTGCAGCTTGCACCACCCATCGCCCTTGTCATTGCTTCCAAAACAACTACTAACCATCTCTCTCGCATGTAAATGCGACAGTTCAGATTTTTCCAGGTCCCCAAAGCTAAAGGAATGGCTGGGGAGGCAGGTATTAGCAATTTTTTTAATGTATGTTGTTTTCCTAAACAACTGTTATACTGCTCATCTCTAAATTACATGAGCAGCGCCACCATGTGGCAGACTGCCCTAAGTGTGGTTTTGACAATTAGGTGCCGGTGCCGAGCACCGGAAATCAATTAAGTGCCAGTGCTCAGCACCGGAAAGCACCAGCTCAAATTAAGCACTAAAAACACATCAGCCCAGGTTATCATAAACAATCAGTGTTTGGGCACTCTATTTCTAGGCGAGGTACCTGTGACCCACACTGTTTCCTCTATTTATAGAGCCATTAGCTCAATATATTCGTTCGCATAGGGAAATAGATCCACCTTTGGTAAAAGTATCTAAGATAAAACTGTATGCAGACAAAATTGCCCTCTATTTATTCCTTCATAGTGATAATGTCAAGTTTGCATTAAAAGCGATTCGAAGATATACTGAATTGGGGGATATAAAATGAATGGAACTAAAACCAAATTGCTTCTATTTAATACCACACCGGACATCTTAGCCCCCGAAATAAATGTCAATTATAATCAAATTCCCTAAGAATATTTAGGGGTCTTTTACTTCGATTTACTCCTTGATAGCTATTGTTTGCACTATACCCCACTGCTATCAAAAATCCACTCTATTCTTACAATCTGGGAACCAACTCCGCTCCGCCGACCTCGCACTCGCAACCATCCCCTGCATCCGAAGAGCGACCACCGGCGGCAGATCGTTCTCCCACCTCGCCACGAAGACCTGGAACACCCTCCCCATCCACCTACGGCAGACCCAGGACCTACTTACGTTCAGGAAGCTACTCAAGACCTGGCTGTTCGAGCAGTAGCAGCACTCTACCCCCACCCCCCCAGTGCCTTGAGACCCTCACGGGTGAGTAGTACGCTTTATAAATACTCTGATTGATTGATTGATAGGCTGTGTATCCCTCATTAAAATGGCTACTTTGCCCCTTGTATTATTTATTTTCCAGAATGTTTCATGTAAGCTGGAGGCTTCCTTTTTAATAAGCTGGAGGGTGCTTTATGACATTTATATGAAAAGACAAACCTCCAGGAGCTTCCCTAAAGATTTCACAGCTACCAAAGTCATATGGAGAATTAGCATTTCCTTGTTTTAGATTCTACTATTTAGCGGCTGTTGCACTTCAGATTCGTAGATTTTTTATTCTAATTTCTCCATTTGCTCACTCTATTATTCTGTATATGCTTCATCATCATGGGATAACGAGCTTGGTGAACGCCATAAAGGAACCTAAAACACCTTAAAAAGTGAGGTATAAGAACGTACAAGCTATTTGGGCTGACAGAGGACAAATTATTTGGAAATATGCAATACCGGCCATCCACTTTGAGACCCCTTTGGAATGGTGCATGCACCTATCTATCTGTTTTTCTTCTACTGTTCTTAAAATATGGTGTAGTATTAACATCTATATGGTTGGGGACTTCTTGGATAAGAACAGAAATAAAGCTGAGGTGGAGATCAGCTCAAGAAATCTGCAGTATGCTGTCCCCCTTAGCTTCTCCTGTAGAGAAATGCCTGTGTCTATCTGCTATATATCAATCAACTGAATTAGTGCAGTAATTGTTTAGGATGAACAAAGTAAGGACTTATTAAGATATTGTAATAAAGGGTTTGAAATTGGCAAAGAATTTCGGTCCAGATATTTTGATTATGACTATTCACTATTGAGAGGAGCTAACTTTCACTGAATGACGTTTTATAATGTCTGGATGTTGTTTCTTACCCCAGATGGGATAATCAACATATTTAGACCTAAAGATAAAAGGTGCCCTAGGTGCAACAGATTAGGAGAATGGGAGCATATTTTCTGGCTGTGCACAGGAGTTGCCAGGTATTGGGTACAGGTTTTTGAGCAGATCTTGTTAGAAATAGAATGTATAGTTAAGCCGTCACCGTCAATTGCCCTGTTGGGTTTGGTCATTTCCTCACAATTTAGGAAAGGGGAGGCATAATTTATTTATATTTCTATAATGAAGGCTCGCTCTGTTATTACGCAGCATTGGAAATCTTCTATTCATCCTGCAGTTGGGGAAGGGCTTAATAAGATGAAGAAGGTTAGCATGAGAGAATATTGGTACCATGCCCGGGTAAATCAAATTCAGCACTATAGGCAAATATGTGGTACTTTTGCAATGGCAGAAACCTCTTAGGCATGAAGGGCTAATCTCTGTATCGTCAGTTGAAGTAGGCACTTGCACTTTTTTATTTCGTTGGTCGGACAGGTATCAATGCACTTTATTAGTATCAGGAACAACTTGCTCTATTTTTTTACCCTTCATTGCAGCTGCACTTTAGAGAAGATGGAGTTTTTATTATCTGGTTAGAATATATGGCTCTTTTGCTACGAGTATATAATGCACTTTAAGGAACGGGATGGGTTCTATGTATTGTGTTCTATTCACTGTTGCTGGTGATTACATATGCTTTGGTCTACTCAATTGTGATATATATATTTACTGAAAAAACCATAGGTTTCAGGGACATTATAGTTAGAAATAAGCATTAAAGAAACCTTAGAAATTCACTGAAAAAACCACAGGTTTCAGGGACGTTATAGTTAGTTGGACATTTCACTCGTACAAAACCAGAGAAATTCAGCCGTTATAGTTAGTTGAGCTAAATATAACCCGCGCCCCCGCAATGCACTGCTGATGACGTCACATATTACGTCACTCATGACATGGTCAGTGACATCACTGATGACATCTCAAATGACCTCACTGATGACATCACTGATGACATCATCCACTTAATATCTGATGCACCTCCTCACACCCTAATATAACCTTTCATACACCTACTCTAAAATACAGACTACCATTCTCGAAACCATAGACACACCAATACCAGTTAGTACATACCCACTCACTGATTCATAGGTCTACACACACATCCACTCACCGATACGGTCACTCATACACGCAGTCACTCATCAGTACAGCCACTGATATATGCACTCATACACCTATACAAATACTCACACACCGCCACTCACCCATAGAGTTACTCACACACCTAGTCAGTCACCCAAAGAATCAATCACACTGCGATTTACTCATTATACAGTTATACACACACCACCTCACTTATTCATTCAGATACTTACTCTCTTCAACAATCACTGACACAAGCACACACTCATCCATACAGCCACTCTCACAATCACTCACTCTCACATATAGTCACTCATATACTCCAACACTCACATATACTGCCTTTCACATATGTAGTTACTCACACATGTACCACTGAGACATCCATTCACTCACCAACACAGCCATACACATACTCACCCACCCATACAGCCCCTCACAGATGCACTCATGAACCCATACACCCAGTGAATCACCCACTCACACATTCATGCAGGGAGTCACACACGCCACACCCACCCACACAGACACTCAGGCACCCATACAGGTACTCAGACAACCAATCATTAACCCATATAGACAGTCATGTAGCTACTCATCAACCCATGCAGCCACTTACACACCAACTGAAAGACTGATACAGACATTCACACAGATTAGTCACTAACCCATGCATTCACTAAGACACTTTTAATCACTCACTTATACAGTCAGTCACGCACCTACTAAATCATCCATTCAGACACTCATACACCCACTCATTCTTCAATACACCTTGGCGTATATATATAAAGCATACTTAAACTTTTCAGAAACACACAGTCACTGGATGATGTCATCAGTATTGGCATTAGTGATGTCATTTGAGATGTCATCAGTGATGTCATCAGTGATGTCACTGACCATGTCATGAGTGATGTAATATGTGACGTCATCAGCAGTGCATTGTGGGGGCGCGAGTTATAATTCAATCAATCAATCAATCAGAACATTTGTAAAGCGCACTACTCACCTGTGAGGGTCTCAAGGCGCTGGGGGGATGGGGGGAGGGGGTGCTGCTACTGCTCGAACAGCCAGGTCTTGAGTAGCCTCCTGAAGGTTAGCAGGTCCTGGGTCTGCCGTAGGAGGATGGGGAGGGTGTTCCAGGTCTTGGCGGCGAGGTGGGAGAACGATCTGCCGCCGGTGGTCGCTCTTCGGATGCAGGGGACGGAGGCGAGGTTGGCTGAGCGGAGCTGGCGGTTCGAGGCATACAAGGTGAGTCGTCTGTTGAGGTATGCCAGTCCGGTGTTGTGGAGTGCCTTGTGTGCGTGGGTGAGGAGCTTGAAGGTGATCCTCTTGTTGATGGTGAGCCAGTGCAAGTCTCTCAGGTGGGGTGAGATGTGGCTGTGGCGTGGGACGTCGAGGATCAGGCGTGCCGAGGCGTTCTGTATACGTTGCAGTCATTTCAGGAGTTTGGCCAAGGCTCCCGCGCAGAGGGCGTTTCCGTAGTCTAGCCTGCTGCTGACGAGGGCCTGGGTGACCGTTCTTCTTGTTTCGGTGGGGATCCATCTGTAGATCTTGCGGAGCATGCGGAGGGTGTTGAAGCAGGAGGATGAGACGGCGTTGACGTGCTTGGTCATGGAGAGTGTTGAGTCGAGGATAAACCCCAGGTTGCGTGCGTGGTCGGTGGGTGTCGGTGCTGCTCCCAGTGTGGTGGGCCACCACCAGTCGTCCCAGGCTGAGGGGGTGGAGCCGAGGATGAGGACCTCCGTCTTGTCTGAGTTCAGCTTCAGTCGGCTGTTCTTCATCCACTCGGCGACGGCCTTCATTCCTTCGTGGAGGTTGGTTTTGGCGGTGAGGGGGTCCTTGGTGAGGGAGAGGATCAGCTGGGTGTCGTCAGTGTAAGAGATGATGTTGAGGTCGTGCAGTCGGGCGACGTGGGCGAGCGGTGCCATGAAGACGTTGAACAATGTCGGGCTGAGGGATGATCCTTGGGGTACGCCGCAGATGATCTCGGAGGCTTCGGAGAAGAATGGGGGGAGGCGGACGCTCTGGGTTCTGCCGGAGAGGAAGGAGGTGGTCCATTCCAGAGCCTTGTCTCGGATCCCTGCGTTGTGGAGGCGTGTGCGTAGGGTGCGGTGGCAGACAGTGTCGAAGGCGGCTGAGAGGTCCAGGAGGATGGGGGCCGCAGTTTCACCGTTGTCCAGCAGGGATAATTAGCTCAACTAACTATAACGGCCAAATTTCTCTGGTTTTGTACGAGTGAAATGTCCAACTAACTATAACGACCCTGAAACCTGTGGTTTTTTCAGTAAATTTCTAAGTTTAAAAAAAATCTAATTTCTGAATATAACGTCCCTGAAACCTATGGTTTTTTCAGTGAATTTCAAAGGTTTTTTAAATGCTAATTACTAACTATAAAGTCCCTGAAACCTATGTTTTTTTCAGTGAATTTCTAAGGTTTTTTAAATTCCAATTTCTAACTATAACGTAGTAGTCACGTTAGCAGAGTGGTGCAGAAAGGGGGCTGGGCCTCCGGCCACCGCTCAGGAATTCTGCTGCGTAGGACTTACAGGAGGTACCAGGAGGGTTTCTTGGCCCCTCAGGAGTAAAGTGGACTTCATCCCCCAACCCGTAGTGTGCCAGGAGGCGTGTTTTCAGAGTGGTGGAGAAAGGGGGGCGTGGCCTCCGAAGACCTCTTAGCAATACCACTGTGTGGGACTTACTGGAGGTAACAGGAGTGGTAGTTGGCCCCCAAGAACGTCCTTGGGGGCCAGCTACCCCTCCTATTACCTATAGTAAGTCCCACACAGCAGCATTGGTAAGTTTTCATAGCAGGCCACGCCCCCTTTGCCCACCATTCTGTAAACGCGTTCCTGGCACGCTCTTGGATGGGGATTAAAGTCCCCTTCGATGCTGGGGGTTCTTAGGAGCCAACTAGCCTACCTGACACCTCCAGTAAGCCCCAGATACTGGGATTGCTGAGAGGTGGACCCAGGCCACGCCCCCTTTCTGCACCACTCCGCAAACGCGCCTCCTGGTGTGCTCTTGGTTGGGGGATGGAGTCCCCTTGCCCCCTGAGGGTCCCTGGGGGCCAACTAGCCCTCCTGTTATCTCTAGTAAGCCCCACACAGCTGTATTGCTGAGAGTAGTCTGAGGCCACGCCCCCTTTTTACACCATTCTGCAAACACGCCTCCTGGTGCACTGCTGCTCGGGGGATGAAGTCCACTTTAGTCCTGAGGTCCTCAGTACACAAGAGGATCTCCTCACCCCACCAGCAGTGCGCCAAGAGGCGTGTTTGCAGAGTGGTGTAAAAAGGGGCGTGGCCTCGGCCCACTTCCCAGCAATCCCACTGTGTGGGGATTACTGGAGGTACCTGGTGGGCTAAAATAAATTGTTAGAAGGGCGGCTGTGTGGTCCCCATTATCTCAATATTTTATGGGCCCTGGGGACCCCATCCCCCAGGGCCTGTGACATTTTTTTAATTTTTATTTTTTTTAAACGGGAAGGTGGCCACGCGCCCCCTTCCCTGGGCCACTTTTGGCCTCGGGGACCACCCCCCGGGGTCTGGCCTCAACGTTGGGGACCGCGGGGGGAGCCCCAATGCCCCTGCGGTCCCTGCCGGAGCCGGCATTGCTTTTGGGCAAAGGGAGCTGTTAACATGCAGCTCCCTTTGCCCAAAAGCAATTCTGCTTTGCTTCGTGGAAGCAAGAGCAAGAGCTGTGCTCCCGCCCTGCCATAGCAAACTGCAATGTCCCGGGGGTGGGCATCCTGGGACATTGCTGAAGCCGGCCCTGGGGGGTGGGGGTCCCCAGGGCCAAGGAGGGCTTCAGGAAGGGGGCCGTGCAGCCCCCTCTCATCGTGTGCAAAGCCCCAGGGTGGTGGTGGTCCCCAGGGCTGGGGGTCTGCAACGGACCCCCACCCTTAATTTAAAATTGCCCCTGGGTGGTGGTGGTCCCCGGGGCAGCGTGGGGGGGGGGGCAGGAGCCCCCCCATGCATTTTTTAAAAAAAACCCGGGAGGTGGCAGTCCCCGGGGCTGCGGGGGGCCGCGTGCCCCCCGCACATTAATAACAGAGCCCCGGGGAGGTGGTGGTCCCCGGGGCTGCGGGGGCCCCCGCTGGCCCCTGCATTGCAATGACACATTGCCCCCGGGACCGGGCCCACCCGGGGGCTTAAAAGTAACGAAGTGCGGGACACCGCGCATCATTTAAAAAAAAATATTTAGGCGGGATTCGCGCACCCTACGCGAATCCCGCTGAAAATATTTTTAAAAAATGCTTTTTTTGGCCCTAGGTGGTCAGGGTGTTTCTACCCTGCCCCCTTTTCTTTTTTTTAATCATTTTCTTCCCTTTTTGCTTGTGACTCTGTTTTACCGAGTCACAAGATGGCTGCCAACACTTCTTGGTTTGAAGTGCTGGCTGCCAATCAGAGTCAAGCTCGTGATCGGGAGGGTTCGCTGATCCACAGCTGTCACCAGATAAATAATTGCTTTTATTTTTTAATTTCTCAGGAACTACTGAACGGATTTACACCATTTAAAGCAAAGAGTGCACTCTGGACAAAGAGCTACCTCTCTGCCAAATTTGGTGTAATTCTGTTCAGCAGTTCTGGCTGTAGCCACGACAAAATTTTCCTACGGCAATTAACATGGAGAAAACACATTTTGGGACCCCCCTTTTTTCTCGGCCTCCACTTGACGAATCACCCCAAAGCTTTCAAGACAGGAGCTGACCCGAGCGCCCCATTAGTTTTGAAAATTTCGCGAAGATTCATCAAACGGCGCCAAAGATATTGGCAAATCAAAAAACGCTTTTCCTATGGAAACTAGGTCTTAACTATTACTACCTACTGGCGCCCGCCAGTAGGTAACATATATATATATATATATATATATGTGTATATATATATATATATATATATATATATATATATATAAAATCATGATTGTGTTAAAAAGATTTGTAATAAACAATGCCTGAATAGAAAGCCTTGCTCTGAACAGCATATGCACTTTATTTTCTGCATCTGCACTTTAGAATAGTTCAACTGTTTTTGTAGCTAGAATAGACACTATGGGGTCGATAACGATGTCGGGCGGAGTAAACTCCACTCGACATAGTCTCGGTACTGCGACCGACCTCTTGTTGGCAGTCCCGACCGACCAATTAGGATGCGACCGAACACTGTTCGGTCGCAGTCCTATTCTATCCTATATCCGACTGGAATGCATGCTCTCATTGTAAAATGAAGATGTGCAGTTCATCCCTACAGGGATCAATAGGGGGGCACTTGGCCGCCATCCTGAGGCCTTGCACCCATGGGGGCCCTGCTGGAGGTCCCCAAAGTCCACTTCTGACAGCCTTTCTGTGTCTGAAAGGCCGGTACAGAAAGGTTGTCGGAATCTGACATCGTAATCCCTCGGGATGAAAAAAACGCCCTTGGGATTATTCCGAGCCCGTCGGAAGCCAGTCGAAATGTCCGGTTTAATTCCTTTCCGACCGACTCCATCATAATGGGTCGGTCGGAAAGGAATCCAACCGCCTGATTACGATGCGGTCGGAACGGCTCCGACCGACGGTCGGAGCTGTTTCTGACCGCATCGTAATCAGGCCCTATGCCTTAAATAACTTTGAATATACACTTGCATTTAACTTTCGGGAAGAGGCAAAGAGCTTGATGTACTGTTGGTTTTATCTGCTGTTTTTCTTTTTGTAATTGCTATATGTAATGTTTGTAATGGAAATCTCTACTCTGTATTCCAAGCGTATTAAAAAGAAAAATTAAATGAAAGAAAAAATGGCAGTATGTTCACTTATGAACCATGTACAGATTAAACACTAACCAATAATATGTCTTATTTGATGTTCAGGCAAAAAGTCTCCAACATGAAGATGTTATTACTAAGAAACATGGGTTTTTTACATTTTGGTGGCAATGGAAAATCCTCACATTTCTCGAGAAAAATGCTAAATTCACAGGAGAATCCTACTGCTGAGTTTTCATTTTTATACTATTCCTTTGGTAGAGGTTAATCATCCAGTATATTATCCTCCTGATTTTGTATTTCCCATGAGAAATTCCCTTTGTAACTGAACTAAATAAATCATGTTCTTAATTATGGATAAACCTTTGATCACTCAATTTTGAGAAGTGGTTCCTCCATAATAGTCTATAAGCATCTGGATGCTGAGTTAATGGACATGTATCCTATAGATATTTGCAGGGAAGAGTCAGTGGGAGGTAGAGCAGGGTGCAAAAGGTATGGGTGGAAGGAAACAAAATAACATTATTGTTTTTTATTATGTATGAGAATGTTGTTCTGCAAGCAAAGTCATAATACTCAGAGAAATAGACACTGGTGCTTGAAGGACTCATAGCTAAAGTTGTTTCCCCTTGTTTAAAAATTCCGGGGTATTCCGTTTCAAAAATAAAATTGCAATCTACTTTTGTTTTCTTTGTCACGCCCTGCTCCATTGTGTCCCCTCTACATGGCTTATGTGTGCACGTGTATCATGGGCATCTTGGAATGATTTTTCTTACACTAACAGAAAAAAACATTCCAAGATAGTCACCATGTGCGTGTGTGCACACTGGCACTGCAGCCACCTTGAATGCATGTATGTATGTTGTATTTGTATACCTAGCTGAAAAGAAAACAGAGTTCTGTAGAGTCAAAGGCAGGCATATAGCCAACGACTGATAGTGTTATATTCTCTAGATCCTTTTATAGAGGCACAAATTCACATTTCTGACCAGCTGGCACTAAATGTACCAAGGAAACAAAAAGGGGGGGGGACCGACGGGCTTTCTCCTCCTATCGGAATGGAGGAAGGTCCAGCATAAACGCCCTGAGTGAACTAATGAAAGTATACAGATATGCTGTTCCTGATGGTTGTCAACACAAGGGAAGTGACACCGACCTGATCCAAATTTGGTTCAAGGTGGGAAGTCCAATTATTGGATTGTAATGCCCTCACACACCCAAAGGGTGTCATGCTTCATCATCTGGGCTGCTCCTCGTCGGGTCGGCGGTGCAATACCCAACGGGCTCCCTATAGTAGGGGCTCTTTATCGGAGATCTTCTTCCAATAGCCGTATGGTGAAGTGGGGGTATGGGGCCAGAATTGTGTAGATGTGTAAAGTTGAATGTGTGATCTAAAATAGAGTTGGGAGTTCCATTAAATGTGATTTATTCAAATGGTCTCCTACCCTAATTAAAAGAGTGATAATGTGATGCTCAAAAGTGAGTATTATGTCTCAAGTAAGGCATCATCATTCTTAAAGGAAGGTCAACATGTTTCACGCTTGTTGTCAAGATCTACATGCGATTCGTCAGGACCTCTATAAAAGGTAGACTATCTACACATACACACGGTGCGGTGGCCAAATACTCACCGCAGCCGATTCATTACCTACGTAAGTATACCTGTCAATCCCTGATCCTACCTATGTTGGTGAGAAAAAGGAACATGAATCATAAATATACACATATAGGTATATAAACAGTGTGGTAACCCTTGTGACTCTTAACAGAATGTTGTATTCATTATGATGTGAGTAGCAGAAAACTATAGTGCCGAACAGTGAATGTCCAAAGTGTACTATAGTGAGCTATGGCCATAGCGGCACTGTGAAGCGCAGCAGATAAAAACAAGTAAACTCACCCCATAAAGTGAGTATAACCAGGCGTCATCAGTGCCCGGTAGGGATACAAACAAGAGGAGTTCCTCAATTGCTGGATAAAACCATTGAAATAAAAGTAAATCAATGTAAACAAGGAAAAGTGTGGTCAATTCAACAACCAACATCCATTCTCATACGTTATGATCGTACATGTAACTTGATATTGTGGCCCCGGGTTAAATATCCCATATCAATGGACAATCAAAGTCATCAGTAATCATGTAGCACCTCTAAACTCTGATTCCCCCATAAGGAAATGGGGAAGAAACAACACTCATACTGCACCTCTAGATTCTTATTCCCCGTAAGGAAATGGGGAAGGAACAACACTCATGCTGGGATGACCAAGTAAAGTCTATCCGTAGCCCCGTTCATAAGCAGGTAAGGTCTATCCATAGCCCCGTGCATGAACACATGATATAAATGTAAGCCCGCACACGCTGCGTACTCTATACTATGCTGACATTCCCACCAAATAACTCACACTGGTTGGAGACAGTGTCTTAAAACTAAGAGGGTTTTACGGTGGGTACATAGTATGATGGTAGTAGAAAAATTGGTGGCCAATCCATTATTAAACAGATAACACTGTATTAACGGGGAGTATTACAGAATTTGCCGAGCGTCATGTAATCATAACTAGAATGGGGGTCAAGTTCTAGTAACTATAACCAATCTGTCGCGCACTAGTAGCGTACTTACTTCTGTGTCAATAGCACATCTCCAAGCGACCTACCCACATCTACCGGGTCCGGGAGGTGAACTGCTCTGTTTGCGGACTGAATTTATAGTCCCACCTTGCTGTCAATGAAGTATTACAGGCAGAAGTGGCTGGATGTATAGCGGCCATCTTGGAATGGTGTTATTTGGTATACAAACAGAGTTATAAAATAGCATGATAGGCAGTAAGAGTCTATAAATCCCCGACAATCGTAGTCAAGGGAAAGGTCGATAGAGAGTTGGCTTGTTTAAAGACTCTGTATGTAATCCATCCTTTCTGTTAAACAGAGCTGTGCGTGCCAAAGTGACCGGATGTATAGCGGCCATATTGGAAAGGTGTTTATTGTTTAAGAACTGGCACAAAAGGTAAATATAAGGGTCTGTCAGACAGCCAACAGTCATGATCAGAAAAAGAAAGAAAGCACTACAGTCAATCGAAGATTAACTGTCAGTGTCTCATGCACAGATAGAGTTAGAAAGATGTATAAAGCCATTCCATGAGTAAAATTAGTCTGTTGTCATCCCCCAGTCAAGAGTGATGGTGATTTGGACTGAAGGGAAAGTATTCAAGTCCCTTAATATGTTAGCCAGAAAATTATATGCGAGGAGTATGTGAGGTTTATTGACACGCAGACCAAAGGAGAGTAGCGAAATATCGCCAGTGTTCCAAGGAGGATTATTGATGGGTAGGGTCCAAGGGTGGATCCCAGCCGCACCACAAAGCTAACCCATCAGTGCCCGGTCAGATTGTATTTCATCACCACCTTCTCTAGTTGTCAAATAAAGTCTCCTGACCCATGTTATAGGCCATCGATGTTAAATAATGAGAGAATTCCACGGGATTTCCTCATTCAGTCCTCCAATATGGGAGGACAATCTGTGCACCCACCTCTGTTCTTTGATAAGCAGTGCCGCTTTCGTGATTTTTGGAAATGATTCTAGAACAACCCATTCTAATGCTTCTGGAGTGTGGCGTTTCTCTAAATAGTGTGTGCACATTTTGGTATTGTTCTTCTGGCAGCGGAAGTTACTGCGATGTTCAGATATGCGTATTTTGATGGGGCGTGTGGTCATCCCTACATAGTATAGTCCACAAGGACATGTAATCAAATATACGCAGTTCTGTGTGTTGCAGTTTGTATGAGACCTTAGCTCCCAGATGAAATTAGTATTGAGAGTCACAGACTTATGTATCTTAGTGAAGGCACAGGCCGTACACATACCACATGGATAGTGGCCTTTGACAGGTGGTAGTTGCCAAAGTGTACATTGTTGCGTCCCTTGCGCCCCTTAGGTCTAGTCCGGATCAACATGTCTTTGAGATTCATGGAGCGTTTAAATGCAAAACGCGGTTTCTCCAAGGCCAGCGTGCCTGTGTTGAGTATATTCCAGTGCTTTTTTATCACCTTGGTTAGTTGGTTTGACACTGGCGTGAACGTGGTGACACAAGTCAAGGTTTCACACTGGGATTTCTCTCTTGATTCTAGCAGACCTTCGCGGTTATTATTTCTAGCTCTTTTCCTCGAGAGTGATATACTCCGTGGTGGATAATCGCGTGCTGCTAAGTTCTTAGCAAGAATGGCTGATTCAGATTTGTAATCATCAAGAGTGCTGCAATTTCTCCTGACCCGTAGGAATTGACCAAATGGGAGGTTTTCCTTTAAGGTCTTGGGATGGTGACTGCTATAAAGTAGTAGACTGTTGCGGTCTGTATTCTTTCTAAACATGGTTGTAGACAATACGCCATTGTTCAGTCTGATGGTCAAATCCAGAAATGCAATCTGGTTGACTGAAACCGTGCCAGTAAATTTGAGAAATGGATTCTGAATATTAATCCACTCAAAAAATTGATTATATGTCTGTGAATCGCCCGTCCAAAAGATGAGGATATCATCTATAAAACGTTTCCACAGACGTATGTTGGATCGATATGGGTTGCCTTCTTGGAAGATAATTTTCTCCTCAAAGGATGCCATATAGAGACAGGCTAGACTAGGCGCAAAGGTACTTCCCATGGAAGTACCTTGTGTCTGGTGGTAAATCTGGCCATTGAACTCAAAAAGTTCTCAGTAAGAGCTATAGTTGCACATTCCATGATGAATCCCGGTGGTGTCACGGATACCCACGTCTGTGAACTTAGTTCCTCCTCAATCACATCTAAAGTGGCCCTCTGTGGGATGTTGGTGTAGAGTGCTTCCACATCTAGAGTGATGAGGAGGTCAATGTCTGTGGTGAATTGGAATTCGTCAAGTAGACGAAGAACATCAGTAGTATCCTGAATGTAAGAGGGGATCAGTTTAACCATGGGCTGTAGAAAATGGTCACAAAATTGTGACAATGGTTCTAATATGGAGTTTATTCCTGAGACTATAGGTCGTCCCGGTACCGGAGTAGTCCCTTTGTGAATCTTAGGAAGTATGTAAAAGTAGGGAGTCCTAGGTTCTTGTTTAATGAGAAAGGATGCTTCCTTTTTACTTATCCAGCCTTGGGTCTCAGCTGAGAACACCAATGATGTAATAGCCCTGGTTAACCTTTCTGTAGGGTTTTTGCAATGGGTGTATAATACCGCCTATTGCTGAGTTGTCTCAGGCATTCAGTCTCGTAATCTGTAGTGGCCATGATGACCGTTGCACCTCCCTTGTCTGCTTGTTTAATAGTTATTGTTGGATCATTAGCCAATGTCTTTATGGCCATCAATTCATTATTGGGAATGTTACAGAAATGTCTCTGGTTGGTGGTGGCACATATGTCCTTAAGAACCGCCTGTTCAAAGGTAGATACCTCATGTGGCACCATACCACCAGTGGGGGTGAAGGTCGAGGATTATGTAGTCCTGAGTCATCTACCCTTGTCTGTGGTTTATTTACAAAGAAAGCCTTAAGACGAACTTTGCGGAAGAATTGTTGAACTTCACAAAGTTGTTTAAATTGATCAATCTTAGGGGTTGGGACAAAACCCAGACCTTTTGTAAAACCTTCACCTCTATCTCAGTCAATATCCTAGTTGATAAATTGACCACTAGGGTCTCTTTTCGTGTAGCTCCGTGTTTCCATTGTTCGTTGTTGTGGTTCTTCCCACTGAACTCTCTTTTCTTGTGAGTTCCCTCTTTTTCGCCCGCGCCCTCTGCCCCAACCTCTGCCTAAAAAGGTTGGCCCATGCCTGGGGGTCCAAAGGGGGGGCCATGATTGTACATCGGGTATTGCCAGTAGCCTTGTCCCTGAAATGGAGGGGTTGATAATGTGGTTGTTGATAACCAAAGTATCCTTGTCTACCACCTCTTCTATTCTGATCGATATTCCAGTTCTCTCCGCTAGAGTCACTATTATTAGATGAACTCCGTCTCGTGGAGTTCGAAGTGGTATCTGAGAGGTTGTCAGGTGGTGTAAAATCTTGTTTGAGGTATGGGTATACCTTCTCCTTGTCGAAGCGCCGAACATCCTTCTGGAGTTTGGCTACCTTTTGCTTCATAAGGTATTCCTTATGTTCGGCAATTTCATTGTTAAGCTCAGTGAGTTTAGATTTAAAGTTAAGGCTCGGTAGAGCACTTTTGAGGGTACTCTCAGCTAGTTGTATCCTGGTGAGTAGTTCATCTGCCAGTCTCTTGGCTGTATTGATCACCAGAATGAGTAAATCCCTCGTGCACTTCCACGCAATCTGGGACCATTCTGTCTTAAATATGGCGTCCTCCAAGAAAATCCTTGGGAAATTCTTTACAATCAGGCCATTGGGAGAAATATTTGCCCTTAAATATTCCGTCATGAGGGCCCCATGTAGGGTTATCCTCACCCACTCTCTTTTCATCACCGAGAGGGATTGCCAATCCTCTGACTGACTACCAGTGGCACCACCATTATCCGCTCCCAGAATAGATGGTGCCCTCAAAATCTCTGCTGCTAGTTCTTCTCCATAACTGAGGCCCTGGCCTTCCATAGTCGGGTACCAGATGAATCAGTAGGTTTAGAAAAACTATTTGGGGAATAGAACGAACACTCGTGATAGTAGTGTCAGATTTAAATAAGGGGGATAGAGCAAGTCTTTACCCACCAGAAAGAGGGTCCCACGGGAGTCAGCCGTGCTAAGTATAAGGAAACAAAGGGGGGACCGACGGGCTTTCTCCTCCTATCGGAATGGAGGAAGGTCCAGCATAAACGCCCTGAGTGAACTAATGAAAGTATACAGATATGCTGTTCCTGATGGTTGTCAACACAAGGGAAGTGACACCGACCTGATCCAAATTTGGTTCAAGGTGGGAAGTCCAATTATTGGATTGTAATGCCCTCACACACCCAAAGGGTGTCATGCTTCATCATCTGGGCTGCTCCTCGTCGGGTCGGCGGTGCAATACCCAACGGGCTCCCTATAGTAGGGGCTCTTTATCGGAGATCTTCTTCCAATAGCCGTATGGTGAAGTGGGGGTATGGGGCCAGAATTGTGTAGATGTGTAAAGTTGAATGTGTGATCTAAAATAGAGTTGGGAGTTCCATTAAATGTGATTTATTCAAATGGTCTCCTACCCTAATTAAAGAGTGATAATGTGATGCTCAAAAGTGAGTATTATGTCTCAAGTAAGGCATCATCATTCTTAAAGGAAGGTCAACATGTTTCACGCTTGTTGTCAAGATCTACATGCGATTCGTCAGGACCTCTATAAAAGGTAGACTATCTACACATACACACGGTGCGGTGGCCAAATACTCACCGCAGCCGATTCATTACCTACGTAAGTATACCTGTCAATCCCTGATCCTACCTATGTTGGTGAGAAAAAGGAACATGAATCATAAATATACACATATAGGTATATAAACAGTGTGGTAACCCTTGTGACTCTTAACAGAATGTTGTATTCATTATGATGTGAGTAGCAGAAAACTATAGTGCCGAACAGTGAATGTCCAAAGTGTACTATAGTGAGCTATGGCCATAGCGGCACTGTGAAGCGCAGCAGATAAAAACAAGTAAACTCACCCCATAAAGTGAGTATAACCAGGCGTCATCAGTGCCCGGTAGGGATACAAACAAGAGGAGTTCCTCAATTGCTGGATAAAACCATTGAAATAAAAGTAAATCAATGTAAACAAGGAAAAGTGTGGTCAATTCAACAACCAACATCCATTCTCATACGTTATGATCGTACATGTAACTTGATATTGTGGCCCGGGTTAAATATCCCATATCAATGGACAATCAAAGTCATCAGTAATCATGTAGCACCTCTAAACTCTGATTCCCCCATAAGGAAATGGGGAAGAAACAACACTCATACTGCACCTCTAGATTCTTATTCCCCCGTAAGGAAATGGGGAAGGAACAACACTCATGCTGGGATGACCAAGTAAAGTCTATCCGTAGCCCCGTTCATAAGCAGGTAAGGTCTATCCATAGCCCCGTGCATGAACACATGATATAAATGTAAGCCCGCACACGCTGCGTACTCTATACTATGCTGACATTCCCACCAAATAACTCACACTGGTTGGAGACAGTGTCTTAAAACTAAGAGGGTTTTACGGTGGGTACATAGTATGATGGTAGTAGAAAAATTGGTGGCCAATCCATTATTAAACAGATAACACTGTATTAACGGGGAGTATTACAGAATTTGCCGAGCGTCATGTAATCATAACTAGAATGGGGGTCAAGTTCTAGTAACTATAACCAATCTGTCGCGCACTAGTAGCGTACTTACTTCTGTGTCAATAGCACATCTCCAAGCGACCTACCCACATCTACCGGGTCCGGGAGGTGAACTGCTCTGTTTGCGGACTGAATTTATAGTCCCACCTTGCTGTCAATGAAGTATTACAGGCAGAAGTGGCTGGATGTATAGCGGCCATCTTGGAATGGTGTTATTTGGTATACAAACAGAGTTATAAAATAGCATGATAGGCAGTAAGAGTCTATAAATCCCCGACAATCGTAGTCAAGGGAAAGGTCGATAGAGAGTTGGCTTGTTTAAAGACTCTGTATGTAATCCATCCTTTCTGTTAAACAGAGCTGTGCGTGCCAAAGTGACCGGATGTATAGCGGCCATATTGGAAAGGTGTTTATTGTTTAAGAACTGGCACAAAAGGTAAATATAAGGGTCTGTCAGACAGCCAACAGTCATGATCAGAAAAAGAAAGAAAGCACTACAGTCAATCGAAGATTAACTGTCAGTGTCTCATGCACAGATAGAGTTAGAAAGATGTATAAAGCCATTCCATGAGTAAAATTAGTCTGTTGTCATCCCCCAGTCAAGAGTGATGGTGATTTGGACTGAAGGGGAAAGTATTCAAGTCCCTTAATATGTTAGCCAGAAAATTATATGCGAGGAGTATGTGAGGTTTATTGACACGCAGACCAAAGGAGAGTAGCGAAATATCGCCAGTGTTCCAAGGAGGATTATTGATGGGTAGGGTCCAAGGGTGGATCCCAGCCGCACCACAAAGCTAACCCATCAGTGCCCGGTCAGATTGTATTTCATCACCACCTTCTCTAGTTGTCAAATAAAGTCTCCTGACCCATGTTATAGGCCATCGATGTTAAATAATGAGAGAATTCCACGGGATTTCCTCATTCAGTCCTCCAATATGGGAGGACAATCTGTGCACCCACCTCTGTTCTTTGATAAGCAGTGCCGCTTTCGTGATTTTTGGAAATGATTCTAGAACAACCCATTCTAATGCTTCTGGAGTGTGGCGTTTCTCTAAATAGTGTGTGCACATTTTGGTATTGTTCTTCTGGCAGCGGAAGTTACTGCGATGTTCAGATATGCGTATTTTGATGGGGCGTGTGGTCATCCCTACATAGTATAGTCCACAAGGACATGTAATCAAATATACGCAGTTCTGTGTGTTGCAGTTTGTATGAGACCTTAGCTCCCAGATGAAATTAGTATTGAGAGTCACAGACTTATGTATCTTAGTGAAGGCACAGGCCGTACACATACCACATGGATAGTGGCCTTTGACAGGTGGTAGTTGCCAAAGTGTACATTGTTGCGTCCCCTTGCGCCCCTTAGGTCTAGTCCGGATCAACATGTCTTTGAGATTCATGGAGCGTTTAAATGCAAAACGCGGTTTCTCCAAGGCCAGCGTGCCTGTGTTGAGTATATTCCAGTGCTTTTTTATCACCTTGGTTAGTTGGTTTGACACTGGCGTGAACGTGGTGACACAAGTCAAGGTTTCACACTGGGATTTCTCTCTTGATTCTAGCAGACCTTCGCGGTTATTATTTCTAGCTCTTTTCCTCGAGAGTGATATACTCCGTGGTGGATAATCGCGTGCTGCTAAGTTCTTAGCAAGAATGGCTGATTCAGATTTGTAATCATCAAGAGTGCTGCAATTTCTCCTGACCCGTAGGAATTGACCAAATGGGAGGTTTTCCTTTAAGGTCTTGGGATGGTGACTGCTATAAAGTAGTAGACTGTTGCAGTCTGTATTCTTTCTAAACATGGTTGTAGACAATACGCCATTGTTCAGTCTGATGGTCAAATCCAGAAATGCAATCTGGTTGACTGAAACCGTGCCAGTAAATTTGAGAAATGGATTCTGAATATTAATCCACTCAAAAAATTGATTATATGTCTGTGAATCGCCCGTCCAAAAGATGAGGATATCATCTATAAAACGTTTCCACAGACGTATGTTGGATCGATATGGGTTGCCTTCTTGGAAGATAATTTTCTCCACAAAGGATGCCATATAGAGACAGGCTAGACTAGGCGCAAAGGTACCTTTGCGCCTAGTCTAGCCTGTCTCTATATGGCATCCTTTGAGGAGAAAATTATCTTCCAAGAAGGCAACCCATATCGATCCAACATACGTCTGTGGAAACGTTTTATAGATGATATCCTCATCTTTGGACGGGCGATTCACAGACATATAATCAATTTTTGAGTGGATTAATATTCAGAATCCATTTCTCAAATTTACTGGCACGGTTTCAGTCAACCAGATTGCATTTCTGGATTTGACCATCAGACTGAACAATGGCGTATTGTCTACAACCATGTTTAGAAAGAATACAGACCGCAACAGTCTACTACTTTATAGCAGTCACCATCCCAAGACCTTAAAGGAAAACCTCCCATTTGGTCAATTCCTACGGGTCAGGAGAAATTGCAGCACTCTTGATGATTACAAATCTGAATCAGCCATTCTTGCTAAGAACTTAGCAGCACGCGATTATCCACCACGGAGTATATCACTCTGAGGAAAAGAGCTAGAAATAATAACCGCGAAGGTCTGCTAGAATCAAGAGAGAAATCCCAGTGTGAAACCTTGACTTGTGTCACCACGTTCACGCCAGTGTCAAACCAACTAACCAAGGTGATAAAAAAGCACTGGAATATACTCAACACAGGCACGCTGGCCTTGGAGAAACCGCGTTTTGCATTTAAACGCTCCATGAATCTCAAAGACATGTTGATCCGGACTAGACCTAAGGGGCGCAAGGGACGCAACAATGTACACTTTGGCAACTACCACCTGTCAAAGGCCACTATCCATGTGGTATGTGTACGGCCTGTGCCTTCACTAAGATACATAAGTCTGTGACTCTCAATACTAATTTCATCTGGGAGCTAAGGTCTCATACAAACTGCAACACACAGAACTGCGTATATTTGATTACATGTCCTTGTGGACTATACTATGTAGGGATGACCACACGCCCCATCAAAATACGCATATCTGAACATCGCAGTAACTTCCGCTGCCAGAAGAACAATACCAAAATGTGCACACACTATTTAGAGAAACGCCACACTCCAGAAGCATTAGAATGGGTTGTTCTAGAATCATTTCCAAAAATCACGAAAGCGGCACTGCTTATCAAAGAACAGAGGTGGGTGCACAGATTGTCCTCCCATATTGGAGGACTGAATGAGGAAATCCCGTGGAATTCTCTCATTATTTAACATCGATGGCCTATAACATGGGTCAGGAGACTTTATTTGACAACTAGAGAAGGTGGTGATGAAATACAATCTGACCGGGCACTGATGGGTTAGCTTTGTGGTGCGGCTGGGATCCACCCTTGGACCCTACCCATCAATAATCCTCCTTGGAACACTGGCGATATTTCGCTACTCTCCTTTGGTCTGCGTGTCAATAAACCTCACATACTCCTCGCATATAATTTTCTGGCTAACATATTAAGGGACTTGAATACTTTCCCCTTCAGTCCAAATCACCATCACTCTTGACTGGGGGATGACAACAGACTAATTTTACTCATGGAATGGCTTTATACATCTTTCTAACTCTATCTGTGCATGAGACACTGACAGTTAATCTTCGATTGACTGTAGTGCTTTCTTTTCTTTTTCTGATCATGACTGTTGGCTGTCTGACAGACCCTTATATTTACCTTTTGTGCCAGTTCTTAAACAATAAACACCTTTCCAATATGGCCGCTATACATCCGGTCACTTTGGCACGCACAGCTCTGTTTAACAGAAAGGATGGATTACATACAGAGTCTTTAAACAAGCCAACTCTCTATCGACCTTTCCCTTGACTACGATTGTCGGGGATTTATAGACTCTTACTGCCTATCATGCTATTTTATAACTCTGTTTGTATACCAAATAACACCATTCCAAGATGGCCGCTATACATCCAGCCACTTCTGCCTGTAATACTTCATTGACAGCAAGGTGGGACTATAAATTCAGTCCGCAAACAGAGCAGTTCACCTCCCGGACCCGGTAGATGTGGGTAGGTCGCTTGGAGATGTGCTATTGACACAGAAGTAAGTACGCTACTAGTGCGCGACAGATTGGTTATAGTTACTAGAACTTGACCCCCATTCTAGTTATGATTACATGACGCTCGGCAAATTCTGTAATACTCCCGTTAATACAGTGTTATCTGTTTAATAATGGATTGGCCACCAATTTTTCTACTACCATCATACTATGTACCCACCGTAAAACCCTCTTAGTTTTAAGACACTGTCTCCAACCAGTGTGAGTTATTTGGTGGGAATGTCAGCATAGTATAGAGTACGCAGCGTGTGCGGGCTTACATTTATATCATGTGTTCATGCACGGGGCTATGGATAGACCTTACCTGCTTATGAACGGGGCTACGGATAGACTTTACTTGGTCATCCCAGCATGAGTGTTGTTCCTTCCCCATTTCCTTACGGGGGAATAAGAATCTAGAGGTGCAGTATGAGTGTTGTTTCTTCCCCATTTCCTTATGGGGGAATCAGAGTTTAGAGGTGCTACATGATTACTGATGACTTTGATTGTCCATTGATATGGGATATTTAACCCGGGGCCACAATATCAAGTTACATGTACGATCATAACGTATGAGAATGGATGTTGGTTGTTGAATTGACCACACTTTTCCTTGTTTACATTGATTTACTTTTATTTCAATGGTTTTATCCAGCAATTGAGGAACTCCTCTTGTTTGTATCCCTACCGGGCACTGATGACGCCTGGTTATACTCACTTTATGGGGTGAGTTTACTTGTTTTTATCTGCTGCGCTTCACAGTGCCGCTATGGCCATAGCTCACTATAGTACACTTTGGACATTCACTGTTCGGCACTATAGTTTTCTGCTACTCACATCATAATGAATACAACATTCTGTTAAGAGTCACAAGGGTTACCACACTGTTTATATACCTATATGTGTATATTTATGATTCATGTTCCTTTTTCTCACCAACATAGGTAGGATCAGGGATTGACAGGTATACTTACGTAGGTAATGAATCGGCTGCGGTGAGTATTTGGCCACCGCACCGTGTGTATGTGTAGATAGTCTACCTTTTATAGAGGTCCTGACGAATCGCATGTAGATCTTGACAACAAGCGTGAAACATGTTGACCTTCCTTTAAGAATGATGATGCCTTACTTGAGACATAATACTCACTTTTGAGCATCACATTATCACTCTTTTAATTAGGGTAGGAGACCATTTGAATAAATCACATTTAATGGAACTCCCAACTCTATTTTAGATCACACATTCAACTTTACACATCTACACAATTCTGGCCCCATACCCCCACTTCACCATACGGCTATTGGAAGAAGATCTCCGATAAAGAGCCCCTACTATAGGGAGCCCGTTGGGTATTGCACCGCCGACCCGACGAGGAGCAGCCCAGATGATGAAGCATGACACCCTTTGGGTGTGTGAGGGCATTACAATCCAATAATTGGACTTCCCACCTTGAACCAAATTTGGATCAGGTCGGTGTCACTTCCCTTGTGTTGACAACCATCAGGAACAGCATATCTGTATACTTTCATTAGTTCACTCAGGGCGTTTATGCTGGACCTTCCTCCATTCCGATAGGAGGAGAAAGCCCGTCGGTCCCCCCTTTTTGTTTCCTTATACTTAGCACGGCTGACCCCGTGGGACCCTCTTTCTGGTGGGTAAAGACTTGCTCTATCCCCCTTATTTAAATCTGACACTACTATCACGAGTGTTCGTTCTATTCCCCAAATAGTTTTTTCTAAACCTACTGATTCATCTGGTACCCGACTATGGAAGGCCAGGGCCTCAGTTATGGAGAAGAACTAGCAGCAGAGATTTTGAGGGCACCATCTATTCTGGGAGCGGATAATGGTGGTGCCACTGGTAGTCAGTCAGAGGATTGGCAATCCCTCTCGGTGATGAAAAGAGAGTGGGTGAGGATAACCCTACATGGGGCCCTCATGACGGAATATTTAAGGGCAAATATTTCTCCCAATGGCCTGATTGTAAAGAATTTCCCAAGGATTTTCTTGGAGGACGCCATATTTAAGACAGAATGGTCCCAGATTGCGTGGAAGTGCACGAGGGATTTACTCATTCTGGTGATCAATACAGCCAAGAGACTGGCAGATGAACTACTCACCAGGATACAACTAGCTGAGAGTACCCTCAAAAGTGCTCTACCGAGCCTTAACTTTAAATCTAAACTCACTGAGCTTAACAATGAAATTGCCGAACATAAGGAATACCTTATGAAGCAAAAGGTAGCCAAACTCCAGAAGGATGTTCGGCGCTTCGACAAGGAGAAGGTATACCCATACCTCAAACAAGATTTTACACCACCTGACAACCTCTCAGATACCACTTCGAACTCCACGAGACGGAGTTCATCTAATAATAGTGACTCTAGCGGAGAGAACTGGAATATCGATCAGAATAGAAGAGGTGGTAGACAAGGATACTTTGGTTATCAACAACCACATTATCAACCCCCTCCATTTCAGGGACAAGGCTACTGGCAATACCCGATGTACAATCATGGACCCCCCCTTGGACCCCCAGGCATGGGCCAACCTTTTTAGGCAGAGGTTGGGGCAGAGGGCGCGGGCGAAAAAGAGGGAACTCACAAGAAAAGAGAGTTCAGTGGGAAGAACCACAACAACGAACAATGGAAACACGGAGCTACACGAAAAAGAGACCCTAGTGGTCAATTTATCAACTAGGATATTGACTGAGATAGAGGTGAAGGTTTTACAAAAAGGTCTGGGTTTTGTCCCAACCCCTAAGATTGATCAATTTAAACAACTTTGTGAAGTTCAACAATTCTTCCGCAAAGTTCGTCTTAAGGCTTTCTTTGTAAATAAACCACAGACAAGGGTAGATGACTCAGGACTACATAATCCCTCGACCTTCACCCCCACTGGTGGTATGGTGCCACATGAGGTATCTACCTTTGAACAGGCGGTTCTTAAGGACATATGTGCCACCACCAACCAGAGACATTTCTGTAACATTCCCAATAATGAATTGATGGCCATAAAGACATTGGCTAATGATCCAACAATAACTATTAAACAAGCAGACAAGGGAGGTGCAACGGTCATCATGGCCACTACAGATTACGAGACTGAATGCCTGAGACAACTCAGCAATAGGCGGTATTATACACCCATTGCAAAAACCCTACAGAAAGGTTAACCAGGGCTATTACATCATTGGTGTTCTCAGCTGAGACCCAAGGCTGGATAAGTAAAAAGGAAGCATCCTTTCTCATTAAACAAGAACCTAGGACTCCCTACTTTTACATACTTCCTAAGATTCACAAAGGGACTACTCCGGTACCGGGACGACCTATAGTCTCAGGAATAAACTCCATATTAGAACCATTGTCACAATTTTGTGACCATTTTCTACAGCCCATGGTTAAACTGATCCCCTCTTACATTCAGGATACTACTGATGTTCTTCGTCTACTTGACGAATTCCAATTCACCACAGACATTGACCTCCTCATCACTCTAGATGTGGAAGCACTCTACACCAACATCCCACAGAGGGCCACTTTAGATGTGATTGAGGAGGAACTAAGTTCACAGACGTGGGTATCCGTGACACCACCGGGATTCATCATGGAATGTGCAACTATAGCTCTTACTGAGAACTTTTTTGAGTTCAATGGCCAGATTTACCACCAGACACAAGGTACTTCCATGGGAAGTACCTTTGCGCTAGTCTAGCCTGTCTCTATATGGCATCCTTTGAGGAGAAAATTATCTTCCAAGAAGGCAACCCATATCGATCCAACATACGTCTGTGGAAACGTTTTATAGATGATATCCTCATCTTTTGGACGGGCGATTCACAGACATATAATCAATTTTTGAGTGGATTAATATTCAGAATCCATTTCTCAAATTTACTGGCACGGTTTCAGTCAACCAGATTGCATTTCTGGATTTGACCATCAGACTGAACAATGGCGTATTGTCTACAACCATGTTTAGAAAGAATACAGACCGCAACAGTCTACTACTTTATAGCAGTCACCATCCCAAGACCTTAAAGGAAAACCTCCCATTTGGTCAATTCCTACGGGTCAGGAGAAATTGCAGCACTCTTGATGATTACAAATCTGAATCAGCCATTCTTGCTAAGAACTTAGCAGCACGCGATTATCCACCACGGAGTATATCACTCTGAGGAAAAGAGCTAGAAATAATAACCGCGAAGGTCTGCTAGAATCAAGAGAGAAATCCCAGTGTGAAACCTTGACTTGTGTCACCACGTTCACGCCAGTGTCAAACCAACTAACCAAGGTGATAAAAAAGCACTGGAATATACTCAACACAGGCACGCTGGCCTTGGAGAAACCGCGTTTTGCATTTAAACGCTCCATGAATCTCAAAGACATGTTGATCCGGACTAGACCTAAGGGGCGCAAGGGGACGCAACAATGTACACTTTGGCAACTACCACCTGTCAAAGGCCACTATCCATGTGGTATGTGTACGGCCTGTGCCTTCACTAAGATACATAAGTCTGTGACTCTCAATACTAATTTCATCTGGGAGCTAAGGTCTCATACAAACTGCAACACACAGAACTGCGTATATTTGATTACATGTCCTTGTGGACTATACTATGTAGGGATGACCACACGCCCCATCAAAATACGCATATCTGAACATCGCAGTAACTTCCGCTGCCAGAAGAACAATACCAAAATGTGCACACACTATTTAGAGAAACGCCACACTCCAGAAGCATTAGAATGGGTTGTTCTAGAATCATTTCCAAAAATCACGAAAGCGGCACTGCTTATCAAAGAACAGAGGTGGGTGCACAGATTGTCCTCCCATATTGGAGGACTGAATGAGGAAATCCCGTGGAATTCTCTCATTATTTAACATCGATGGCCTATAACATGGGTCAGGAGACTTTATTTGACAACTAGAGAAGGTGGTGATGAAATACAATCTGACCGGGCACTGATGGGTTAGCTTTGTGGTGCGGCTGGGATCCACCCTTGGACCCTACCCATCAATAATCCTCCTTGGAACACTGGCGATATTTCGCTACTCTCCTTTGGTCTGCGTGTCAATAAACCTCACATACTCCTCGCATATAATTTTCTGGCTAACATATTAAGGGACTTGAATACTTTCCCCTTCAGTCCAAATCACCATCACTCTTGACTGGGGGATGACAACAGACTAATTTTACTCATGGAATGGCTTTATACATCTTTCTAACTCTATCTGTGCATGAGACACTGACAGTTAATCTTCGATTGACTGTAGTGCTTTTCTTTCTTTTTCTGATCATGACTGTTGGCTGTCTGACAGACCCTTATATTTACCTTTGTGCCAGTTCTTAAACAATAAACACCTTTCCAATATGGCCGCTATACATCCGGTCACTTTGGCACGCACAGCTCTGTTTAACAGAAAGGATGGATTACATACAGAGTCTTTAAACAAGCCAACTCTCTATCGACCTTTCCCTTGACTACGATTGTCGGGGATTTATAGACTCTTACTGCCTATCATGCTATTTTATAACTCTGTTTGTATACCAAATAACACCATTCCAAGATGGCCGCTATACATCCAGCCACTTCTGCCTGTAATACTTCATTGACAGCAAGGTGGGACTATAAATTCAGTCCGCAAACAGAGCAGTTCACCTCCCGGACCCGGTAGATGTGGGTAGGTCGCTTGGAGATGTGCTATTGACACAGAAGTAAGTACGCTACTAGTGCGCGACAGATTGGTTATAGTTACTAGAACTTGACCCCCATTCTAGTTATGATTACATGACGCTCGGCAAATTCTGTAATACTCCCCGTTAATACAGTGTTATCTGTTTAATAATGGATTGGCCACCAATTTTTCTACTACCATCATACTATGTACCCACCGTAAAACCCTCTTAGTTTTAAGACACTGTCTCCAACCAGTGTGAGTTATTTGGTGGGAATGTCAGCATAGTATAGAGTACGCAGCGTGTGCGGGCTTACATTTATATCATGTGTTCATGCACGGGGCTATGGATAGACCTTACCTGCTTATGAACGGGGCTACGGATAGACTTTACTTGGTCATCCCAGCATGAGTGTTGTTCCTTCCCCATTTCCTTACGGGGGAATAAGAATCTAGAGGTGCAGTATGAGTGTTGTTTCTTCCCCATTTCCTTATGGGGGAATCAGAGTTTAGAGGTGCTACATGATTACTGATGACTTTGATTGTCCATTGATATGGGATATTTAACCCGGGGCCACAATATCAAGTTACATGTACGATCATAACGTATGAGAATGGATGTTGGTTGTTGAATTGACCACACTTTTCCTTGTTTACATTGATTTACTTTTATTTCAATGGTTTTATCCAGCAATTGAGGAACTCCTCTTGTTTGTATCCCTACCGGGCACTGATGACGCCTGGTTATACTCACTTTATGGGGTGAGTTTACTTGTTTTTATCTGCTGCGCTTCACAGTGCCGCTATGGCCATAGCTCACTATAGTACACTTTGGACATTCACTGTTCGGCACTATAGTTTTCTGCTACTCACATCATAATGAATACAACATTCTGTTAAGAGTCACAAGGGTTACCACACTGTTTATATACCTATATGTGTATATTTATGATTCATGTTCCTTTTCTCACCAACATAGGTAGGATCAGGGATTGACAGGTATACTTACGTAGGTAATGAATCGGCTGCGGTGAGTATTTGGCCACCGCACCGTGTGTATGTGTAGATAGTCTACCTTTTATAGAGGTCCTGACGAATCGCATGTAGATCTTGACAACAAGCGTGAAACATGTTGACCTTCCTTTAAGAATGATGATGCCTTACTTGAGACATAATACTCACTTTTGAGCATCACATTATCACTCTTTAATTAGGGTAGGAGACCATTTGAATAAATCACATTTAATGGAACTCCCAACTCTATTTTAGATCACACATTCAACTTTACACATCTACACAATTCTGGCCCCATACCCCCACTTCACCATACGGCTATTGGAAGAAGATCTCCGATAAAGAGCCCCTACTATAGGAGCCCGTTGGGTATTGCACCGCCGACCCGACGAGGAGCAGCCCAGATGATGAAGCATGACACCCTTTGGGTGTGTGAGGGCATTACAATCCAATAATTGGACTTCCCACCTTGAACCAAATTTGGATCAGGTCGGTGTCACTTCCCTTGTGTTGACAACCATCAGGAACAGCATATCTGTATACTTTCACTAAATGTACCAAACCAAATCAGAAAGCCTGTTGAATTGCAACCCATACACAACCCACTGAGTAATGTCTGCATAAGATGTGTTTGAGGTAACATGCAGCCCCATGAGACATGACAGGGCCAGTTAATGGAACACCAAATCCTCCATAGAAAATGAACAACACAGTCAAGGATGATTAGAATATGGGAATCATGTTACAAACATTTATTTTAAAACTAAATCCCTAGTCTAGTGCTCACAAGATGAATTGATACCACAATAAATATAAAGATTAAGGTAGCAAGGCCATTTATGAATAATGTAAACAATAAGAAATACTCCATTAGTGCTATAGAAGCTAAAGCATTAATACCCTCATTTTCTGCTTTCAATCAAGCACTGTGTTAGTCATAGCACACTAATAGCATTTTAACAATAAAAGCTTATTTTGAGTTTCAAAGCTGGTTCGCACCTACATACCTTATTCTAGAACAGTAAGTTCTATTTTCAGCTCACAAAGGCAGATGTGTGAGCTTGTGATAAGCACAGTCTGTAGCAGTATTGGCCATGCTGCCTGTGACGGCTGAATGCTTCACAGCTTCAGTTAAGGCGGGTCTGCATTTGTGTCTCTGTCCATCTGTCATCTAGCATGAAGTCCTCTCTGACTTTTCGCTCTTTTCGTTTGTTTTTATAGATTAATCCATTCACTCTATTAGGCAGTGTTCTCTTCGAAACACAACAAATATAAGATATAATTATCAACCTTTCAGAAACTCTATTGTTTCATAATAATGATGAAACATATAAATGATCAAAAGCAACTATTAAATTCTATGAATATATTCATAGAAGCTTGATTAGCATATCTGCCGGAATAGAACAGAATACAATGAAGGAATATGCATCTGATTTAATCATATTCAATTTTGATGAATTAATTAGCCCATTTATTTCACAAAAGGGGAATTCAGGCCCTGAAAGGCGAAGAGAAAACATGATATTTACAACAATAAGAGATGTATGTGGTTATTAGATTGTTACTGTATTGTGATGTAGTGATTGTTAAAGAGGTGTGTCTTAAATTCTTTCCTAGATTGGAGGAGCATTGGGTCAGTCCTCATGGATATGAGGATGTTGTTCACATCCTGGGTACATAGGTGGAAATGGCCTGCTGCCTCATTTGTTTTTCTTCTTTTTTACGCTTCTTCTGTTCTCCTTTTGTTGTGATGGTGGCCTAATAGCCACCATAGATGGTATGCCTATCTGCAAGATAAGCGGTGGCACTGTTCATGATGGCTTTGTAATGGGTTTTCTGTTAATTTGATAATATTAATTTCAAGAACGCGTGCAGTGGCTGTCTTATATATATATTTTTTTTAGTTCAATAAAAAACATTACTAGATGGCAATTGCAAATGAAAAAACCAACATATTTTTGCAAATCTTTGTCAATATTTGGAAATTTACATAGGTTAGGCCCTTTAAGTTTAATATAAAAGGAGCCTATGTTGAAAAGATTATTTACTCATCCTTCTTCCTCAACATAGTTCATACTGCAGAGAGGATGAACCAAGCAATAATCATCCTTTGATCATGAAAGTAAAACCACAACAGAATGGTGCAACACCTTTGAATGATACAACTATACACATTTCAACTCTTGCCCCACATCTTAGTTCCTGAGAATGCACCTATTGATGCTCTGAAAATGAATTTCAGGGACAGCCTTGACATTCCGTCAGTATGCAGCTACTTAAGGATAGAACAACCTTTCCCCAGTCCCAAAAGGTCTACTGATGCATAATCTATAGTAATGGCTTTAGCAAGCCTATGATTAATGGGGCTTCCTGAGGACATCACAATCTTTTTATCTCCTCCCCTAAAATTTGAAGCAAAAATTTAATTTACAATATTCATTTCTAATGATACCATTAACCAAATAGAATTACAGCTTTCCTTGATTTTTTTAAATTTTATATTTGCATTTTATGAAATACATCTTTGTACCATGCAAACGTAAATGATATCACAAGCTCCTACAACATTTATTACAAAGTCTAAGGGCCTGATTTAGAGTTTGGTGGATGAGTTACTCCATCACAACTGTGACAGATATACTGCCCACCTTATTAAAAGGTAATTATATCCTATGTAACATGTCAAAAGGCTAAGGGGATATTCGTCAATTTTGTGACGGAGTAACAAATCTGCCAAATTAAAAATCAGGCCCTATTTAAAAACTATATGACGTCAATTTGGCTAAAGGTATCACACAATGGGATTAAAATTAATTACAATGTATGTTGTCTGTTTTGTCTAAATGTTAGGTAGATCCACAATGGCAATACATACCCGCATAAAATCCACCAAGTTTAAATGATATGGTCAAATTTAAAGATATATTGATATGTAAATAAACAGATTGTTTCATAAATTTACAATACTCTATTCCCAGTTACGCGGGAGCCCCAGCCAAGCTCATCAAGCGACTGCAATGCATACAAAACGCCTCCGCACGCCTGATCCTCGACGTACCACGCCACAGCCACATCACCCCCCACTTGAGGAACCTGCACTGGCTCCCCGTCGACAGGAGGATCACCTTCAAACTCCTCATCCACGCACACAAGGCACTCCACAAAACTGGCCCAGCCTACCTCAACAGACGACTCTTCTTCTACGTCCCCAACCACCAGCTCCGCTCCGCCGACCTCTCCCTCGCCACCGTCCCTCGCATTCGAAGAACAACCACCGGCGGCAGATCCTTCTCACACCTCGCCGCCAAGACCTGGAACACCCTTCCACTAAGCCTACGACAGACCCAAGACCTGCTGACCTTGAGGAGGCTACTCAAGACCTGGCTGTTCGACCAGTAGCAGCACCCCCCTTCCCTCTCCCCAGCGCCTTGAGACCCTCGCGGGTAAGTAGTGCGCTTTACAAATTCTGTGATTGATTGATTGATTGATTGACATGCATTCAACCTTAGTTACAATTTGTGAAGGCATCCACTGTTATTGTAACATATATTTAAAAATACCTCAGCTTTGTTGTTTCTGTGTGCCATTTTGCCAACAGTCGTTAAGTGACTTCCAATGTCTTAGTAATTCTTCTTTGGCTGTCTCTGATGTCAGATGCCAGGTGGCAGGTGAGCCATGTTCTTTAGCGTGGAGATCCACCCATTGGTCCGAATTATCTATTGCAATTCAAGAGGTTGGAGGAGAAAGTTCAATAAGAACAGGAGCACAGCTTAACGTTGTGCACACATATTATATTTCCTTGGTTGGAAATGTGCATACAGAGAGTTCAAACTTAGTGCATTAGCCACTGAGGACAGAGCCTCGCACCTGGTAAGCCCTAGGTAATTGGCACATCTCCTTGAAACTTGGTTGTCAGTGCATACTAATCTTGACTCAGAATCAGTAAAAGGCCAAAAGAGCAGAAGTAGTTTCTAATAAATTTTATTTCTCTAAGTGGAAAAGCAAACTCACTGTATTGGTTGTAGATCTGATTGAACCCTCAAGATCATCCTTCCTGTTCTGCTAGCATTCAATGTACCTACTACTGGCGAGGAATGCTGTAGGGGGGAATAAACCTTCATAATCATAAAAGGATTCGCCTCAATACCGGTGCACATGCAAAATCAGGTCCTGTTGCCCATAAAGCATCTAACATTTCTAGCCCGCAGAGAGCCCTTATGAAAACTATTCATTGAAGGCGACTTAGATGAGATTTGGCCCATTTCTGTTTGATTACATACCAATCCCCATTCTTCTATTGCATGGGCTCACATTAACTAGTAATCTACATACATATGCATACAAAAGGCAAAATTAAGGATTCCATTGCCACACCAAAAGAGGAAATGGTGGTCTGGGGGATTGGTGACATGGAAATCAATTTCCTGAAGATTGGAAATGTAATCCTGGTTGTGCACCAGTGCTGGGGTCTTCAGCAGCAGGCCATTTTTAATAAATATTACTTTGGCTGCTTTTTTCTCCCTGACCAACTCAGCACAACAGCTTTGCTTGCTGCGGTGTGCTGCACTACAAAAGTAAACCTGCCCCTTACTATGCATGCCTAACTTGCCCAATCTTAACCCTTGCACTCCCAGGCAATTGGTGGCAATTAAATTGAAATACAATAGTTCTTTGTATATCACCTCACCTCTTCTACCTTTCTCTACTTCTCTCTGTACCTTCCTCCTCTCCGGCTCAGCTGTCTCTACCACACCTTTGTCTACCTCACCTCTCTCTCAATGTACCTCACTCATCCTAGCCACTTGGCCGCCTCTTTCTATCTCATTTCTCTAGTTACCTCACATCGTCCTCACTACCTCATCTCTCTTTACGCCACCACTCTCTTTCTCACTACAGAACCTCTCAATTTACCTCACTATTAGTTCACTCTCCACCTTCTCTTTCTCTCGTTCTACCTCTGTTTGGTTTACTTCACCTCTATAAATATCTTACACCTTTCTGACTACCTCCATTTCTTTACCTCTATCACTTTTTCTCTATCAATTCTTCAGCCTCTCTGTCTTTCTCTCTTACACACATACAAACATATATCTATCTTGGTTCTTCTTTCTTCATTTCAACTCATCCCCTCCACCTCAACCATCTCTCTCCGTCTCTTTCTTTATAGAGCTGTGTACCACACCATCACTTCATCGTTTTCTATCTCACAACTCTCTGCCTCTATATAAACCACACCTATCTTTCTCTATTTCACATATGTTTCTCAACTTCCTCTTTTTGCTCTAAACCACATTTCTCTACCTACTTTCACCCTGCTCTTCACCTTTCTTTCTTCCCCATTACTCTCTTTATGTGACCCATTTTTCTATACCTCTTCTCATTTTGCTCTCTCTACCTTGAGTGTTTAGTTTTTCCATAAGTCTCTCTTTCTATGTCTACCACTCTCTGCCTTTACTTCTATCGAATTCACCTCTTTTTCTACATTATCTCTTTCTTTACCTCGCCCCTTGGAGTACTGTACTCCTCTGCTTCTCTACATTTCCTTTCCTCTATCTCTGTCTGTCTACTTATCTACTGCACTCTAAAATCTTACCTATTTCTCTGCCTTTTACTCTACCCACATCTTCCTCTAGCCCAGTCGCGGCCGGCATTAATCGCGGGTAGGGGGGTGGTAAATGTAATAATACATTTTAAAAACGTACCTGTCGGACGGCCGAGTTCCGCGTTTTCTTGGCTCTTGCTCCTGCTCTCCTGCCTCTGGCAAGAACAGGAAGCAGGAAGCCTCCCTCCCCTCCCCTAAGCCAATCACAACGCTGCAATGGCAGTGTTGTGATTGATAGGGACAGCGCCCAGTCAGGCGCCTATGGGGAGGCCCTTTTCTCCATGTAGGCTGCATTGCAGCCTACATGGAGAAAGAACAGAGTGCGCATGACTGGTTTGGGCGGCCCCAGAGGGCCGACCAAACCAGTCATGCTCACTCAGGACTGGACACACCACTCCTTCCCTGCCCAGCCCTGCTCGTAGAGCAGCCCCGCCCATCCACCAGCCCGCCCGCAACCAAACACTTCTGCTTTCTCGCAGTGCGAGAAGCATTTTATGTTTCTGCTTCTCGCACTGTGAGAAAGCAGTGGGGCGACGCTCCTCCGCCCTAATGGAGGAGCCGCCCCTGCTCTACCCTCTTTCTACAACTCCTATCTTTCCTGCTGGCTACCTCGTTTTTCTCTATTTACTTTTTTCTCTCCGTGCCACACATATATATCTATATCATCTCTATCCCCACTTCCCTCTACTTCATGTCTCTCACTGTACTGTTCTCTATATGACTCTTTTTATCTCTTGGATCCTGCTCTGTCCCATTTCCCCTACTCTTACAGAGTCACAAGTAATTGTTGAGCCAGAGCAGTGCACACTAAAAAAGATGAGAAGAGGGACAAGGCAGGTGAAAATAAGTTAGGAGAAATTTAGAAGAGTTTAACCAATTGAATCTTGAGAATCCTCAGAGCAGTGCTGTGATATTTACTGCTAAGCATAAAAAGGTTAACCTAGTCACCCCTTGAAAGCTTTGGCATATCTATATATGAAAAACGGATTGATTTCAAAGGAATTGTTTTTACACTTAATTATATGTAATATTGGAATCAAAACTTTGGCGAAAGGTGGAAAAATATCACACCTTAATAGTGCAATGAATGGTGACTTGCTCACATTTGAATTAGAGATAGAACCATGCAGAGCAGGCATACACATAAAGATGTTTAATTGTTTGCTAATCATGCTATTTCAATGCATAATGGGTTTGATTGTAGCACATGCACAAATATGTACAACAGTAAAGCAATATTTCAATGTTCAATATTGAGGTGCATATAAATGTGCTAATCCATTCTTGCACGATGAAGTGTCCAAAATAGTTTTTTTGAGTTGCTGATCAGTTGACACATAGGGGTATATTCTCAAGGACTTATCGCCGAGTTAGCGGCACTTTATCGCAGCCAAAGTGCCGATAAATTTATCGCCCTATTCACAAGCTGGTGCTAACAGCCGATATCGCCAGTTATCCTGCGATAGCAGCCGCAAAAAACATCGCGACGGATGACACCGGCAACTAACGCTAATGAGATGCAGAGTAGGCGTTCCTGTGCAAAAAGCCGCAATAACACCACTTCGCAATATTCCCAACGACCAGCCAGATCGGCGATAAGATCCCAAAACAGGCGATAAGGCGCGTTAGCAGCAGGGATTTAACACCTGCTCTTACCTGGTGTTAAGTCGGACGACAACCTGCACCATTAAAGGGAGCCCAGACCAGAGCCACACCTGAAGAACAACAGATGCCATGGAGCTACTGATCATTCAGCTCGGAGCCCCAAGAGGGCCACAACACCCACCGCCGCCACCACCCCCGGGCCCGCCACTACCCCCCCCCGGTCCTCCCCGCCCCCCCGGACTACCACAGAGGCAGCGCAGACAAAGACAGCGGACCTTCAGAAAACGCACCAGCCTCACAGACTTAACACCAGAGGATGTCATTGCCCACTACAGGCTCAAAAGGACAACCATCCTCCGCATCCTCACCCACATTGCCCACAGGCAGACGGTACCAACACAGCGGACAACCAACATCCCTCCGCAGACAAAGCTGCTGGCTGTGCTGCACCTGTTGGCCTCTGGGACCTTCCAACCAACAACTGCCAGAGTCGGAGGAGTCTCACAGCCAGCCCTATCCAAGTTCCTCACACCTGTCTTGGATGCCATCATCAGCTTGGTACACCAGCACCTTTACTTCCCACACACTGCGCAGGAACAGCTGGGGACCAAGCAAGGGAACTACGCCATAGCTGGCTTCCCGCACGTGTTGGGGGCAATCGACTGCACACATGTACTCCTCGTGCCCCCTGCCGCCACTGCACACAATTACCTCAACAGGAAGCACACGCATTCCATCAATGTGCAGGCAATAGTGGACCACCGGGGACTCTTCACCAATGCCGTTGCCAACTACCCAGGTAGTGTGCATGATTCCTTCATCTTCCAACAGTCCATCATCAACCAGCGCTTTGAGGCTGGCATCTATGCAAATGCAATGCTCATCGGTAAGTACCAACTGAACACACCACACACCTCAACTCCACCAACATACAACTCACAACTCTGGGAATGCACACGTTACAAAATCACATACAACATGACAAACAACATGCCCACATACCAGACATGACAACACAACTTACTGTGGTAACCTGGGCTAGCCATGTACACAAGCCAACAACGGCATGGCACCACAGCCACACAATAGCAGAACGTGGGGAGAGGTGGGAACCAGGCATGTGCGAAGGAGGCAAGTGACCCATGAATGAGAATGTACACAATGCCAAGTGTGGCGTGGATGTGCTGGACAGACTTGAGTATGCAGACCACAGACATTTCCATGTCGACATACACTGCTGGTGTTTGGAGTGTAGTGGACAGTGGACAGAGCCATGTTACCTCAGCCAGTGGGGAAGACCTTGGACATGTAGCTTTGTCGTCCCCCCCTTTATATGTAAGAGGAGTGGACTGGGCCGGCGTACGCAAGTACAGAGTAGGGGTGTGAATGATTATCCCGGGGCTCTGGGCGTGGTTCAGTACTGGAAATGTGCAAATGCGTGTGTCTCTGTCGCAGTGTGGGTGTCCGTTGGGGAGTGTAAGTGGTCCCTGATGGGAATTAGACACCCACGTATGTAATCTAGTTCGGCTGCCATGAGGTCGAAACCCACCCGCACCTGTTCAGCCACCTCCTTCTGGCAGTCTAACACCTGGCCTTGGAATGCGATGTGTGCTTCGGTGAGGTGCTGGGAGCCAGCCGTGGTGGTGGGTGCTTCCTGCTGTGTGGTCTGTGCAGGGGGTGGGGTCTCCTCGATGCAGCTGGGCTGCCCTGCTCCTGGAGGTGGGTTGCCTAAGATGAGCTGTTGTAGGGCGTCGGTGTCGAAGGTGTGGAGGTCCTCTTCATCATCACTGATGAGTTGTCTGGTCTGCTTTGCAGGAGGTGTTGATTGTCCCTCTGCAATGTGAAGGGGAGATGCATTTTAACATTGTGTTGACATGTATGTTGACGCATTGTTCTAGTTTACATACAGACTGCATGACAATGTACATTGGGACTGTTTGGGAGGAGCTGACTATTTGATGCGGGACAGTGGACATTTGAACTACATCACGGATGTGAGGTTGTACACGTACATTATCATCTCACAGTTTCCTGCTATGCCAGATATGATTGGCCAGTTTCTACGCAGAAGCGGAACCAGTTGTGTCCTCTGTTCTGTACTGAAAGTGTTGCACTTTGTACCACATTGTCGTCAATGTTGATGTGCTGTTATTGCTATGTGTGTGTGCTGCATTGTGGGAGAGTCACCCCTGCAGCTGTGATTTTGCTGCCCCTTATCCCTTTGGGGCAGTGTGCCTTTGACTTCTGTGCTTCTACAGTGCTGAGATGTTGCAGACTTGGCTAATTTTGGCTCTTGTTCGTATTTTGGACTCTTGGGCATGGTTTATCCGCAGATGTGTTTTTGACGTCAGGGGTTGTTTGTGCACGTGGATGTGTCAGAGTGTGACCTGCTCCTTTCCGGATGTGTTCCACACTCAGCCACCCCAGTGTCGTGGTGTGCACCATGTCATGATAATTGGACTGCAGCCATGCTATTCGTCATGCAGTGTCACTTGCATTGTCATGGTGGCTCACAGACACGCAGCTTTGCTGGTTTTTACACATGTGCATGGGTTGGTTGTGAGATTGGTGCTGTGTGGGGAGGGACCCCTTTGTGCCCATAGTGGATGGGGTCCTACTTGCTGTTTGTATGTGTGCTGCAGTGGGCCAAGGGGATCAGGGACATGATCCAGAGTCATTGTGGGTGTGCAGTGTGCTCTACTCACTTGTGCATGTGTAGCATGTGCCCATCTCCCCCCGTTCCCCCAGTCCCTGGTCGGTACTCACCCTGTTGATGTTGTGTCAGGTCATGTTGAGCAGTGTCCGGATCCCCAAATCCTGGCACCGTATCCCGACTGATGACTGTGGCCACCATTTTCTCCATGTCATCCAGCTCCTGGTGTGCCGCTGGACCCCCACCTCCAATCTGCGTTGCTGCTTTCATGTTGGCATCGAGTTTCTTCTTGGTTTTGCCATTCACATCATTCCAGCGCCTCTTGACCTCTTCCATTGTCCTCCTCAACGCTGCAACTGCATTCACATGGTCCAAGATGGTCTGCCATATTTGCGTCTTTGTTGCCAATGACACGTTGGAGGTGACAGACAGTTGTTGGTAGTGTTCTATCACCTCCGTAATGATGATCCTGTTTTCCTGCGGACTGAACCGCGTCTTCCTCTTCTCCTTGGCCTTCCCCGACCCCAAGGTTCCTTGCTGGTCGTCTGTGGGGCTTGTGGGGTTCGCGTTGTCCTCTGCACTCGGTCCGGGTGCATCCATGGTGCTACGCAGTTTTTATTTATTTATTTTTTTTTTAATGCTTTTATAGTGCATTTTCCCGCATGACGTGTGGGAATTGCAGGCCTGTCGCTGGTTATCGCTGATTTTTGTATCGCAATTTGGGGCATCGCAACTTTTTTCGCGTTTGTGTTTCGTGTTTTTTCGGCGTCACGTTAATTTTAACGCGGTCATTTGGCGCGTTATCGTGAGACTATCGCATGGTGCCACGGGGTTGAGAATACAACGTTAACACAGTGTTATTTTCCCGCGATAGACTGCGATGTGCAAAGTTGCGTTAAGCTAATTTTGCGGTAATTATCACACGTTCTTGAGAATATCCCCCATAGTTTTACCAGGCAAGAAGCAGCAATTGCATCAATGTTTCAGTCTAAAAGATAGCAAATAAGCAAGACCATCCTCAGGTCTAAATGCTTTTACGCAAAATGACTGACCCCAATTTAAACAAGTCAATGTAAATCCAACTTAATCCAAGACACAGAAAACACCAAAGGTATAAATCCACGTGTCAAAATCGCTCAATGAATCAGTTCACACAGAAGAACGCAGCAGCCACAATGGAATCCTAGCACAATAGACATGTGACATTTGTCCACCTTTCTTTAAAGGATTCATTCTAATATTGTATATAATTTAGTGTACAACTGATTTGTTTTGGAGTAATTCCTTTTTTCTTATATTCATTTTTACGGTTGCAGCAAAAATGCCAGTAGTGAAGGGGGATTTATCTGTGAATACAAATATTCAGCAACTAAAGCTAAAATTGCAAGCGCTATGCACATATGCACTAGTCCACTAATTATCTAACAAGTCACCCTTAGCATGCTATTCTTACAGTAGGAGTAACAAGGTGATTAGAAACTAAATTTCACAAAAACTTTTGTGGTTGCAAGGAAAGAAATTTAGATACAAACTAAAAAAAATCGCTTTCTTTAGTACCCCTGGATTGGAGGACACTTAGAAGTCTGAGCTTCTGGATTTTGTGAGTTCCCCTGTTTTTAAAGGTTTAACGTAATTAAATATTGTTTGGCATCATGAGGGATTAAAAGAAACATGAATTGGTAATAAATGCAAAGTTGGTCTAAACAGGAGGCCCTAAAAAGACCCATGTTGAAAAATTAATGATTCGTCTAACTTTTCTTGCACAGCCCTTGATGATTTATGGGACTCCTCTACATGCAGAAATGTACACAAATCTTACAAGGAAGTATTGTATTGGTAGTTTTCCAAATGACAAGCATTGGACCCATAGTGAGCGGAAACCCCAAGGGTGCTCTACCTAGGGATCCGGATCTGTGTTCCAAAAGAGATTCACAATAAATCTATTTAATGATACATATATCTTTTCGTTTATACTACATCTGGCTATAAACTGTACCGGATGGTTTCACTACATCAATTATTCAGAAATTAAATTGATGCTGCAGTTAATATATAGCATACATCAGTATATTGTAAAATGGTTATGAGACCTAAAAATACAATTAAACACAATTAATGCCCACCTCAAACTTCATGTTCTTCCCACTGTTAGAAGGAGACTCTGACTTCTACAGCAGTGTTTCCTAAACGGTGGGTCGTGACTCTCTAGTGGATTCGTGAGCCTGATATTTGGTGGGTCGTGAATACCCTGGTCTTCAGAAGGTGAACGAGCAATAAATAAAGAGGCCTTTACATTTTGTATTTAAACCACTACATTTGCTGTGCTTCGAAGACGAAAGTCAAAGGTCAGACTATGCCTTCTGACAAATTGCTGCCTATTCTTTTAACATGGGGATAGGTGTTTACTTTCTTTCTCTGACTGCAAAGTGGGAGAGGTTTGTAAAGTGAAATATCTGGCAATCATACTTAGGTACAGAGAGTGTGAAAGGAAAGCCTGTAGGATGTCAATTTTTGTAACACCTAACAAAGTTAAAATACCTGCAACTTAATTGCACACATTGTTCAGAATATATCAGCAGCTAGGAAAGCAGAAATGAAGCACTTTTTTCTCTTTTCGAAGTGTGATGGAAACTAAGGGGCATATTATCAAGAACGGTGTTAAAATTATCGCCGCTTTAGCGGCAGAAAACTGCCGCTAAAGCGGCGATAATGGGCTTGATAATATGCCCTTGAGAATTCCAATAGAAGCCCATGTTGACACCAGAACATGGGCTTCTATTGGAATTCTCAAGGGCATATTATCAAGCCCATTATCGCCGCTTTAGCGGCAGTTTTGTGCCGCTAAAGCGGCGATAATTTTAACGCCGTTTCTTGATAATATGCCCCAAAGATTTTAACAGGATAAAAACAAAAACGAAGAAACTTTACGTGCCCGTGCTCAAATGATAAATATTCACTGAAACCACAATTCCACACATTTTCATTTGTGTGCGTTATAGTTTTATCAGTAAAACTATGGGGCATATTAGCAAGACCGGCGATAAAATTATCGCCGTTTTAGCGGCAGGAAACTGCCGCTAAAACGGCGATAATGGGCTTGCTAATATGCGTTATAGAATTCCAATAGAAGCCCAGGTTAGATGTCCTGCACATCTAACATGGGCTTCTATTGAATTCTATAACGCATATTATCAAGCCCATTATCGCCGTTTTAGCGGCAGTTTCCTGCCAATAAAACGGCGATAATTTTATCGCCGGTCTTGCTAATATGCCCCTATATGTCTGTGCACTTTTAGTGGCCATTTCAATGGAAAATGTATGGTCTGTAAATGACATTGCACTACAAACACAATGGTTTAGTAAAATATTTGCGACAATGCGCTCCAAAATGCACCACCACCTCCATTGATGTCACAATCTTCCCTCCTGTGTATGACTTAAACACAGAAGGTGAGAAGGATGGATGCGGCCTAACGGCTAGAGCTGACGACTTTGGATCTGCCAGCCTGGAGTCCCGGTGTTGACTCAACACCCTTTGATTCTGGGAAAATCACTTAATCCCCCATGCTTATAATAAATGAGTCTGACCTTGTGTAATGTAATCTGATGCTCATGTAAAGCACTTCAATGCCCGTGGAACGTGTTTGCACTATAATGCTATATAAAATTGCATATATACCAAACTGCACCACTGGGACTCGTTTTAACCCAAAAATGGATATGAGGCTTTACCCCATACTCCGATGCTAAAGCAGCCTTTCAAATTTGCTAAAATCACTGGTATCTATCAACACCAAGATTTTTCAGTATGCTTGTGATTTTAGTGATTTTAGTGAACAGATGCCAGAGGCCAGCAACCCACTCTGCAGCGCCCCAGACTCTAGTGCAGTTCACCATCTGCCCCTTTTATAGGCAGCTCAATTGCTTGGCAACAGTCTGATAAAGACATATTGAAGGGCACGGTCAAGGTTGCAGCATTTACAAACAATTGCTGTTACAGAACAGCAATTTGAATACATGTCTACTATTTCAATGAAAAATCACCCCGACTCTTGTCTCTTGAAGACTGTCTGGTGTGTCCCGAAAGTTTCTATTTCTAAAAATTGGGTCATGATTCTAAAATGTTTGGGAAGTACTGTTACACAGAGTTGCAGTTATGATTCATACCGGTCTGCCTTTCATACGCCTCACGTTGAGGGCTAACAGCATAATGCTTGCTGCATTCATCCACAGTCCTTGACTTCACCTTTTACAGTTTTAGTGTAGAAGTGCGAATGTGACATGATTTAGTTACGCAAAGCAAAGCTGAAGGTAATGGCATCGAGCTCTTTCTTTTTAAATGGAGTCTTTTCAAGAACATTCGAATTGAAGGGCATTATGTCTGCCATTGTACTGCTGTCCATTACAGTCTGTACTTCGCTGTCTTTTTTTGTAACCAATTAACTAACATTATGCTAGCAATGTCACGCGGAAACTGCATACTTTATGCATTTTTGCCTTTATTAAAAAATGTACCGTTCTGATCTCGAAAGAAGCCCCGAACAAGTTTGCAGATTTTTTCATGGCAAATACAAAATAGAAAGAAAATGTGATTGACGATGCCATCAATTATTTTCTTACCAGTTGTGTAATAGAAAGGCTATTCAATAAAATTCCAATTTGTAGAGGGAGAGACTAGCATTTATTTTTATTAATTTACTGTGGCTATTTATGCAACGCAACCTTGACTTGATGGGCAGCGGAGTTAGGCGCACATGCACAGTGTATTGAAGGGCGTTGCTAGGACAAAAGTCACAGGTTGATTAGGCATCCGTTCCAATCTTCTCACTTTTTTCTTTTGACCCTTATGTTCCCCTGCCTTTCCCCTTCTGGCTCTGTGTGAGTAGCTTTAGCTGTAACCCTGCCAATTGCAAACGTAGAGAGCAGTAGCGGCCCGTGGAGGGAGTTCCGTGGGGCGGTGAGGCGGGGCGGGGGAGGGGTAGTAAACACCGGAATATGGATGAACGGAGGTAAGTAAACATTTAAATAAATAAAACGAATTTCGTTGCGCGCGCTGCATTGCAAAATGTGTTGCAGCGCGCAACAAAATTCGTTTTATTCATTTAACTGTCTACTTACCTCAGTTCATCCATATTCCGGTGTTTACTACCCCCACCCTGCCCCTCCCCCGCCCCACCGCCCCACGGAACTCCCTCCATGGGCCGCTACTGCTAGAGAGACCCCCACAGTCAGCAGTGTCTGGGTGGCGGCCCAGACTGAGTTCAAAGGTGTCTTACTCCAGGCAGGGGGCGCAGCTGTCAATAGTACAGCAGATGTACTTCCAGCAGGGCCCAAGGGTGTCAAGGACACAAAGTGGTTGTATGACAGAACCCCGCATGCATTTACCCAGCATGCCTTTACAACACAGCCACTACTCCGACTGAGACGTTACCACGTGTTACTTTACCGCGCAAGTCTTTACACCGACTTGCTTTAGGGGGCGCAGGACTTTGGAATAGTATAAATTACTATTACAACTCCAGGCTACACAACAGTAGGGAAGGTGTTGGACTTATAAATCCAACACGAGCTCAGCAACGTGACCCTTACAGCAATTCATTGTAACGACTTGAGGGTTAAAGTAATGAGTGGTAATGTCGCCGTCGGGGTAGTGACTGCGTTGTAAAGGCTGGTCATCGTTGAGACTGCGGGGTAAAGGATGTTTCCCACAAAATGCACCCAAATTATGGCTGTATTTTACCTTTTTACTGTTGAGTGAATGACATTAGAAGAGCATTTATCGTTAAAAAAGATGAAAGAAAAACTTTTTAAATTTTCACTGGCTTAAAATAGCCATAAATGTGGAAACCTTTAGGCGGGCTTGCAAAACTCGCCAGATGCCTTGAAAGTTTGTAGGTCTGACCAAGTTCCCCTGGTTGCACTGCCAATGGTCCCAGTTGCAACAGTAAAAATAGTCAATTTGTTTCAACTGGATCCTTTGACAAATGTAGACAGTGCATTTTTGTTGTGGACCCAAAAGATATCGCAGTGTTGTGCCCATCAGCAGCACAACTGCACCTGTGATAGACCAGTTGCAATTTGTTTATCCAGGTACATTTCACTAAGGAAAGTGTGTCACACACTCATACTCTTGAATCAATTGCCAGCCTAGATAAATAGTCAAACCACTTTAGAGTCTGAACATTTTTTAAAACCTAGTTGCTCTCTAACTAACTTGTACTTTTTTCCATCCTTCATCTTTGATAATACAGTCATTGTTATTCAAGACCGGGGTATACAACCAGCTCTGGGATAACCCTTTGGGTAGCTATTGAGCTTTATAAATTCCTGAAGCAACTTAAATCCTATCAAGTACATTTTAGATGTAAACATTGAGTATGTGGATATATGTTTACACACTTCAGCTTACCTGTGACACCTTTCTAGGGGTGTGTCAAATTTGAACTAAAGAAATTTGTGTAATTAGGCAAAATTTGGGGAACATTTGAGCTATATTTTAGTGCAAAATGCATCCTTGCCTCCATTTTGGCTGGGAGGGTGCATTTTGAACAAATAAATTGAGCAAAATACACAAGAACCTTAAACAGCAGCTGCTCCCATTCTGATTAGTCAGGTTGTTCCTGTGTGCTCACACTAAATATTAGCCAAGAACTGCACATAATTACACAATGTGGCGTAATAGCATACTCTGGAGAATTACGGATAGCAAGCAACACAGAAATTTCTCCCGGGCCTACTATACATTTGACAGGGACAGCATTGAGAGGCACACTACCATTTAATATCTATGATTAGTAGTCACATAAAGGATTTAGGTCAGCACCTCCATCCTTCACCCTCCCTGCTACAGAGAGAACACAACAATGATGATAGGCCTGGATGATTGTTCCTAACTTGATGTTGGACCCCTTTTGTTGTTCCTGTGGGGTGTCTCCTTACATTTTTACACACTTTTTGTGTGTGGCTGGTTCTTGCTCATTTTTTAATGTTTTCAAGATTTGATTTGTTTTGACGTCCAATGAGTGGTAGAAAGAGGATGGTTTGATGTATTGCCTTCTCTTCATAGTTAGGTCAAGGCTACTTCAAATTCATCTTACTGTTAGAAGAGTAAAGGTTGTCTATATTCCAGGGTTTTCATTTGTTTTGTAATTTGAGGAGCCCCAAATCCCAATGGACCCCTAACCTGTACTTCTTGTGCTCACTAGAGACACCCTTGGGGAATACACTAAATTTCAAACTAATGAGTACCCAAAGGCAGCAGGTTTCATCTGAATCATCTCCCTGATATCAGGAAATGTTAACTGTCATAGGTCCAATTGAGCATAGGTTATTAGGGAAGGACAAGCGTGTCCTACACTAGTAGGTTATGTTATGTTATGCGGTTTTATATAGCGCACAGCTGCCCCGGCAAAGGGGCGTCCCAGCGCTGATAGCAGAAAACTGCAGAACTATAGACAACAGAAGTTGCCTACAGTGGAGGAAAGAGGTAAGTTTTGATCGCCTTACGGAATGCCAAGTAGTTTTTCATGCTGCGAATGGCAATGGGGAGCACATTCCAAAGTTTGGCTGCCAATACACAGAAGGAACGTCCACCAGCACGGGCCCTCCTCACCCCCAGAACAACCGCCAGATGCTGGCCCATAGACCGGAGTTGGCGGGAGGGGATGTAGAGTGTAAGCAGATTGGCCAAGATGTCTGGAGAAGAGAGATTTAAAATTTTGAAAGACATGCAAAGGATCTTAAACTCTATGCGTTTAGCCACAGGCAGCCAATGTAGCCTACGAATAGCACTAGAGGTAGGGCATGTCCTGGGCAGACCCAATAAGGTTCTAGCCGCAGCGTTTTGGACCCTTTGCAGTCTTGCAATTTCCGCCTTGTTGGCTCCCAAGTAGAGCGAATTGGCATAATCCAGTCTAGACAGAATGGAAGCCTGGACAATAACCTGCCTAATGGATGGGTCAAAAAACCCTAGTACAGGTTTGAGCCCCCGTAAAATGCCAAAGCATGTTCCTGCTACTTTCTTTGTTTGTGTCTGAAAGCTGAGGGCGGAGTCTACCCACACACCCAGATTCTTTACCACCTGTTTAGGGATGGATGCACAACCCAACTTGGCAGGCCACCAGCGCTCGCTCCACAGCTCGGTGTCTCTCCCGACCAGCAGTACCTCGGACTTATTGGCATTAAACTGGAGACAGTTGGCAGTCATCCACTCAGAGATGATCTCCAGATCTCTCTGAAACTTGCATGCGTCCTGCCCAGAGTCATCCGAGAGTGCCACTACCAACTGCGTGTCGTCCGCATAAGACACTGCTGTGAGCCCTCTGCTTTTAGCCACTACTGCCAACGGTTGAACATATAAATTGAACAGTGTTGGGCTCAAAGCTGAGCCCTGTGGTTCCCCATATTTGATGGTATGGATCTTGGAAGCAAAAGGGGGGACTGCAACCTGGAAGGTCCTGTCCGCTAAAAAGGAGACAAACCACTCCAGGGTAGAGTCCACGATGCCCACCTCCTCCAACCTCTGCATCAGGATCTGGTGGGAGACGGTGTCAAACGCGGCACTGAGATCTAACAAAATCAGTGCCGATGTGCGACCCTCGTCTAGAGGCCCCCTCAAATGCTCAGTCACAGCTAGGAGGGCTGACTCCGTACTGTGAACCGGCCGAAAACCATTCTGAGAGGGGTCCAATAAGTTGTTCTCCTCCAGATAACCTGTCAGTATGGAGTTAATATAGGCCTCCAAAATCTTGGAGACCCAGGGCAGGAGAGAGATGGGTCGAAAGTTCTCCAATTTTGCAGTGTCAAGGTTGGGCTTTTTTAACAAAGGGACCACCCTGGCTTGCTTCCAAGATCTAGGGACAACAGATGTAGACAGGGACAGATTAATCATATGGCTCAAAGACGGCAGAAACACGGATAGAGATTTCAAAAATTGGTCCGGCTTAAGGGGGTCAACAGGAGAGCCCGATTTAATCTTACGGCAGATCACAGCAAGCTCCTCCTGAGAGATTGGCGGAAAGGCAGCCATAGTATGCCTGCATGAGGGTCTGGACACAGGCCCCAGATAAGCTGCGTGTTGAGGGAAGGATCTATATATTGTTTCCACCTTCTTCACAAAGAAGGAGGCAAGGGCCTCACATTGCGCATCAGATGATACTGAAGATGTTGTAACATCTGCCGAGGTTTTAAGATCTTTCACTATAGAAAAGAAACTTTTGGAGGGGTTGCTGCTATTCCTGATCACGTCTGAATAGTATGCTGCCTGCTCAGACTGGACCGCCCTATGATATTTCTTAATGGCCAGCTGGTAACCTCCCTTTAAAATAGGGTCATAATCTCTTCTCCATGCACGTTCCAACTTTTTACAACCTTTAGGCAGGGAGGCTAACCTATCATTGTACCATGCGCTTGATTTGGTACTTCGACAGTTAGACCACCTTGCAGGGACCAGCAAATCCAAAGAGTGGGAGATCCAGCCCGAGAATGCTCTGTCGGCCATATCTGGATCGAGTGGCATCTTAAACGTGGTGGTAGAGAGGAGCTCATGGAATTGAGCAATGTCAAGTTTGTGCCAGGGGCGCCTGAGAGAAAACTTTTCAGGAACCCTCTTGACCGGCTCAACGTCTGCCAGTGTCATAGAGATTAGGAAATGGTCAGACCAGCACACCGGTGAGGGGGCGTGGACAGTGAGGGAAGATAGGTTAGAAAAAACTGGGTCTAGTAAATGGCCTGCGGAGTGCGTAGAGCCCTGGACCCGTTGGCTCAGTTGGCACGCCGCGAGATCAGCTAGGAAACTGGTGACTTTCATGTCCTGAGAACTATCAAGGTGCAGATTCAAGTCACCAATAACACTGAAGTTGGCAGCTCTCATAGCTAGGGGGCTTACAACTTCAATGAGAGCGGCTTTAAACTCCTTAGAAGGTCCTGGCGGGTGGTAGATTAATAACCCAGACATAGTGTAGCTGGCGTGGAACGAAATCCGAAAGCGTCCGCATTCACACCCGACCACAGGTTCCTTTACCAGAGTACTCATGTAACCGGACTTAAAAACCACCGCTATGCCACCCTCCCAGAACCTCTGTTAAGTGTCAGAATGCTGAATCCCTGGGGAAGAGCCAAACCAGGTTCTGCCACTGTGACCCCGGTTAACCAAGTCTCAGTTGAAAAGAGGACATCAGGGGATTCATTCTGAAGCAGGTCATAAACATCCAAAAAGTGTTTGACTAAAGAGCTACAGCAAACAAATGATGGACGGAATGCTGACAATGCAAACATTCTCCCCCAGTGAAAAGATCTGGGTTAAATCCATCGCTCTTTTGCCCACTACGCCACCCCAGTTTGGACCCAGCCATATGCAAATCAGTCTTGACCCTGTGCTCCATGGGAACAGTCCAGACCGAACTGCCAGGCCATGTCCTCCCTGGACCAGAAACAAGCATCCTGGGACCGTTTTCAGGGTATGTCACCCTTCGTCAGCCAGGCTAGCTTGAATCCAGTGGCACAGTGAGCAAGGGACCCACGTCTGGGCATACCCATCCCACTTAGGGCGAAAAGTGTTACAGCAAGCAAATGATGGACGGAATGCTGACAATGCAAACATTCTCCCCCAGTCAAAAGATCTGGGTTAAATCCACCGTTCTTTTGCCCACTACGCCACCCCAGTTTGGACCCAGCCATATGCAAATCAGTGTTGACCCTGTGCCCCATGGGAACAGTCCAGACCGAACTGCCAGGCCAGGTCCTCCCTGGACCGGAAACAAGCATCCTGGGACTGGTTTCAGGGTATGTCACCCTTCTTCAGCCAGGCTAGCTTGAATCCAGTGGCACAATGAGCAAGGGACCCACGTCTGGGCATACCCATCCCACTTAGCGCGAAAAGTGTTACAGCAAACAAATGATGGACGGAATGCTGACAATGCAAACATTCTCCCCCAGTCAAAAGATCTGGGTTAAATCCATCGTTCTTTTGCCCACTACGCCACCCCAGTTTGGACCCAGCCATATGCAAATCAGTCTTGACCCTGTGCCCCATGGGAACAGTCCAGACCGAACTGCCAGGCCAGGTCCTCCCTGGACCGGAAACAAGCATCCTGGGACCGGTTTCAGGGTATGTCACCCTTCTTCAGCCAGGCTAGCTTGAATCCAGTGGCACAGTGAGCAAGGGACCCACGTCTGGGCATACCCATCCCACTTAGGGCGAAAAGTGTTACAGCAAACAAATGATGGACGGAATGCTGACAATGCAAACATTCTCCCCCAGTCAAAAGATCTGGGTTAAATCCATCGTTCTTTTGCCCACTCCGCCACCCCAGTTTGGACCCAGCCATATGCAAATCAGTCTTGACCCTGTGCCCCATGGGAACAGTCCCGACCGAACTGCCGGGCCAGGTCCTCCCTGGACCGGAAACAAGCATCCTGGGACCGGTTTCAGGGTATGTCACCCTTCTTCAGCCAGGCTAGCTTGAATCCAGTGGCACAGTGAGCAAGGGACCCACGTCTGGGCATACCCATCCCACTTAGGGCGAAAAGTGTTACAGCAAACAAACGATGGACGGAATGCTGACAATGCAAACATTCTCCCCAGTCAAAAGATCTGGGTTAAATCCATTGTTCTTTTGCCTACTATGCCACCCCAGTTTGGACCCAGCCATATGCAAATCAGTCTTGACCCTGTGCCCCATGGGAACAGTCCAGACCGAACTGCCAGGCCAGGTCCTCCCTAGACCGGAAACAAGCATCCTGGGACCGGTTTCAGGGTATGTCACCCTTCTTCAGCCAGGCTAGCTTGAATCCAGTGGCACAGTGAGCAAGGGACCCACGTCTGGGCATACCCATCCCACTTAGGGCAAAAAGTGTTACAGCAAACAAATGATGGACGGAATGCTGACAATGCAAACATTCTCCCCCAGTCAAAAGATCTGGGTTAAATCCATCGTTCTTTTGCCACTACGCCACCCCAATTTGGACCCAGCCATATGCAAATCAGTCTTGACCCTGTGCCCCATGGGAACAGTCCAGACCGAACTGCCAGGCCAGGTCCTCCATGTCACCCTTCTTCAGCCAGGCTAGCTTGAATCCAGTGGCACAGTGAGCAAGGGACCCACGTCTGGGCATACCCATCCCACTTAGGGCGAAAAGTGTTCCATGCCACTGGAATCAAGCTATCCTGGCTGAAGAGGGGTGAAACCCCGAAACCGGTCCTAGGATGCTTGTTTCCAGTCCAGGGAGGACCTGGCTTGGCAGTTCGGGCTGGACTGTTCCCATGAGGCACAGGGTCAAGACTGATTTGCATATGGCTGGGTTCAAACTGGAATGGCATGGTGAGCAAAAACGATGAATTTAGGCCCAGATCTCTGTACTGGGGTGAATGTATGCCATTGTTCTGCATTCTGTCCATCAACTGTTGTTTTTGCATTTGTCACCCCGAGTGGGACGGGTATGCCCAGACGTGGGTCCCGTGCTCTCCATGCCACTGGAATCAAGCTATCCTGGCTGAAGAGGGAGAAACCCGAAACCGGTCCTAGGATGCTTGTTTCCAGTCCAGGGAGGACCTGGCTTGGCAGTTTGGGCTGGACTGTTCCCATGAGGCACAGGGTCAAGACTGATTTGCATATGGCTGGGTTCAAACTGGAATGGCATGGTGAGCAAAAACGATGGATTTAGGCCCAGATCTCTGTACTGGGGTGAATGTATGACATTGTTCTGCATTCTGTCCATCAACTGTTGTTTTTGCATTTGTCACCCCGATTGGGACGGGTATGTCCAGACGTGGGTCCCGTGCTCTCCATGCCACTGGAATCAAGCTATCCTGGCTGAAGAGGGGTGAAACCCCGAAACTGGTCCTAGGATGCTTGTTTCCAGTCCAGGGAGGACCTGGTTTGGCAGTTCGGGCTGGACTGTTCCCATGAGGCACAGGGTCAAGACTGATTTGCATATGGCTGGGTTCAAACTGGAATGGCATGGTGAGAAAAAAAACAATGGATTTAGGCCCAGATCTCTGTACTGGGGTGAATGTATGACATTGTTCTTCATTCTGTCCATCAACTGTTGTTTTTGCATTTGACTAAAGAGCGTCAATTTAGGCTCAAAAGTTTTATAGTGGACCTATGGCTAGGCTGGGGAGAAGAGGGTGCGACCAGTGGCCAGGAATTGTAGCCACAGGATATACAACAAAAAGGGCCCTCATAGTAGTTGCAGGGCAGGCAACTAAACGGGCTAAGCCCCTTCCTGATCTCCAAAAGGTCATCCACAGAGTACCGCACTGTACCTCTAGCAGAACCGGCAGCATGCCTAGCGTCTGGCGGCGTCCAGACGCAGACGGGCTTGCCTTAGGCGCGCCTTCGGTGCGCCAGTGGCGCGCCCGCTGCGCGCCCGCCACGGCATGTGTTTATGAAAAACAGAAACCGGAAATGCCGATAGCGCAAGGCAGGGAGCAACTGACATGCCCACCACTCAATCGGCACGTCAGCCGCGGCGGTACGGGGCGGATGTTGGTAAACGAAGAACTGATCCCCAACTGTGCAAAAGTGCAAGTATGTGCCCCGTTAAGAAAAGCAAGTTTAGCACCACAGTCTTTCCCTCTGAATTAAAATCACGAATTAAAAGCAGCTTAAAAGCATGTGGCAGAAACATGTAAATACGATCAAACAGCTGACCTCAACTCGGTCTGCTGCGCGCCCACCACGGCATGGGTTTATGAAGAACAGAATCTGGAAATGCCGATAGCGCGAGGCAGGGAGCAACTGACACGCCCACCGCTCAATCGGCACGTCAGCCGCGGCGGTACAGGGCGGATGTTGGTAAACGAAGAACTGATCCCCAACTGTGCAAAAATGCAAGTACGTGCCCCGTTAAGAAAAGCAAGTTTAGCACCACAGTCTTTCCCTCTAAATTAAAATCACGAATTAAAAGCAGCTTAAAAGCATGTGGCAGCAACATGTAAATACGATCAAACAGCTGACCTCAACTCGGTCCGCTGCGCGCCCGCCACGGCTTGGGTTTATGAAGAACAGAACCCGGAAATGCCGATAACGCGAGGCAGGGAGCAACTGACACGCCCACCGCTCAATCGGCACGTCAGCCGCGGCGGTACGGGGTGGATGTTGGTAAACGAAGAACTGATCCCCAACTGTGCAAAAATGCAAGTACGTGCCCCGTTAAGAAAAGCAAGTTTAGCACCACAGTCTTTCCCTCTAAATTAAAATCACGAATTAAAAGCAGCTTAAAAGCATGTGGCAGCAACATGTAAATACGATCAAACAGCTGACCTCAACTCGGTCCGCTGCGCGCGCGCCACGGCATGGGTTTATGAAGAACAGAACCCGGAAATGCCGATAGCGTGAGGCAGGGAGCAACTGACACGCCCACCGCTCAATCGGCACGTCAGCCGCGGCGGTACGGGGCGGATGTTGGTAAACGAAGAACTGATCCCCAACTATGCAAAAATGCAAGTACGTGCCCCGTTAAGAAAAGCAAGTTTAGCACCACAGTCTTTCCCTCTAAATTAAAATCACGAATTAAAAGCAGCTTAAAAGCATGTGGCAGCAACATGTAAATACGATCAAACAGCTGACCTCAACTCGGTCCACAAATCTAAACCCAGATGCAACTGATGGAGTGAGTAGGTGCTTCAGTATTATTTGGAACAAGGACGGTTACATAATGAGCAATACCTCTGCACCTGGAGCTAGCAACTGGCTAGTAGTGTTAGCATGCCAAGGAAGTTACTATTTACTCTACCATCTTATATGTGCTAAAAGGGCATCTCTGGATGAAAAATATGAAAGTAACATTCATTCCACACTTCAGCTAGTCTAGCAGAGCCATAAATGTGGAAAACTGTTACCGGATTGTTAGAAATTTGGTTTCTGGTTGGCAGAGGTATGCACCCTGTCCAAGCAGGAACCACAATCCTAGTCAGGGTAAGTTACAAACACACCATAAATTAAACTGCTCTCACTCTCTGGTAGATTGGCACTGAGCAGTCAGGCTTAACTTAAGAGGCAATGTGTAAAGTATTTGTGCAACACATCAAACAGTAAACAATGAAGATGCGGTCTCCGGGGCTCCAGTTAGGCAGAATCTGCCGAGGATGGCCTTTACGAAGGTGTGACTACAGGCCTCCTCCCCCCCGGGCACGACCATGACGCACTATTAAGGCGTCCAAAATATACGGAATGACGTTACAGGTTTAACAAATCGTATGTATGTTATGTGAATTGTGCATGGCATGCAAAACTAAGTGATCCTATTAGAGGATAGCACGGAGTGGCACAAGTAGGAACAGTTTCCTATTGGTCCTGAAGAAGAGCCATTAGGGGAAAGGCTCGAAAAATGTTGACCACCTTGAGGAGTTAAACCCATTACAATTACCTCTTCAAACAGCACCCCCTGATTTTAACCATACCGACTAGAGGCAGGAATAAAGTAAGGGTCCTACTAGTCAGGCATTTTTAACCTGTTAGCACATCTTTCCCACTCCCCTCACCAACTACAGTCTTTATCATAGATGTTATCTCTATAGTGCTCCCGCGTATCCGTTTGTTTGTAGCACGCCTTGATCCACAGCAGATCGGGATGAACCCCAATGATGAAGCATGCCACCAAGGGGCAACCCTGGTGGGTGAGGGTTCTCTAGGAAAAACTAAGTTTATCTGATCTTTTCCATCGCAGTGGAGATTTTTGCTTCCTTTCCCTGACTGGGTTTTTTCTATTTGTTCAGAACAATGAAAACACCACACAGAAAGATTCCACACCAAGTTAGAAAAATAGCTCTTAATTTAATAAATAAAACAAGACCAAAACAACAACAATCTAATGAGAAGAATCAAGATATGAATGTCTAAAGAATAAAAGTGAAAATAGTGCTTAGAAGCAATAAATGCCAATGGGGTTAATTGGTTGTGCTGGACCGGGTAAAGTCAAGAATTCAGTACAACCTTGATGGAGTACAGGCAGGATATAGGAGCCACTCAAGGCTCACTGAACAAAAGTACCTTTATCCTGGTCGTAAACAGCGAGATGTGGGGTCCAGCCGAGCGATGCGTCGGTGACGATCCCGCAGTCGCGGTGATGCGTCGATTTTCTCCACGCAATGATATTTTTTTTAAATAATTTTTTTTTGTTGCTTTGCAAACAACAACCATATGAGAAAGGTTACAGTACATGGTAAACATTGCAAGGTTGCAGAAGCATGTCGGGTCATTTAGACATATGCACTAAACATTGGGTTGTGACGAGAATGGTTCCTTGGAGTATTAAGCTGCCCCATTAATGAGTGCTATGTGTCTGTGTCTACCCTCAATGGCGACTGCCACTCTTAACTTGGGAAAAACGGTAATGGTCAGCGGGGGGAGGGGAGGCCGGCGTGTTCTGTTATACTGGTGACAGTAGTGTGCACAGTTCCGGGCATGGGAAAGCATGCTTGGGCTCCCCAGCGTGTTAGACACTAATAGGAGTGAGTAAGGGTTCAGGGATGGCAGGCTTCACAGAGGAAGTCGGTCGTCTCCGAGGGGAGACGTACCTATTCAGGCACTAAAAGGAAGGGCCCTACTTCTACTGGGTAAATCTTCATTGTCAGTTGTTTGATGGGAATGCATGAGTAAGGTGGTCCACTGTGGAAAATGGGTCGCCTGCGTATCCGATGAACCTCCATATAGGAGTGCTTCTTCCTCTGCAGTGCCCCATTTGTGCACTGCCCCTGTCCATGCCTTCACTGGGGGGCCCGCGGGCGCGCACCAATGCAATGTGATTGTGTGATTGGCTAGGAGGAGGGCCGCGAAGTGCGTTTGCATCTTGTGTTACTTCCTACCCTTGAATATGCCTAGTGAGCAGGCCTCCTAAGTGTAGATATCTGGGAGTCCTGTAACTTCCCACAGCGTGGTATGAATGACGTGCAAAAAGATTTGGAGAACAGAGCAGGACCATAACATATGTATAAGTGTTGCGTTAGAGGTCTGGCATCAGGGGCAAGCAAATTGTAACTGGGAAGTAACAGTGGAGCTGTGCAGGTGTTAGATAGGCTCCTGCTCCTTCTGGAACACCTGGTCTTCAAGGAAATGGCATAACTGTATGTTCTTGAATCGTGGGTTTCATGAGACCATTTTTTGAAATTCAAGTGCCCTCTCCCATTCTCTGTCATGAAGTACTCTCTCAAACTTATCCTCCCATTTTTGGCGAAGTGTAGCGAGTCGGGCGGCCGACAACTCTTGTATGGCTTTGTACAGACAGGTGATGAGGTGGTGAGCAGGCCCCATGCTCAAAACGTTTTGGAAGGTGTATGTAAGTTACCTGTGAAGGAGGAACTGCCCTGGGGGGAGCTCGCTTTTCTCGGCAAGTTGATCAAAGGGGAGGAGATGGCCCTTTGAAAATAGGGCACCCATCTCAATGAGTGAATAACTGGTCCAGACTCTTAATTCCCCAGCTGTGTAATAGCCTGAACCTCGGGGCAGGCCAGCTAGTGGCAGAATGGGGGTATAAAGTGTAGTCTTCTGAGAGAGGAGATGTATCCTGGCCATACTAGCCCTCGCCACTGACACCTGTAGGGGATAAGGAGATATGGGCTGTGCTGCAGAAGCAAGTGCCGAATTGCTGGCAGAGGCATGGGTCCGGACTCCGAGCAGGTCTCCCCAAGGTAGCACCCAGCTGTCCAATGGGACAGTCATTGGAGCTGTGCCGCCAGAAAGTATGCCTCAAATGCCGGGGCCCCAATGCTTCCACGGTCTGCCGACAATAGTAGTGTGGCCAGGGCAGCTCGCCGGAATCCAGTGAACCGTATGAGTGTACAGAGGAGTGCATTCAGTTCTTTGAAGAAAGAATGGGGTGGAACAACTAGGAGGTTTGCAAAGTAATAGAAAAGGTGGGGCAAAATTACCATTTTCGCCTGGGCAATCTTGCTGACAGGGACTAAGGGGAGTGTCCTCCAGAAGCATACTTGAGATCGTATGCCCGCCAAGGCCGTGCGGTGGTTGCCCTCGTAAAGATCATTGGGGCTATGACACAGGCACACTCCCAAATAGCGAGGTGCCTGCGCTTGCCAGGCAAGACAGGAGCTGATGCGAAGTCTGCCAGTTTGTCCCGGAGGGGAGTGAGGTGAGCCGTTATATCCCGTATATAGAGGAGCAGGTCATCTGCGTACACAGCCTATTTCCTGCCCGCCAGGGGAATGCCCTACTCTAATCCCCCTTTGCATAGACACATGGCCAAGGGCTCTCTAGCAAGCTCAAATAATAGGGGAGAGTCTGGGCATCCCTGTCTTGTTCCCCGGCATATTGGGAAGGGACCCGAGACGTGGTGGCCCAAGCGGATCCGGGAGGTTGGGTTCGAGTACAATAGCTTTGTATATGCTAGAAGTTTGGGTCCTACCCCCATGCGGGTGAGTACCTCAAACAAGCAATGCCAGTTCAGGTTATCAAGCGCCTTCTCTAAATCAAGTATGAGGCAGACAGCACAAGGAAACCTACCCCCGGCCTGATCTTGTACATGAAAGAGGCGGCAAATATTTTGTGAGGTGCTACAGCCATTTTGATCTGAGTGCACAAGCTCTGGGAGGGCTTGGCATATTGGTCAACTAGTATTTTGCTAAGGATTTTGTAGTCTGCCCGAGTATAGCATTGAGTCTATAAGAGGCTAACTGGGTCGGATCCCTGTTCGGTTTTGGAATTGAGATCAGGAGAAACTCGCGAAGCGAGTGAGGGAGCTCGACATCATGTACCGCTGCTTTGTACATTGCCGCCAACCGGGGCGCCAGGAGGGCCTAAAAGGTCTTATAATATTCCAGGGGCAGACCATCCAGGCCAGGAGTTTTATTTTGAGCCAGGCCACGAATTTCCTGTTTATCATTGGTGGAAGGGATCTCCAGGTCTAGGGAGCGCCTCACAGGAGTAGGGATCTGAGGAAGGGTGATGTCAGTTAGGAACTTATCTACTCAATCCATCTGGTTGTCCTGTGGCACCCTATATATGGAAGAGTAGCAGTCGTAGAAGGCTTGCAGGATGTCAGTTTGAGTGCGGACCCTGACACCAGTGAGGTCAACCACTTCTGTGATAGGGCGAGACACTGAGTCTTGTTAGATGAGCAATTCTAGGATTCTGCCAGGTCTATCACCCTCCCAGGGAACTTTGGCAGCATGGGCCTTGAAGTTGTAATGCTGCAGGCTCTCGAGGAGGGCCACATAGGCTGTTTTTGCTTTTGCCAACTGTGGAGAGAGTGTAGGGATGGCATCTGTCGCCTTGCTGAGGTCAGACAAGTTCAGTTCAGCCACCCCCAATTTTCTCTCGAGTGGCCTGCGGACCCCTGATATCTGTTGGATGCAGGCTCTCCTAGCCACCACTTTAAAAGCGTCCCATTCCAGCATTCTGGTAGATGCCATGATTTGATTTTCAGAGAAATATTGGCAGATGCAGGTCTCCTGCTCCTTCCAGAACACCTGGTCTTCAAGGAAGTGGCATGGCAGATTTCAGGTGGGTGTAGACGGTGAGGGGGACTTCCGCTTGACTACCATAATGTGTGCATTGTGGTCAGAAATCATCCAACCCAGATAGTCTGTGTGTTGGATCAGAGGTACTAATGTGGGAGAACAGAGGAAGCGGTCGAGGCACACGTAGAGGTTGTGTGGATTGGAATGGAAAGAGTATAGTCGGGAAGTGGGGTGGTGGGATCTCTATGCGTCGGTAAGTGTACAATTGTGTACCCAGGTACGGAAGATCTCCGCCTGCATGTTTGTTGGGAGGAACTGTGGTAGGGGAGATGGGACCTGCCTAGGGTCAGGTCAAGCACATAGTTGTAATCCCCCCTAGTATCCATGGTGACGATGTGCTGTGGGCTAGTGTGGCGGAGAGGCTGTCCCAGAATTTCCCCTTTTCAATGTTGGGCACATAGATGCTGTCTAGGAAGACTGGCTGGACATCTAGGTGACCCTCAAGGAAGGCGTAGCAGTCGTCTTTGTCTACCACCCTGTTGGTTTTCCCGTGTGGATCCACACCATGGCACCCCATGCAAATGCCGAATGTGTCATGCCACAAAAAGTGCTCCTCCAGTACTTCTGCAAGCGGCCTAGTTCTTCTGCGGTAAGTTGTGTCTCCTGGAGAATAACTATCTGCGCCTTCTGGCGCTTGATGTAGGAGTAGACAGCATAGGGCTTTCTAGCAGTCTGCATGCCACAAATGTTGAGGGTGAGAAAACGGGTGTCAGTGTTTGAAGCCATGGTGATATAATAGTGATGTGGGGGATACGTGTGGGGGGGTCCATTCCCCATTGGTGTTGCCCATGTCCCCTGAGCCATGTGTTGCTCGCCTGTCGTAATGCTAGAGGTGTGATGACGAGAGTGGTGGAGGGAAACTGTAATAACTGGGGAGGGGAATAATCTCAATACTGGGAGCCTACCGCAACCGGCGGTACACCCAAACAAGACATATTTAGTATACTCTAGTGTATCGTGGGGGGGTGAGATAAACGTGTGTCCAAGACAGATTAGGTTAACTGCCCTTTAATGTCCAGGATTAAAGTTCGTTGGCAGCATCGGGGAGCTGCTGCTGAAGTGTTGTGATAACACGTGGCAGTCGGCAGAAGGGGTACATTGAGAGGCAATCAGATGAAGGTACCCACCGTCTGTGGTGTCACTCTAGGAGGGGATGGCGAACCAGACCGGTAGCCGCCCGAGCAGCTGTTGTCTTCATCAGAAGGGAAGATGTTGGGCCTTTCTCATCATCCGTGGCTGTGAAGGCAGGCCCTAAATTCGCTGATGCTTGTAGGGCTTGCCTGCGGTCCGCAATAATTTGTTCCAGGTTGGGGGAGCTGGCCAAGGACATTCAAGATGGAGGCCTTGTTTGTGACTGAGTCTTTCTCTTGCATCGTCGTTTGTTCCAGGGCGCTCGGGAGTCTTGGGTGCGCTCCGCGCCTGTCTTTTCCGGTTCTTTTGCATGCCCAGTAACCCGCCTCTGTGGAGTCAGTAAAGAAAATAGTAATGCCCTCTGAGATTATCTTGAGGCATGCAGGGAACAGCAACGAGTATTGTACTCCCCGTTGGCAAAGGAGTCGTTTCAGCTCAGGAAAGAACAGCGCTGGCGTTGTACGGTGCAGGGGTCCCGACCGCCTGGTCACATGGACACCGCGTCTCTAACCCTAACGTGAAGTAGTTTTGCTAGCATTGGACGAGGGGGAGCCTGGGGGCGGGTGCCACACAGGGACTCAAGCTTTCTCCAGGGAGTTAGTTCCCAGGTTGGGGTAAATGTTTTGAACCATGTCTCTGGGTAAGTAATGGGGTCGTTCCCCTCAACTCCCTCCAAGAGTCCCAGAATTTGAATGTTGCTCCTTCGGGAGCATCCCTCCAGGTCAGCTGCTCTATTCTTCAGCTGCGTGACAAGACCCTGTCTTGGATCGCACATTGGTGGTCCTTCATAAGTTGTTGTAGGGCAGATAGGGTTTTCTCACTATCTGTAACTCTGTCAGCAAGTTTGCGATCGTCATCCCGGAGAAAGATAAGGTCAGCTGCCAAGGATCCAAATCTGGCCTCCATGGTAACCCTGGAGTGTTCTATCGCTGGCAGTACTTTGTCTAATTTGTCGGATGTAGTGAGGGCCTGCGTTCCCTCCTCTTCCTCCCGCAAGACACTGGGGAGCGGGGAGGACCCCAGTGGCCAAGCACAGTCTGCCCATGGTGCGAGTGGCCACGTCAGTGCTGGTGACTGACACAGGAGAGACACTTGTAGCAATGTGCTGTCCGCCATGCCCCCGAGAACTTACAATGCGTGCAATGTCAGAATTGAAAGAACATTTGTGCTCAGTTAGGGGCGGCGTGCCATCAGGTACTGTGCTAATAGGAACTGGAAGTGCATCCCAATGGAGGCGGCAGGAAGAGGCCAACAATGAGAATGATGATTTTGGGCCCTCCTGCCCAGCACGTGCACCAGCGAGGCTGGGCCTATACTGGTGATGTCAAGTTGTGACTCCCAATGTGCGTCATTGGCGTCAGTCAGTCCGGGCAATAGGGGGGGTCAAACACAGGGAGTCCCGCAGGGGCACTGCGAGATGGGGAGCACCCCTCACCCACCCAGAGGCCCTGTAGTGCCTCCTGTATGTGCAAGAGTGGGATTAGTTCTAGCACAACTTCCAAGTCCTTGTGGTGCGTACCTCTCGATTTTGATGCCAATGCACTGTTCTGGATGAGTGGGGCGATGTGGTGGCAGAGTGCCCCCTAACAGTGACAGTGGGGCTACAGTATGTCTTCCTGAGGTGTCAAGGCTATTCTGTGGTGGGCCGTGGCCAGACTGTAGTAATAGGTGAATGCCTCCTTCCACAGCTGTTGGACTCCCATGCTTTTGGGGGAGGGGGGCCCACAGTCCAATCAGGAATTACTGAACTACAAGTCTCATAGCTGAGCAATGTCAATCAATGAGAGGCAGGGAATGGCAGGGCCCGCCACCGCGGCTGGGTCCACCTCAATTATGCTGCCAACTTAGGGGCCAGGTGGGAGGCCCCCGGCTGCCAGCCCCCCGTCCGATCATGCCACACCGCTCCTCACCTGCTCCAGCCGTCTTGGGGCTGAAAGCATAATTTTCTTGGTGATGCACACTGCCAGGCAGGAGACTGTATCCCGGCGGGCCCCCACCATGACCCCTGGTCACTGCGCGGCAGGGTGTCCCAGTGTACCTCTGTGCTGGCGCAGCAGCAGTCGGGCCAATGGACGTGGGTTCCCACATGCAGTGCCACCTCGATGGGTGGCCGTCCCCCATCTCAACGCCAACACTCCTCGCTGTGTGGGTCTGGAGGTCCGTGAGGGCCGTGGCCCACTCATAAACTGGCGATCCGCAAGTCCAGCAACCAGGCAAACTCTATTTAGGTGAATGTGGGGGAGGGGCAGGGAGTGGCAGGGCCCTCACCCCATGGTGGCATACAACTGAAGGCCACCACTGCACCTCGATACTGGTGCCGATTCAGGGGCCAGGCGGGAGGCCCCCGCTGCCAGCTCCCATGCCCAATCTCACCGCACCTGGGGCAGACCGCGCAACTCTCTCCTCAGAGACCATCAAGGGGTGCCCGCCACAGTGTCCAGGCATACGAGACACCACAGCCCCACATGAGGACTCCAAGGTAGGGAGCAGGACCCCCGGCACGGGCCCCTCGGAAGCGGGCAGTGGGCTGTAAGCCTCCCGGGCCATGGCCACCAGACAGGAGACAGTATTCCAAAGGCAAACCCCTCTGCCGGCGCTGGTCACCATGTGGCGAGGTGCCCCTATGCCCCTCAGTGCTGGTGCAGCAGCAGTCGGGGGCCCCCGGCGCAGTGCAGGGCCACCTCGGCGGTTCCATGGCAGTTGTCTCCCCTCGCAGCAGCATCATTCATCACCGATTCAATCTAATGGTGGCTGGCCACTGCCATTTTGCAGGCGGCCACACTGCTCATGTGTGCTGGGCCGTCTAACGGTGCAAGTGCCTGCTCCAGGGTATTGGCAAGGAAGCAGCGTGATGTGGGGAGCTCCCCTTGGGGCCATACCATTCCCCCATCATGCCACCAGCCAGGATGGGTATCAATTGTCAGGCTCGTTATTGAAGCTCTAGGGAGCCACATCCACAATCTTGGCTGGCTCAGCCACACCCCCCTTTGTCCATGTAATGATGGCGATGTGCCGGCTCAGAAGACGATAAGCAGTTCAGATAAATAATGGTTCTGAAGCTGATGCGCCGGGTTTCTCCACACAGTTGAGGGGAATGTGTTGATCATTTCTCTGCAGTCGCAGCAATGCAGTGGTTCTGATGAGGGGGTTCCGATGGCGAAGTGCTTGTTTTGAGTGGGATATGCCAGTTCTCTTTCCGCAACAGTGGCAATGAGTCTATTCTGGGCCAGAGGTCCAGTACTAATCCCTAGTTGTTGCTATGAAGTAGGAGTGGCTACAAAGAAGGGTCTTTGAAGTGCATTGAGGTCCTTTCTTCTTGCCCTGGCTCCAGCCTCACTACAGGGGGTATGCAACCCTTTGTGTGTGGAAAGGATACAGCCTATTCAGGTGTGAGTGTGAGACTGTACCCCGCTCCTTCTTCCCATCCTCCCAGGAAGATGCATGAAGTCACACTCAGTCTTCTTTTGTGTGTGGCTGTCTAGAGGAAATACACAAAGTCCGGCTGTCACCCAGCCCAGCCAGTGATCAGAGACACTAAATCGCTAAGAGCAAGAAAATGCCTAACTTTCTAAAAGTAAAAGGAACACTTTTTAAAATAGTGACCATAAATCCAACTTTACCATTATAGAGGATTTATCATTACCATTCAAAAAGTACTAAACATGACCAATCTACCTTTTCTCAATTAGGAATTACAACGTATTAAATGTAATAAGGAATCTCCCATGTTAACCTATGAGAGAGGCAGGTCTGTCAGTAGTGAAAAACGAGTTTGGGAGTTTTTCACCATCAGGAAATGTAAAACTTAAAAGTGCATGTCCTACCTTTTAGTAAATAGCACCCTACCCTATGGGCTACCTACGGCTTACCTTAGGGGTGACTTATATGTAATAAAAGAGGAGTTTAAGACTTACCAGGGTTTTTAAATACCAAGTCGACATGGCAGTGTAAACTGCACACACAGGCTCTGCAATGGCAAGCCTGAGACATGTTTAAGGACTATTTGAGTGGGTGGCACAAACAGTGCTGCAGTGCCACTAGTAGGGCACATGTAGTGCACTGTACTAGGGATGTATAATTAAATGAAATGTGCAAATTATGGATACATCCATCAAATCGTATTTAGGGGACAGAGCACATACATTTTAGGACTGGTTAGCAATAGTAGCGTGCTTAGAGTCTAAAGGACAACAAAAAGAATCAGCAAAAATATGAGGCAAACAGGCAAAACGTTTGGGGAAGACTACCCTAAGGCTGTCAGGTCTAATACGGATCTAAAAAACTGTCAGATGTTTAGAAATCTTATAGGTCAGACCACAGCTCCCCTGGTAGCAATGACAGTGGCCAGGGTTAAGGATGGACAATATAGGTCCCCTGCATTGTTTGATTCATTTGGACAAAAAGAACATTCTTGTTATAAAGGAGTATGCTGCCTGATATGCCAACATAGTGCCCCACAGTAGAACGACTGCCCCATTGGTAGTGTATGTTCTGCTGAGAAATTTTATCTGGGTCGGTTCCACTAAGGATGTTCTTTCTGAGAGGGGGACCAACTTCATCTGCTTGATGTCCATTTGGGAATGATGCAGGATCACTTATAAGTTCTCCAGCTCATAAAACTCATGAACCCACGGTCTAGTCAAGTGCCTAAAAGCATGATAGGCACTATAGAAGCCAGAGTCAAGGGAAGTGGGACATCCCCCAACCTTGCCTGAATTGTTTCTCTGTTGCATATCTTGATGTCATAGGTCTGTTCAATGACATCTGGACTTGTCAACTTTTCTGTCTGGAGGAGGTACTACAGCCACTGGAAAGAGCAAAGCTACTATAACGCAAAAAAAATTAAGTCAACCTCATAACAGATTGGGCAGATTGTGCAGAGCTCAGTAGTCTATCTCAGACACAAATGAGAAAATGTAAAGTGGAGCTTCTCTGGGCTAATATCTAAGTGATCATGGAATGGGGCACCTCAACCACCCAGACCCTTTTGCAGGCTTGATCCTACTGCATACTACTGGAACATTGATAGCACTATGGTGCCAATGCAATATGCTGGATGTACAAAGACACATTAACAAACCATGCTGTGTACTTTGCGTGCCAACTGGTTGGAAATGGGTATGCAATTTGTGATGTGATCTTTGTTGCCTCACAAATTGAACTTGCTTCAAAACAACTTGACGCATGAATATTAGGTAGGTTGCAATTTATGACCGCCTGTGAATGGCTGAGAAAGCAGGGATGTTGGTCTGCAACATACTCTCGATGTTGCATTTGCTTTTGCAAACAGAAATATTTTTTTAAAAGCAAACTGATAAAAACATTTTTTTTTCAGGATTACCCCAAACTTTTTGACTTGCTCCTCCTCTGTTTTTGAGTTAGTTTTAGCTGGCTTTAGGACTCTGAGCACTTTACCACTGCTGACCAGTGCTAAAGTGCATGTGATCTTATCTAAAATGTGATGAAAATTGGTTATCCATGATTGGCATATTTGTTTCACTTATAAGTCCCTAGTAAAATGGTATATCATATACCCAGGGCCTGTAAATCAAATGCTACTAGTGGGCCTGCAGCACTCATTTTGCCACCCACAGAAGTAGTCTTTCAAACCTGACTCAGGCCTGCCACTACTGGGCCTGTGGGCGCAGTTTACTGCCACCTCGACTTGGCATTTGCAACTACTTGCCAAGCCTTAAACTCCCCATTTATTACATATCAGGTGGTCCTAAGGGCAGGGTGCTGTGTAAGTAAAAGGTAGCACATGTACCTTTTTGTTTTACATGCCCTGGCAGTGACAACCACCCAAGTTCGTTTTCACTACTGTGAGTCCTGCTCCTCTCATAGCTTAACATTGTGAATTCCTTAAATATTCTTTTTAAGTGTAATTCCTGATTGCAGAGGAGAAGCTGCTTTATGTTTTATACCATTGAATTGGTAATGACAAATCCTCTTTAGTGGTAAAGTTGGATCTGGTATTACTAATCTAGAAATGCAACTTTTAGAAAGTGGACATTTCTCTGTTCCAACCACAACTTAGATTGGGTAGTGAATGGAGGTTCTAAGTTGTTAATTCATTTTTGTACTGAGAAATGGCATCAATTTTCTAATAATAGTAATTACGGCATCACTTCAAAACTGCAGTGTGTTCCATTAAAATGAATTAAATACACTTTTTCTGTGAAAGGACACATTTGATATTTTTTATTCTGAACAAATGGTCAAAAGATAATTATAACAATTATCAATGCACCATAAATTAAACACATTTCCGAAAGTGACTCTAAATAAATGCATTCATACAGGCTAACCCTTACTCCAACCTCATAACTCTATATTCTCAACCCTTAGCCCTTAACTGTACAACCTATCCATTTACCTTGAACACTTCAACTTTAACCATAACCCTATAACTAAATCTCTATACCAATGACCATATACTCTTAACCCAGTTCCTTAACCCCTTTACCAAATACCCTCAACGTTCTACTCCAAACTCTTAACCCTCTACAACAAAGTTGTAGCCCTGTGCCCTTATTCCTATACCCCAGTACCTAAGTAAGATCTTAGCTGATACACCTCCTTGCTTTATACCCTTAAATGTATACTCCTAACATTTAACTGTACACCTTTATTATAAAATCCAAGTATAATCCTCTCTTCACTTTGCTCTAAGGGTAGTGAGTAAGAGCATTCATAGGGTTCTCAGAAAGGCAGTGTGGAGGTGTTCAAGCTCAGCACTCAGCAATCAACCAACAGATGCAATAATCCTAATGTGCTTGTCTTCAGAAGAAACAAATGACTTTCATCACACAGTTGCACTAAATATTACACAATTCAATATGATCCTGAGTACCACCCCCCTACAGGTACTACACATGTCAAATCCCCCCTAGCTGATCCCCCAGCAATGGGTTCCGCCTCTGGTGAAGTCAGCAGTAGCACGAATCAGGCTCATTTGCAGTTTATATGTTCTGAAAGCCCAATGTGCTCAGCTTGTGCTTGATCACACTTCTCCTTGTGATAGGTAGCACTTTACGAGTTCTCTTGTGGTGTCTTGTACCAGGGTAGCCCTTCTGTGTATCTCGTTGGAGCCACAGTGAGCCGGCAAGTGCACTGAAGTGTGTGGGAGCTGGGCCCACAGCTGCACCTAGTAGCACACCCACAAGTCTCTGCCACAGGCTTTGTGGCACTGAGGCTGTGCAAATGCTGGCCCGGCTCTGGCGGTCTTCAATTGGTGTAGTGATGCGGTTCTGCCTGCTCAAAAGAATGTATAAAATGTATAGCCCGACAGTTGGGGTTGCAATCTTGGAGGTTGCAGCCCCAAATTGGTCGAAGGTAGGCGCGCCACCAGTTGGGCCTATGGCAATCGCATAGTTACAGCAGCTGGCTGTGCCTACCAGAATCAGGCAGTTGAGCCCATATCCAGACCCATGGAAGTCATTAAGTTGCACTGCAACAGTTTCCATCAGGCAGTGAGATGAGATGGTCCTCCCTAGTTTGCTCTCGAGTAGTCCGCTCTGCTTTGGACATTTGAGATGGAATATCCGGTCATCCAAACTCTAAATGAAGTCTTGAGTCACTAATTCCACACCACCTCCTTGAGTATGCCTAGAGGTGCTAGTCTTTGCTAGCCTGAGGGTCAAGTGCTAAAGAGGTGTGCTTGCCGATCACTTTTGAGCTAAAAAATATGAACACTAGTGATAAACAATCTGATCATTGTAAGTAGGCCTGGGCGGAATTTCAATTATTCTGGAGTAATTGACCGGCAACGCAAGCCCTGCACTTCACTGTGGGAGTGACCCTCCACCATGATCCACCAGCATGAAGCTCAAGCAATGACCCGCTCTTCATGGAACAGCAACAACCGCATGTGACGCTTGATCTGCTCTTCGCGCTGATAGCCTCCACCTCACGACCCCCTCCAACGTGAACAGGACTCCTTGCACCAGATAACTAACCTAGTGCGTGTACTTGGCCCGCACTCCATTGCGGTCAGCCTGAACTTGTGACTTTACCCAGGTGTAGTGCAAAGAGATGACCATGAGGGGTGCTTTCTGCTTTTTGGTACTATCTTCCCTATTACATGTTTACTGATAGGATTTTGTTCGTTTTGAAGCTATTTAATTCATTAAAATTCACTCTATTTTTCTAAATTAATTTGAGACTTTTCTTGTGTTGTGTTTTCACTTTATTACTGTTTGTCTGATGCATAAATACTTACACATTGCTTCTAAGTTAAGCCTGAGTGCGTTGTGCCAAGCTGCCATAGAATGGGTTAATTTAGTGACTTTTGTGGTTCCCCATGACAAGGACTGTGGTTGTTGCCTGAGTGCATATTCGACCCCCTCAACCAATAACCACATTTCTTATATTGACATTATAATACTTCTTGGTTGTTCCAAGCTTTGTGAGCTTTCTCCATGAAAAACATTGTTGCATGCTGAGAAATGCTTTCCATGGCAGTATAGGTGATGAATGCCCTCTTGTGAAGTTCCTTGAAAGTGACACAGTGGGCTATGAAGCCTATCTTATCTGTTGTTTGACTACGGATCCACATGAGTGTCATTCGATGGTGTGCACAACCATCCCAACAAGGGGACTTGCAATCAATGTTAGCATTTCCGTGTACAGCTTTTGGATAGAAACAATAGAGAAGTACGTCTGGCTCGTTTTGGACAAATTGTAATCACAAATTCCAAGACCACTCTCTGTCTAGCTAAGTTTCAGGGGTGGCTCCTCCGTTAAAGCAGAGGAGCGTCGCCCCACTAAAAAAATGCTCCCGAAGATAGAAAAATAAAATGCCAATAAAGTCCATTTATTACCATTTTATTTTACAAAACCCTGTCCCGAGCCAAGCGTCAGGATGGGGGTGGAGGGGCGGTTGGAGCAGGGCTTTCTGATTTCTGCTGCTGCCAGTCAGTCAGAAGCAGAAAGCAGTGGTAGGCAGGGCACTTAGGTTCAAAGTGTGCATGTCTTTTTGGCCGGCCGTCTTGCAATGGCAAGCCAGACATGCGCAGTTTAAACTTCTCTAGCCCAGCTATCTTAGGCCAGCTTGGTTAGAGACAGCATAGGTCTCCAGTGCCCTCAGGAGCGGCAAGAGAGGCCGCTCCCTCCAATCCTGGCACTGCTCTCATGCAGCATGAGAGCAGCACCAGGATTGGTTACTGCAGTTTCCTGGAGCCTGCCTGTCTGCCTGGAAAGAAGACCCGAGCGAGGAGGAGGACGTCGGGCCATGAAGAAGGTAAGTGGAATGATTTTTGTTTTTCGTCTCCCCTGCCGCACCACCCTACTTACATGCCTGCCGCCACTGCTAAGTTTCCGTTGTATATGTTTTGGTGGCATTGTGTTTCCTGGCAAAACATTGCCATAATTAACTTGTAGAAGTGGTGCCTGGACACAAAAGGGGGACATCCTTGTGACAGATAAAGGTTGATCAGACGTGGAGCTGGGTCACTGTTGTAATGGCTTGTTATGTGTAACACTTGCTTTTCCTGTATTTTGTACTTTCATATTCAAACAATGAATATATTTCGCAACTGCTTCATTATTATTTGTATAGCCTTGTCCTTTTGGTATGCCCCTCCTTTTTCCCGTTCCTTTTCATCTTGGTACGTTCTGTGTTGGAATGTTGGCACAGAACGACGGTTTAGTCGGCGACTGCGGCTTGAGGTTGTGTAAAGTTGGAGAATAAAAAAGCTTTTAATCTCTTCGTTGTGATGCTTCATTTACTTCACATCAGTCACCTCATGTACCATCGGTTTCATCATAATTTGCTCTCTCAGGCACTACACTATCGATTTTGAGGCCAAACCAGCCACCATATTTCTGGTGCTCTTTCCACGTGCATGCACGTCTGCTGCTTAAAATATATATTTGCTCCTCAGTATAAAAAAGACTACCAGATTCCCATGATGCACTTCAGCCTTGTACAGTGTGCACACTGCAATGTATTGTTGTGCATTATGAATGATGAAGAAATCCTAAACAGAGTTCTGCTCTTTCTTACTGTGCCAAACACGGAATTTGCTGTGGTTCAAGACTTATTTAACTTAACGGGTGCTCAGTTCATGTATGCCAAAAATAAGGTAGGGGTAGTTGCTATTTTGTATTGATGTCTGTGCCAAAAAAAATGGAAGCAATGCAAATGGCAGGCAATGGAGTCTGGACAGATATGATGTTGGGATTGTTATGTGCTCCAGGGTTCTGGACCCCTGGACATGAGGACTTGGACCGTGGAGCAACCGTCCACATCCAGTTAGCAGCGCATTCAGGGGCTCCTCCTTGAAGGCTGCTCCAGGAGACATGCTTACATGCATGGAAAGGAGTCCCCCCTCTCAGCTTGGGAGGGAAAGAGTTACATGGTAGACATCTTTAAAGGGTGTTTTGCCCATAGTTTTATACTGAATTTTCTTCTTACCAATACCAACATGGCAGCTACAGTTCGGGGTCATGACCTCACTTCATTTGTCCTCATTTTGAAAGCCATGCTGCCTCTTGGGAAGATGCATCCGACTGTAATTGTCGGCAGCAGGTTCTTGTTATGTTATGTTACCAGATTTGTAAAGCGCATGGCTGCCTCAGCAACGGGGCGTCTCAGCGCTGATTCCAAAAATAACCTACAATGGAGGAAAGGCGGGCGGGTGGATTATTCAGGAAAAAAGCCAGGTCTTTACTAAAAGATGACCGATCCTAGATGCGTGAAAATACAAAGCACTGCTGAGAAAAAAGTGCCTAAAATGGCACATGACTCTAATCAGAACTGGCTCCTACAAATGGCCATTTTAGGTGCTGGATTCGACTGCCATTTTGCACCAAACTCTCAAGTTGCTTTGACTCACAAGCTTCATGCAGTAAAAAAACATAAGCAAACCCTAAAACTGTAGTGAGTGTCTAGCTTTGCATGCAAGGCAGGAGTTAGGGTGCAGGGCTTGGTCGCAGTCCAAGCCCTGTGACCACACCCCAGGTGTGCAATGCCGATGCAAGTTGGGTGAAGGGCTAGCCCTGCACCCTACCTCTGCTGTGCACAGCCAAAGACTGTGAGCAGCATCGGCTGGATGCCCGCTTGTGCTAAGGGCATGGCCTGGCACTGCTCCTAACCTCCACTGAACTCGATCAAAGGCCTTGCACTGAAGGTGAAATTAAGCACATCTTAAACAAAAGACAATGAAAGTCACTGAAAAAAGTCACAGTTAAAAACTGAGTTGTAGTTAGTTCTGGCTCAAATACGTAAACCAATAAATTTGCCAGTTATGGTATCGAACTCCCACACAACACACCAAAATTTACGGCATGTGCCATGCACAAACTACCTATTTCCCAACAGCACAGATAAACAAAAAGAGTTAATAAAATACCAACATAGAAAACATTGTCAGTTTTGGTGTGTGTATATAAATGTATAGAAGAACTTTCAAAGAAATAGCATTAGTGGCTGAGTGTTGGTATGTGCGCATTCTTCTGTGTGAGACATTTCTATTTTAACTTCAGTACAGCAAAATCTCCTGCAAGAAATCACATAAAACTTGTCCAGAAGTTTAGAACTGTACTCAGAAGTGTACCTTAGCTTTGTTTGATGAGAATACACCTAGTAGTTTTAAGATAATTGTAATACAAAAAGGTAATGGACAGGCGTGAAAGATATCTTGACCATTGTCCCTCACTGTCCTAATGACGTATATAAAGGTCATAAAAACTAGGACACCCTTATGACATATTCATTAATTGCTGCTCCTGGTACAGCTCACACTATTTAAAAAAAAAAAGAAAATTGCCCCCCCTCTAGTGGAGGACAAGTTCCTCTTTCTCCTGGGATAGCGGGGTAAGGGGTTTGGTAGTGCCCGCTCTCTTGTGAACAGTGGTAAACTGAATGTGGAAGCCAGGTGCTCACTTCTAAGCTACCTTAATAACAGTGGCATAGCAAGGGGGGGTGGTCCGCCCCGGGTGGCATAAGTTTTGGGGCGGCGGGCTCCACCCCGCTCTTTCATGTGAAGTAGCCACCAGCACCCCCTCCTTCCGCTCTTAGGGCTGCCGAGGGCGGCAAAAGCAGTGACTGCCATGGGTAGTGTAATGTTGTGGGAGACCGTGGAACAGTCCACGTCTCCTCTGGTGTTAGGGGATGGTCCCGTTTGACCACGACCCCTCTGAAATGTGCCGTAATGGGCTATGCTCGGCATATGCCGAGACCACGTGTGGGAGGCAATAAAAGCCCAGGGCTCTGGGCGTGGCTTGGTCTTGGAGCTAGCCACCAAATAAAGTACGTGTGCTGTGTCCTCATTGCGTCAAGCCCAGGCCTTGACCAGAACACTACATTGGCGACGAGGTGGTGGCAGTTTGCTGCTGTCCTACCTCTATCCCACCGTGCTGCCTCCGTGAGCCCGCTACTGCCTGTGACCCGGCGTGCCCCCTGCCGTGTGCCGGAGACGACCTGCGCATCCGCGCGACTCCATCGGCGGCGGCTCGATTGATGTGCCGCCCGGCTGCCGAAATCCCGCCACAATCTCCGTGCGAGGCCCGGATGAGTGCGCGCACACGTGTGGACCTGTAGTTCGGCCTGCACGTCGCAGCGGCGCTGTTCGCCATGCCGGGGAGCCTGCTGTGGCGCGTGTGGAGTCCTGCAGCCGTCCGTGAGAGAAGGCAGCGGTAAGCTGCACAGCGCAGTCCTGCTGCCCCCTCTGGCCGCCCGGTTGCACTGCACCGGCCCTGGAATGCACGTGGCTCACCGGACAGCCTGAATATAAGGGAGAGTCCCCTGCTCCTGGCTGTGCAGGCCCTGGAGGTCTGCTGCCCCCCTCCCGGCATTTTCACTCGCCTACTCCGGCTCCCGAGGCTATAACTGGACCCCGGCCACTCTCTGCAGACACTCAAGGAGTCCGGGCCACCAGCGACACGTGTTTTCTCTCTCCCACACTCCAGCGTAGGCCCCAGTCGCCTGCCGTCCTGCCACGCAGCTGGCACGCTGCAGCTCCCTGTTTCTGGAGGCATTTACGCCCTGCTGCGTTTGGGGTAGGGGCGCGTCCTTCGTTTTCCTGCCACCGTCCGCTGCTAGGCCAGCATGGCCTCCATCCCACCGTTGGAGCCCTTTGACATCACAGGGCCACCACCCTCCCAAGCTGCAAGGTGGAAGGCGTGGGTGGAGCGTTTGGAGACGTTCTTTGACGCGGCAGACATCCCTGCCCCACGGCGAAGACCCATGCTACTCCACTTGGGCGGTGAGGAGATCCACAAAATCGTGAAGTCAATCCGCGAGGCTGGGCCCCCAAGGAACTATGCCACGATGCGCGACGCCATCACGGAGCATTTTGAGCCTTACGCCAATCCGGATTACGAGCGCTTCCTCCTCCGCCAAGCAAAACAGCTCCCTGATGAGTCCGTGGACATATTCTACGGCCGCCTCAAGGAGTTAGCCAGCACGTGCACCCTGCCTGATGTGGATGACGAGATCCGGGCACAATTCATTCAGGGCTGCGCTTCCTCTAAGCTGCGCGAGCGCGTCCTCCATGAACACCGCATGCCGATGAGGGACATCCTGACCCTGGGACGCTCCAAGGAACTGTCCAAGGCCAGAGCGGCCCATATGGAGCTCAGAGCTACAGCGGCCGTCAAAGAAGAGCCAGTCTGCGCTGTCCGTACTGAGACACGTGAGCCTCGACAAAAGCCCAGAAGATCCTCGACCCACAGCTCCACGCAGAGCTCTAAGGTCCGCCTCTGTGGATGGTGTGGAGGCCCACTCCCACATGACGGCGCCTGTCCAGCCCAAGGGAAGACCTGTAGTGCTTGTGGAAAGATCAATCACTTCTCCAAGGTCTGCCGCTCGAAGACTCGGCGGCAACCACCAGGCCCACCTCGACAGGTGCACGCACTTGAGCCTCTCCCGGATGACTCCTCGAGTGGCGACATGGACGAAGATGAGGCCGCAACTGTGCATGTGGTGCACATGCTACATGCTCTCTCTGCCTCCCCGCAGGCAGCGCCCATGTGCACTGTCGACGTACAGGATCATCCAGTGATGGCGCTCATTGACACAGGAGCAACGATCAACCTCATGGCCGCCAGCGTCTACAAGCGGTTACCCAATTTGCCCGCCCTCCGCAACACCAACGTCCAGGTGTACGCCTTCGGGACCCACACCCCGCTCAGAATATGTGGCGTGCTCCAGGCCAATCTCTCTCACGACCAAGTACATCAACGGTCCAAGGTCTACGTCTCCCAAGAAGGGTCGGGATTCCTACTCAGCTGCCGTACCGCACAAGACCTCCGCCTCATCCACTTTGCCTTCACCGTGCTGGCTCACGACCTGGAACGTTTGCTGACCGAGTTTGCACCTCTCTTCGAAGGGATTGGATGCCTCAAAGGCCCGGCAGTCCGGCTCCACGTAGACAGGTCCGTGGCCCCGATTGCCCTCAGGCACAGGAGGATTGCCTTCCATCTTCGCCCAAAGGTCGAAGCGGAACTCCGTCTTTTGGAAAAGGCCGGAATCATCGAACGGGTGCGCGGCCCCACCCCGTGGGTGTCCCCCATCGTGGTTGCGAAGAAGCCAAAACAGCCTGACGCGGTCCGCATCTGTGTTGACATGTGGATCCCAAACCTCGCCATTAAACGGGAGCGCCACCTGACGCCCACAGTTGATGACATAATAGGAGAACTTGCAGGATCCAAGTGGTTCTCGAAGATGGACCTCCGCTCCGGGTACCATCAGGTTCCTCTCCACTCAGAATCTCGCCCAATCACCACCTTCTCCACCCACGCCGGTCTCTGGCGCTACAAACGCCTCAGCTTCGGGATCTCCAGTGCGGCCGAGGTGTTCCAAAACATCATCAAGACCGTCCTGCAAGGACTAGAGGGGGTGCTCAACGTGAGCGATGATATCTTGGTGCACGCTCCCTCCCTGGAAGAACATCTCCTCCGCCTAGCTGCTGTGTTCGCTCGCCTGCGAGACTGTGGTTTGACCCTACACAAGGAGAAGTGCGAGTTCCTGCGCCGAGACATCAGTTTTTTTGGATATCGGTTCTCGGACAAAGGCATCGGGCCGGACCCGGACAAAGTGAAGGATGTCCAAGAGGCGCCAGCCCCCACATCAGTATCAGGAGTCCGCAGTTTTTTAGGTATGGTCACATACTGTGGACGGTTCATCAGGAACCTCTCGGATCTGACTGGCCCGCTGCGAGATCTCACCAGGACCACCACCCACTGGACTTGGGGTCCGGAGCAAGACCAAGCGTTCCAGCAGACGAAGGCTGCCCTGTCCGCCGACACCACGCTGGTCTATTTTGATCCACGACACGACTCCCAGTTAGTGGTTGACGCCAGCCCAACAGGCTTGGGTGCTGTCCTAGCGCAACGTCAGGACTGTGGCGAATGGGCACCAGTTGCCTATGCGAGCCGGACCCTCACACCTACGGAGCAGCGGTATTCGCAAATTGAAAAAGAGGCCATCGCGATCCTATGGGGATGCCGCCATTTTCACATATACTTATACGGCCATCCCTTCACCGTCATCACGGACCACAAACCTTTGATCCCGCTGTTCCAGGGGTCCCCGTCTCGCCCTCCCCCGCGAATTGAGAAATGGATCCTGCAGCTGCAAGAGTTCCAGCTCAAAGTGGAATACAGACCTGGCACCCGGAATCCGGCTGACTTTTTGTCACGACACGCCCGACCGGCCACCCCGCCGGAAGCAGCTGAAGCAGCAGCCACAGAAGACTACGTGCGGATGGTAGTGGAACGATCCCGGCCTCTCCCGATATCGCTGCAAGATGTCATAGCCGCCACACGAGAGGATGACTGCCTCCAAATCGCCATCCAGGCCGTTTCCTCAAGTGACTGGCGACCCCTGCAGAGTCCTTCACCGCGTCGGACCGCCGCGGCCCAAGCAACGTTGAAGTCCCTACACCAAGTTCGCCATGAACTATCGGTATCAGATGACGGCTGCCTACTGAGAGGTCCGCGCCTGGTCCTCCCCGAGAGCCTCACCAGACAAGCAGCCCTTCTTGCCCATGGCGCGCATCAGGGAATCGTCAAATCAAAGAACAGACTCCGCAGTAAAGTCTGGTTCCCAGGCCTGGACCAGCAAATAGAGTCCTTGGTGCAGCACTGCCCAGTATGCCTCGCCACCAGCCTACCAAGCAAACCTGCGCCAGTTATCACGGAAGAAGCGCCGAGTGCCCCCTGGGACAGAGTGAGTGCTGACTTCGGCAGCCTACCAGGTGGAAAGTACATGCTAGTGGTGGTTGATGATTTCTCGAGGTATCCCGAAGTTGAATTTGTTACATCTACCTCCGCCGCGGAAGTGATTCCCAAACTGGAGAAGATAATAGCAACCCATGGGCTTTTCGGTGAGCTTCGCACCGACAATGGACCGCCTTTCACCAGCGTGGAGGTGGCCAACTACTTGGCCTCCCACCGAATAAAACACCGCAAAATCACACCAAGATGGCCCCAAGTCAATGGCGAGGTCGAAAGGCTAATGCGAACATTGAACAAAACAATCCAAATCGCCCTGGCCGATGGACTCAACCTTGAACGAGCAGTGTATCAGTTCCTCAGGGAGTACCGGCTCACCCCGCACTGCACCACGGGCATCTCCCCAAGTCGACTGTGTTTCGGCCAGACTGTCACCGACACAATTCCCCACCATCCGGGGTGGGCCGAAACGGCGAACCCCCCAAACCAATCCAACTACCGGCGAGAGAAGAACAACACAGCAGCGTCCCGGAGGAGACACGCTAGAGAAAGCCCCATTGCACTGGGTGATCAGGTGCTCGTGCAAGACCGGCACCCGGGAGGAAAGTTCCGTTTGCCTTTCGAGCTCCAACCCTGGACTGTCACCGCAGTAAAGGGGACCATGGTGTCAGCCCAGAGAGGGCCAGAGACTGTCACCTGCAATGTATCTTTCTTCAAAAGAGTCCCAGCTGAAGATGACGGCGACTTCCCAGGATCCGATCGGTGCCATGAGGCGCCCTACAATGGTTCCTCCACTCCTGCCAGCGAGGTGGCCGGATTGGATCAACCAGCTGTTGTGGACACCTCCACCCATCCGGCCCCCACGTCAATCCAAGACCAGGACTCGTATGGTGACCAGATCCCAGCCCCCGGCAGCCACCTTGTTGAACAGTCACCAGCACCGCCGACGCGGAACAGTCAGAACAGATACCACCTCCGGCCCTGTCCGAAGCCGTCCCAGAAATACAAAGACTATGTATCCAGTGGCTAATCGGCGATAGTGGGTCGGGTCGCAGCCAGAGTAAGCAGCGGTCAAGGGTACCCAAGTAAGACTGTTCCATTGTCTGTTGTGCCCCAGAAGTTGTGTACTGGACTGAAAGTTTCGTTGAGCCAAGTTTGAGTTTTTTTGTGTTGTTAAATATGTCTCTCCTGGTAAAGGAGGAATGTAATGTTGTGGGAGACCGTGGAACAGTCCACGTCTCCTCTGGTGTTAGGGGATGGTCCCGTTTGACCATGACCCCTCTGAAATGTGCCGTAATGGGCTATGCTCGGCATATGCCGAGACCACGTGTGGGAGGCAATAAAAGCCCAGGGCTCTGGGCGTGGCTTGGTCTTGGAGCTAGCCACCAAATAAAGTACGTGTGCTGTGTCCTCATTGCATCAAGCCCAGGCCTTGACCAGAACACTACAGGTAGCACAAGGGCTAGCTAAGCCATTGCTTAATAATATGCACTAATGATGTCAGACACACAAATGGATGGGCCTGGGAGAAATTCCCTAGCCCCCTCCCTAGTCGGGAGATTGATTGTTTGGTGATCGACTGCTCACGTCTGACACCAGCATTGAGGCCAGCGCCAGCCAAGCCGAGTCGGGCGAAAGTAAGGCGACCCCTGGCCCAGAACCCCGGGGCCAGGAACGTGAAGATTAGTCACTAGTCTTCAGCACAGTCGGTGCTCCCTGGCCTTGGCCCTGTTTTTGGCCGCTGATAGTGAGCGAGCAAGCGAGTGCAGCAGCCTTAGTTGGCTGCCACGGAGAGTGGGCCCCAGGCGTCCGCGGAGGCGGCTTGTTTAGACCGAGTGCGGCCTGCGGCCCCCCGGAGTGCCCCCACTCGCAAAGGGCCCAAAACAAAACAAACCCTCATGGCATCTCAGGGCATACTTCTTTCAGCAGCAGCAGGCAGCACCGGCATTAGCTGTCCAACCAGCCCCCCCCTCCCCCGAGCTCCAGCTCAGGAACAGGAGTCTTGAAAACAGAGGGGAGCAGAGGAAGTGCATTGAGTACACGGACTACACGGAGGTACTGTTGCGGTGAGCTGGAGGGCGGGGGGCAGGGGCGCAGCGGAGGTGAGGAGTAATCAGTGATTGGGGGCTGGGGTAGTTGTTGGCCTCCCCCGAGAGCTATATCACCAAACCCCCCCATAAGCCAGGAGGTCAGGCTAACTTCTCACGCTGCGCAGCCCCGCTTTCTTTTCCAGCTAGCCGATTACCCTGCGCACCAATTGGCAGCCCCACCCCGTGGCACCCTGTGGTAGACCGACCTTTACTAAAAACCAAGATTTCCAAGGAGCAAACTTGTTCTAGTCTCTAGCTTGCCGGCTTTGCCCCAACCCTGCTCCGTGTGGCAGTTGGCAGTTGGAGGGACTGTATCTTTGCACCTGCACCAGTTCCCGTTGTCAGCCCAGCCAACCTACCCCCTTGTATCATGGAGAGTCTAGAGGAGTAACAAGGGTTTAAAGAAGGGCTAAAGCATTAAAAGTTAAGGAGCCAAGGAGTTAAAGGGGGCACCTATTTCCCAACAATCTGTATCGGCCCCACAAAATTGCCCGGGAATCATTGAGGAATACCGGAGGGGCTCCGGAAGGCCAGAGGACAGCAGAAGCAGGCAGGCTCTATTCTTAGTTGAGTCTTCCACTGTTAAGAGAGTGACAGGCCCCCGGTCACAATCTACACCATTGCCTTGCACCAGGGTATAACTACTCGATCTCAACATAAGAAGATTGTTAATCATTTAAGACACACTTCTGCCCCAATCAAGTGCCCGGGTTTGCGCAGTGCCCACTACCGGTGCCCACTACTTGTTATCAGCATCAGAGTGCTTCAAGCAAGAGCAAGCGGGAGAAGCAGGCGTAAATAGCCAGCCCCAGCTACAACTACTGCTTGATGAGGTAAGGGAGAGTATGAAAAGAATCAGTAAAACACCGTAAGAAACCCAGGACGGAATCCATCACAGACCCTATGGATACAGGGGTGGTTCTAAAGCCCTCAGTGCAACACCCCTCGCCTTCCAGGCAGGCAGCTCCCCTACTCCAGTTCTTAGACCAGGACAGGACCTCTTGTAGTCTTGGCTGTACAACAGTTATGGAAACAACAGTGGGTACCTCAAAATCATGGGATGATGTAAATACCCACGACAAGAGTTATGGCACAACAGTAGTCGCTGTACAAAAGAGGACCCTGAGAGACTACTTTAGGAAAACCGTCACAAACTCACCGGCATCAAATGGGGAGAGGAGTTGGCCTAACGACTAGGGCGGTCGACCTCGAATCTGGGGAACTGGGTTTGAGTCTCGGCAATGACGCTGAACATCCTGTGATTCTGGGCAAATCACTTAATCTCCCCGTGCCTAACAAAAATGAATGTGTCCTCATGTAACGCAACTGGTGCTATGTTAAAGCGCTCTGATACCCGATACCTTCGGGTCAAGTTCGCACTATATAAAACTCTGTAAAAAAAAATGACCATAGTGAAATGACTGTATTGTCCACCCATCCGATTCGACCATCCCCGAAAGTAGAACTGGCACAAACAAGAGTACAGGCCATGATCCACAATGGACCCAGTGGGCAGGGCCCCTGCCCACTCTCAGAGGGTGCCCCAGAAACAGAAGAACATTCCACACCAAAAACCCTCAAGTCGAGTCTACCCCCGCAGACAAGGGATGAATTTCGACACGAGTCACTAATCACACAAATCCATAACGTATAAGGTTCCTCTCCAATCACCATATCAAGTGAGGACTCTCACTCCAACACAAAGTCATCCCTGTGCTCTTCATTCAACTTACGAACTAACATCACTGAATCAGTTGGGAGCAAGTAAATCCCCAGCCCACAAGCAGCACATTGGTCCAGGTCTTCGCCAGGGAACATTAAATTATTGATCCCAATTACTCCTTCAGACCCTGTTAGTCACGATCAATCTGAAACAACACATGGTGAGTATAATGACCGCTCCCCACTGGATCAATCCTTCTTTCAGGCTGATCCAAATAGGATATTAGATCCACAATGAGGCCGTGGTTTGGCTGTGTCTGAACCTAACGCACTCTGGCCTCAACTTTTGCAAACTCTTCAATCCACTGTAACTGCGCTAAACTATCATTCAAATAAACTAGACCTCCAAGTCGACCTTCTTAACACACTTGCTGTGTACACTGCAGGGATTGATCACAAACTGGAAGATCTCAACAAACTGATAACAAAAGCGCAATCTAATGCCAAACTATTACAAGCAGTATGTTGCTGCTCCCCAATAATAGACAGTCTGTCCTCTCTTCCTCAGTTTCTCACTACAGTTTTAACAGAAATTAGGAATTCATCAGCATTCAGACATGACCAACCTCAGCAACTGTATTCCCATTCATCGGCTTCAGCTGCGCCAACAGTCGTCAAAGAGCATAACGTGAAACAAGGATGCAACACATGCTATACAAACTCTGATGTGATTACATCTGCTCCACAAACAGTCGCCCCAGCAGCCGATCCACTGCCCGATACTCAATCTGCCATTTCGAAGAGTAGATCTAACCATCAAGAAAAATCAGATACTAGGGATCCAACGGTACTAAGGATAGATCAGCAGACCACGTCAAAGACAATACTTTTATTGGGCAGTGGGGACCCAGCGTGCACTTGACCGGATAATGTACAATGGATAACCCACCACAAATACAACAGTTGAGCAAAAGGGAGAAAAAAAGATTACGAAAAAAGCGTAATAAGCGCAGCGCCGAGACTCAAAATACAATTAGCAATTGCTTTTTAATACACAAAAGCAACCGACGATCGGGCTCAACGAGTACAGCTAGTACCAACAGCAGTCTGCCTATGCTACAACAATTATCTCCAAAACCAGCAGTTGTGCCGATAAGCAACGTGCCACCTGCAATACGCCCCCATAATGAACCCAGGGCATCACCAGGGCATAGACGGGAAGCCGTATTAAAGAATCCACAACTTCAGTTCCCAGCCGAGCAGGACATAGACCAAGAACCAGTTTTTGCTTCGAACCTCCTAGCTACAGGATTTGAAGTTCCAGCTCTTCCCCTGATTCCAGCAAGCGAGACCAAGTTAAAACAGAGAATGGTTGTCATAGAACAACCCAATGACAAATTAAATCCAGGAGCCAAGGAAAGACTTTGGATAACATTGGTAAAGAACCCGTATCCAGTAAACCTGCGTAAAACTATTCTTAACAAGGCGGTCCCCCATCTCCACGGCGAACCTGAAGGATTCCAATTACAACCACTCACCGTCCAACGGAGATTTGATCAAACCCAGAAAAAGGCCAAGAGCACTCTCGTCACCCCAGGACGTGTCCCGGCCGCAATAAGCCTCCCCTATACTGTTATTTACTCCGGATTACGCCTCTCAAGGCCTGCACGACATTCTAAACAGAGGGAATATCCTCAAACTGTTTAAATTTATTCAGGAATTGTGTAACCTGGAATCTAATGATATAACATCTATTGAATTCATACCCAGTGAAGGCAATCAAATAACCGAAACGATACTACTCACAGTAGTATCTGAGGCAACAAAGGAACTAGTTCTATCAAAGGCCGAGCAATTTAAAAGCTAGGGCATTAAAATATACCTCCCAATTGAACCACAGTACCTGTTGGTACTTGCAAAATCCCCGGCTCTCTCTCGCAACTCTGGCAATCCACCTTTTTCAATATTAAAACCGTCCCAAAGTCGATTCCTCGATGGAAACGATCAATTAGAACCAGAGAATTCAGTCATGATGACGCCGAATTGGACCTGGCTGCCAGCCGCACTGTCTGGGGTTTCTCATGACTGAAATAGCATCCATCTTGGCCTCACAGTATGTTCCTGGAACATTAACGGTTTTACTGTGATCCTGACACGATAAAGTTTTAAAAAAGCTATGAGATCATATTCCTCCAGGAAACATGGTCAGAGGCAAGTATCCCATTAGAAGGTTATCTGGAATTCCGGTCCCCTGCCTTAAGACTGCACAAGCATGGTAGACCCAGGGTTGGGCTTTCGATATACGTCACCGTCAAGCTAAATATAATCATCAGCCAGCTTGAATTTGAAAAAGACTGGATCACCGGCATCAGGATCAGGAGCTTTAATTCCATCAAACAAATGCTCCTGATCAATGTATACATCTCACCAAATGCCAGGGAGAAAAAAGCCAAATTGGAACACCTGATCCGGATTATGTGCAACCTAATAAGTGAACACGGAAGCACACCCTGTCTAATTTCAGGCGACTTCAATATAAACCTTTTCCAAAAAGCTCCAGATGAGCCTGACAACATATATCTTGGGGGTAATCAATACATCATGGATCAAACAAAGCCCACTGGCAAAAGAGATAGTGAACTAGGAGAATACATGGTCCTACAATTCAGCTGTTTGGCTACATAACACTGAATGGCCGTTTCCCCTTGGATATACCCCCAAACTGGACAAGAACAAATGGACATACTCAATCATTCTTAGATTACACTTTATGTAATAACGAAATGCTCTCTTTGACAGAAAATTACACCATTGTGTCACAAGGAGAGAGCGACTACCGTCCCCAAGTAATCACCCTGTCTTCCAGTGTTGCCCGGCACGCAACAACAAGTTTTACAACTAGCGGAATCTATAGGGAGAACCTCAAAAGGTTAAAATGGTTAGACTCTTCCATATCCTCTATAATGACAAAGTGCAGAGGCCTGCTAGGTGCAAGGAGCCCTGTTGATACTACACCCACTGCCGCATGGGAGTCTTTTTCAACTCATTTGCTCAATAAATTCCCGTCCGCCTCTCAAAAAATCTCAACTGGGAATCTTCTATTAATTTCTGCAGAGACCAAAAAACTAAAAACCGTACGCAATTCAGCTATACGATATGCCCGGAAGCGCCAAGGGGCCCAGCTATTCATCATCTACAAGCAAGCTCAAAAAGCATTTGGGCAAGCAATATTCTGAGATAAACAAAAAAGCTCTGACCAGTTTTGGCTAAAACTAGTTCATGCAAGTAAAAACCCTAATCCAAAGGTATTCTGGTCTCTTGTGAACAGTAGGACACAAGGCCCTAGAGGGCAAAGTAGGGCTAATATGCATGAAAACGAATGGGTATCATTTTTAACAGATCATTTCAAAGTGTCCAAAAATGAAGAGGGACGATCTGCTAACCCTGTACAATCTGCCCACTAGTCCATCTCCAACAATTCGCAGCTCCTCTTGGGCACAATTCGCCCTGGAACGCCGGAGCAACTAACTGACACGGCTGCCCAGATACAATTCGCAAACACTACCGAAACTCTGCACCAGCATGATGAGCTTCTCTTCCAGGCATCAAAGGCACCTGAAGTACTTATAACTCAAATTGCACGAATTATAAGCAACGGCCGGTTGGATAGGGCCCCTGGGCCAGGCCCTGTACAACATGGACATCGAGTTGTGGGTCAGACATTTGGCACCCTTATTCTCCTATTGTTGGTCCAGTCAGCATATACCAAAGGTCCTGGCACGGAGCCATCATCCATCCAATTTTTAAAGGGGGTAGGAGAGCTGACCCAAAAAACAAAAGGATGATAGCCCTCTTGGAATTTGAATCCAAATATTATGCTAGCCTGTTGTTTGAAGAGTTGTCATCCTGGGCCTGCAACAATCACCTCTTACCTTTCAATCAGACTGGCTTTGTGGCAAAATCTGGAACAACAACAAATCTACTTGCACTATCTGTTCAGATGGAGAAAGCATCAGCCTTAAGAATGCCACTCCATTGCTGTTTTGTCGACTTCAAGGCTGCCTTCGATCGCGTGCCATGGGGTCTTCTATGGCTTATACTGCAGAAATGGGGAATCCCTTCTGCCCTCCTAAAGGCCATAATCCAGCTTTACTCTAAAACATGGATCTGTATAAAATTGGGAGATGGATCCCACATTTCACGGAAAATAGAAACATCTTGAGGTGTAAAACAAGAGTGTGTGCTGGCACCCCTTCTTTTTAACCTTTTTATCTCAGATTTACCACAGCTACTTGACAATGTTAATTCCCACCCTCCAAAACTTGGCGGTACCCACGTAAGCAATCTGCTGTATGCAGACGATCTCGTCTTGCTTAGCCACACAAGGGTTGGCTTGCAGAGGCTTTTTGATCAGTTGCTCACTTACACAAATTGCAATGAGCTGGAATTAAACCTTATCAAAGACAATTACCTTTGAGAAAAGGAAGTAGCTAAGTGGAGGGTGGCAATTCAATGGCAAAAGCATTGAAAGTGCTGCCTCATAAATATCTGGGGTTTATATGGACTCAAGGGGCACATTCTCTAAGAAGGAAGAAGTAGGGGAAAGGCTTTGTCAATAGAGGTATCATTAAGAAAGCTTGCGAGGCAGTTATCTGGCCCAAGCCTGACCCATCTTCTAACCGTCATGAAAGCCAAGACCTCCAATTATTGATCGTATGGCCAGGAGATTATGCTGGGGAAAGACTCCTGCATGGTGAGCAAGATAAGAACAAGAATCTTCAAGCGAGTATGGAGTCTACCGAAGTCCTCATCCCCAGCACAGATACGACTTGAGTTCGCCCTTCTAGACCACCAAGGGGTTGGGGCCGGCGCTTTTATCAAGCTGTGCAACATGCTGCGCACTTCAAGGGAAGGACGCCTGGAGGCTATGTTGTGGCAAGAAATATCAACCAGCCAAGTGGGACGAAAACACCGCTGCTATCTAGAACACTCATTGCAAATGTTGGAAAAGCATGCGGTAACGATGGGTTGCCAATAGAATTTTATAAGGTCTTTGCCAAGGAGTTAACGCCTTTTATGGGTGAGCTTTTTAATCATGTAAAAGTGGGTGGCCTGATTCCCACAGCTTTTAAAGAATCCATTATTGTCAGCTTTGTAAAGAAGGGGAAAAACCCCAGAGACATTAATTCATACAGATCGATCAGTCTACTTAAATCGGACTATAACATTTTAATGAAAATCTGGGCGCAGCGCTTTACTTCTCTGGCACAAAAAGTGATTCATAAGGACCAGACAGGCTTCGTTGCAGGGAGGTTAATGTCCACAAACACAGGGTTTTTAGTACAGGTGCTTGACTTTTTCAATAGCAATCAAACTCCAGCTCTCATTATGACGGTCGACGCAGAAAAAGCGTTTGATTTGGTGAATTGGGATGCTCTCTTCTATGGTCTGGGTAGGTATGGGATTCCCCCCCCCAGGTTATAAAAATGCTTTGTAATATCTATCAAGGGGCACAGGCACAGGTTTTTATTAATTTTAACCTGGCTGGGAGAGTTAATGTCAATCGGGGGACTAGGCAAAGGTGCCGTCTTTCCCCCGTGCTTTTTACTTTTTTTATTGAACCCTTGGCCACCAGAATTCGCAACAGTATGGAGATAAAAGCACCAATATTAGGAATGGCCAAACTGAAGTTGTTTGTGGACGACATTATCCTCTATCTTAGCCCGGAAAGACATAATATTAATCTAACACTAGCCGACTTTGCACAATTTGAATTCATTGGAGGGTATAAAATCAATCGCAACAAGACCAAGATCTTAACAATTAATACCTCGAATGATTTTCTTCCCGACAATTTTAAACAACAAGCCCTTACTTCCAATCCAATCCGATATCTAGGGATTTATGTTACCAGTCAATATGCTAAAATTTATAAATTGAATTATGAAGCTGTGCGGAAAAAGAATAAAAAGCTGCTAGAGGAGTGGTCACTACTATCACTCACATTGATAGGCCGTGTGGCCCTTATAAAAATGTCTATTTTATCTTTATTGGTTTTTCTGTTTACAAATGTCCCTATAAAAATCAACATGATCTATTTTAAGGAGCTAGAAACGATTTTTAGAACGTTTGTTTGGAAGAAGAAGGCACCGAGGGTAAAACTCTCAGTGCTCCAACTTGACATCAGTCAGGACGAGCTGGCACTTCCTCAAGTTCGTACATATTATGAAGCAGCCTTTTTAGATTGAATAGCTTGTTTACTCGACTGTAAGGGATCTGTTGATAATTTCTTCTTAGATAAAATGGTGCAGGAAGCTGGCTCGCAGATTCCGGTATTTTTGAAAACAGCCAAACTCCCCAAAAAAATGAGATATAAGACCTTGCAGGAATATACTTTCAGACTCCAGACTTTCTATTCAAAGCAGGCTTGCTCCACAGGGTTTTATTACTTAAAATTAGCTGAATGTAAAAGCTTAGGCCTCCAAATTCAGAGCAGCTATCTAAGGTCCTGGAGTACCTGGGGATTTAAAGTGCTAGGGCACTTTTTAGTGGGCGGCAGAATAATTACTTGGCAAGAGGTTCAAACAAGGTATGGAGACCGGAGCAAGTCTCTTTTCTTTGAATATATCAAGATTGCACATTTATTAAATAAGTGCAGTCCCCTATCCAGTTTTGGCCCAACTCCACTTGTGACTGCTCTACTTAGAGCTAAGCTAAGAGGGGTGGGTAATTGGTATCGTTTTATACGTTCCCAAGGGGAGCTAATGATGGTTAATAAATTCATAGAAAAAGTGGCCCAGGAGACGCAATGCTTGTTCTCAAATCTGGACTGGCAAGCCATAGAAAAAGTGGCCCAGGAAACACAATGCTTGTTCTCAAATCTGGACTGGCAAGCCATTTCACAGCTAGGCAGTAAGGCCTTAAGAGCGGCTAATTTTAAAAGAATGGCTTTTTTTGTCACGTTGGATGGCGTATTATACCCCCAAAGCTCTCCAAAAGATGCGCCCAGAATTAGAGGATGAATGTTTCCATTGCCAGATGTCAGGCGAGGGAGGCTGGCTCCACATTTTTTTTACTTGCCCAAAGCAAGGACAATTTTGGGAAAGGATCTTTGTGGCTCTAAGCCGGGGAGTACAGACAAGAATGGATCCTGAGGCAGATATTGCACTTTTTGGTTTGGCTAGTCAGAGACAAAACCTTGCGATGACAAGAGGGTGGGAGACATTTATAGCTTGTGGTGCGTTCTTTGATACTTCAGAATTGGAGGTTTCCCAAAGTATCCACCTATTTGGAATGGTTTAATAAAATGATACGCACCAGGCCATTTGAAGAAGCATATGCTAAAAGAATAGGTGCCAACCAAAGATTTAATGCTGTATGGAAATATATGGAGAGGCTAGAGATCTTCTCGGAAAAATAGCGCCGAACAAAAGATTGTACTGCATTTTAGTAACTTTAGGATTGTAAAGCATTGTAGAAAACTGCACTGGCTGCACGTTGGCAAGTTTGCTTGGAAGATTAATTTCTACCATCATGTTCAGATGGTAAATGGTACTGTAGCACTGCACTTTAGTAACTGTAAGGAAATATGGTGAGGCTAGAGATTTTCGCAGAAAAGTAGGGTCGAACAAAATATTGTACCGTACCACTGCACTTTAGTAGTTTTAGGACTGGGAAGCTCTGTAGTTAATTGTATTGGCTGCATTTTTGGGAAGTTTGTCGGGAAGATTAATCTCTAACATTATGTCCAGATGGTAAATCAGCACGTTGCACTTTATGGAAAGATCTACTCATAGAACCCAACGTCAATCTTATTGAATGATATATATTTGTAAAAATATTGCACGCTGCACTTCACACGTCTCTTTTGTCTAAATTAAGATGTATACAAGGATGTTTATTTATTAAATTGTTTGCATTGTTTGTATTCTCTATGTTTCTGCTCAATAAATAAAAAAAATAAAAAAAGATTCTTGCATAGATCGTGGATTAGTGGACTCTGAGATATTAGCCCTGATTCAAGAAGCTGTTCCTGTATACTTGAGATGCCAAATTGCTCCAGGTTAATGAGTGGCTGCAGCTTCAAAGACCTCAGCTCTGACTGACATGCAGACCCTGCGGTCCAAAGGAGATTCAGATATCATTAGCTGCATTAATGAGCTCCCATGAGGCAACCGGGGTGAGCGGGACTGCTAATGTCAGATGGACCTTGTGCCAAACTTTTGAATGAAAAGCAGTATTAACATGTACGAAGCGTAAAGGATGTATACATACCTGTCAATACTTAGATTTATATCACTACCCCTAAGTGACAGGTTAGAATGCAAATCTGTACTGTACTGCTCATGGCGTTTTTGGTAGATGGAATGTGATAACTGTGATACTAAAGAAGGAAATATTTTGTCATTCGCCTTATTTTCACTTTCCTCTGTGCTGGTGAAGCTGTCTTTGCGTTATGTCATTTACAGATTAGAAAAAAGCTCCAGATTGCTCAAATGATGCAGTTAGACTGCTTTCTGTCTTTCTAAATTCTGCTCAGCCTCCGGGCTCCTCCACACGTGTACATTTCAAGACTCTGTGCATTGCTCACAAGATCTTACATTCTCACGGAGCTCACATCCGTACTCCTTTCGCCACACCTGCTTACTAGGTCCCTCCGCTCGGCTGATCTCAATCTAGCTGTCTTCTCCCGGATCAAAGGGAAAAGAGCAGAAGGGCGCTCTTTCAGAGCCATGGCCCCAGCTTTATGGAAAAAAACTGCCCCTTTACCTAAGGAAAATACAAAATAATCTCCGCTTCAGGAAATTAGAGTTTAGCTGTCTTTATTCTCAAATTCTTCCCCTCTTGTGACGGCATTGTGCGAGTACCATGTGCCTATGGTTCAATGCTCGGGAGCCCCGTTGCTGGGGCAGCTATGCGCTCTAAAAGTATTTTTTAACATAACATAACATTACAGTCATTGGAGTAGTAAGAGTTCTATGAGCGCTGATGCAAAGAAGGAAAATGGCTCCTCAGCCCCACTTTGGGTAATAGCCATATTTAAGGTTCAGTGAGCCCCTCACATCCCTGGGCCCCAGTGCCAGGGGCATAGCTATCATTGGACAAGCAGATGCCCCTGTAACTGCTCACCATTGATAACTATGCCCATGGTTCCAGTCCATATGCCAGAATGAGGGATGTGCTGGAATATACACTCACAACACCCAGAGGCACACGCTGAGTGCATATTGTTCAGGGACAGTTGAAGGTGTGCAATCCAACTTGAGCATATGAATCTTCTTTTTAGCATGATCAAGTTATCTATGTGACATTGTTTGGATGCAAGGGGCCCTTTGCCTCAAACTAAGTTGCAGAAAATGGGAATCAGGTCTATTCCGCATGAATTATATTTTTGCGCATACAACAATGAACTGCATTTCCTTCACATGCCTCTAAGTTAGACAAGATACATAAATAATTTAACGAGGGTCACAAAATTGAGTCTAGTTGGAAAGTTGTGCAATTCTCAACTCTCAAACATAGCCTCCATGCCATTTCACTTACCTTCCAAAGGCTCAGCAGGCACAAGAGAGATGCTTAAAATTTACAGAGTAGAGTATAACATGCACAAATTATATATTGGACCTGACATCCTTGACATGGTTTTTCCCCAACTTTTTTCCTTCAATCCTCCTGTTTTTGCTGGCTTCGTTTTTGCTTTCCTTAGGACTCTACACACTTTACCCTTGCTAACCAGTACTAAAAGGCTTGCGTTCTCTCCCCAAAACATGGTAACATTTTCTTCCATGCAATCGGCTCATTTATTTTACGTCAGTCCCGAGTAAAGTGGTACTACATGTACCCAGTAAGCCTGTAAGTTCCATGTTACTACTGGTCCTGCAGAACGTATTGTGCCACTCACTCATACAGCCCTGTTAAACATGCCTCAGGCCAGCCATTGCAGCCTGTGTGTGCAGTTTTAAACTGCCATTTCGACCTGGCAAAAAAAACTTTTGCTAGGCCTAACCCTTCCTTTTCAATACATAAAAGTCACCCTTCAGGTAGGCCTGTATCCCGGACCACATGATTAGGTCTAGCTGGTAGTTGGTCGTTGGGTATTGCTACCAGACAATGAAACAAAGGAGGAATAGGCGGTGGCAGGATGAGTCATCTCTAACCTGATGGAGGGGCGGAGCTGTCACCTACCACACTTGCACATCACTAAGACTCTGCTTCAGCACACTCACAAAGGATTTCACACTAGTCTTTTGTGCCCCCAGACAAGTTTGGCCAGGGCAAGGAGGTAGGTAATTACAGACGCCTTTGTAGGGGCAGGACTCTAGAAGTTTCTCCCACTTCAAAGCTGGCACCATGTATAAACCGTGGACCCTCAGACCCAACTCTGCAGTACACATCTGGACCTGTGGAAGACTCAGAAGAAGGACTGCTGTGCTGCTCTGCTTCAAGGACTGCTACTCTACTGCCCGGCTACCCTGCTCCCTGAGTGAGAAGGACTAAACCTCCATTTTGAACCCAGGACCACCAGAGTGACTCTAAGGGCTGAGTGGCTGGCCTCCTGATTAGAACTTCATGGACAGAAAAGGCTACAACCACCTTAAACCCTGGACCTGGACTCTGTCTGCTGTGAGTCCTGTCCCCCCAAGTTGTGCCACTCCAGCCCTGGACCATTAGAAGTGGGCCTGAAGGAGGTCTGCCACCCAAGTCTTTTGGGTAGAACCGACGCAGCACAATGCATCTCCTCGCAGCTCTGCATCATGCTTGTTTCCGGTCCAGGGAGGACCTGGCTTGGCAGTTCGGTCTGGACTGTTCCCATGAGGCACAGGGTCAAGACTGATTTGCATATGGCTGGGTCCAAACTGGGGTGTCATGGTGAGCAAAAGAACGATGGATTTAACCCAGATCTCTTGACTGGGGGTGAATGTATGATTCATTCAGCATTCCGTCCATCATTTGTTTGCGTAGCACTTTTTGCCCTAAGTGGGATGGGTATGCCCAGACGTGGGTCCCTTGCTCACTGTGCCACTGGATTCAAGCTAGCCTGGCTGATGAAGGGTAATATCCTGAAACCGGTCCCAGGATGTTTGTTTCCGGTCCAGGGAGGACCTGGCTTGGCAGTTTGGTCTGGACTGTTCCCATGAGGCACAGGGTCAAGACTGATTTGCATATGGCTGGGTCCAAACTGGGGTGGCATGGTGAGCAAAAGAACGATGGATTTAAGCCAGATCTCTTGACTGGGGGTGAATGTATGATTTATTCAGCATTTCGCCCATCATTTGTTTGCGTAGCACTTTTTGCCCTACGTGGGATGGGTATGCCCAGACGTGGGTCCCTTGCTCTCCATGCCACTGGAGTCAAGCTATCCTGGCTGAAGAGGGGTGAAGACCCGAAACTGGTCCTAGGATGCTTGTTTCCAGTCCAGGGAGTACCTGGCCTGGCAGTTCGGTCTGGACTGTTCCCATTGGGCATAGGGTCAAGACTGATTTGCATATGGCTGGGTTCAAACTGGAATGGCATGGCGAGCAACAAAAACGATGTATTTAGGCCCAGATCTCTGTACTGGGGTGAATGTATGACATTGTTCTGCATTCTGTCCATCAATTGTTGTTTTTGCATTTGTCACCCCCAGTGGGACGGGTATGCCCAGACGTGGGTCCCGTGCTCTCCATGCCACTGGAGTCAAGCTATCCTGGCTGAAGAGGGGTGAAACCCCGAAACCGGTCCTTGGATGCTTGTTTCCAGTCCAGGGAGGGCCTGGCAGTTCGGGCTGGACTGTTCCCATTGGGCACAGGGTCAAGACTGATTTGCATATGGCTGGGTTCAAACTGGAATGGCATGGTGAGCAAAAAAACGATGGATTTAGGCCCAGATCTCTGTACTGGGGTGAATGTATGACATTGTTCTGCATTCTGCCCATCAATTGTTGTTTAGGTCGAGACTAGCTCAGCGCGCAAGCGCTGCGTTGGAGATGACCTCTTGGAATTGGTCTGTTCTTTTTGGAAAACTCGTGCATGTACTGCACTGTTTCCAATGAGTACTCGTGCATGTACAGCATCCACCTTGCGGGAGCGAGCAGCTGCGCCATCTGTTTCCAATTATCGCGCCCGCGCTTGTTTACATTTGCCTGTCTCGCGGTCGCGTTAATTGGAAACAGATGGCGGCCGCGTTCACTTTTGCGGCTGCTTGTTTCCTGATAATTCTTATACATGTTTTTATCGGTCTGACTGCGGTCGGACATTTCTTCCTGTACACCCTCCCTGTCGCTCCAGTTCTCTCTTTCATGTCTCTCTGCCCCGTCATTATTTGCATATATTTACATTTTTGTGTCTATTTCTTTATGTTTCCGTCCCGGGACCACACTGGCTTTGCGTGAATTTTATTTTACGTCCACGGGGCAGCGAGCGCCTTGAAGAGGGGGGAGAGACGCCGAGTGAAGCGCAGGGCAGGCTGCTGGGAGGCATCACGGCTTCCTCCCGGTTCTTCTGCGTTAATGTTTTGTGCATTTAGCTGTTTTAGTGTACCTAGAAAATCCACAAGATTTTCACCATTGCATTCGTGTTCCCCTCTTCTGACTGACGAAGCAAAATTAATTTCTACAGATTTTCCAGGAAAAGCGCAGGATCAGAGGGGCATGCGTCTCTCTGCTCTGAAACCACTTGACACTGCGCGTGCTCCCGGCCAGTGCGCTGTGATAATTGCAGTTTGTAGTCGTTTCAGTAACTTACAAGCAAGGGAGCGCCCCAGCGGCTGGTTCAAATGTGTACATTCCTGGACGTGTGCGTCACGGTGGCAAGAAGTAACAGGTATAAATAAGCACGTTCATTCCAGCGCTCGGAATAGTCATCGCTCCCGGAGGAGCTTTAATGAGGCAAGGAGAATTCCTGCGAAAGTTACCATTCCATTCCGGTGAATGCAGTTCAAGATGGTTTCAGTAACTCACAATCAGGGCTTTAAGTGGGTCGGGTCGTGCCGGTGCTCAACACCGCCAATTCTAACAATGGAAGTCTCTCTGGTTTGTTTTATGTGCTTTTTGGAAAGGGTTAGTGCCACAAAATCGCTATCGAAAGTTTGAGCTACAGAAATGTCAAATCTAGACTGTCACTGTACGTTAAAGAGAAGGGGTTGATGTTCCTTTATTAAAACCTTTTTTAGTCAACAAATAGGACAGTCTTCCCACTCAAGTCGGAGTGGCAAGGGAGGCAGGGCTGATGCCCTCGGGATATTAATGACGGCCGTCATCCATGGAAATAAGGCATCACTTGAGAGGCTTGGCGCCCTCTGTGCCCATCACCAGGGAGCCCCCCTGTGACCCACAAGACGCAGCAGCTAGAAGTGCCTGCAGGATCACACCAATTTCACCACTACCCCATCCCCATACACACTCCCTTCTCTCCTCTGCCCCCGTCCTCTCAGCTCCCTGCTGCGCACCTTCATTTTCTGACCCTCTCTCTCCACTTCCTCTCTCCTCGGCCTTCTCTTCCCCTCCCCCATTCTCCCCCTCCTCCGTACTAATACATTTCCCTTCCCAGGGCCGGACTGGCCGTAGCAGGCACCGGGCATTTCCCCGGTGGGCCGCCAGGGTGGGGGCCGGTTTGGTTTTGGCTCCCAGTCCAGCCCTGTCCCTTCCTCTCTCCCCGTCTTCCCCCGCTCCTTCCCCTGCCCTCCCCCTCGCACCCCCCGCCACCCCTTCTCGTTCCCCACACCCCTCCCCTGCCTGCTCGTACCTAGCAATACGCAGAGTAATTTAAAGCTGTTTGTGGCCTGTAACGCGCGCTCTCTTTTTATTAACTGCTTTTGCCTCCATGTCACCGTTTAACATTAATCTCTGCACTAATCTCCCTTCTCGCCTTCATCTCGCCGCCCTGCTCTCTCACTCTCACTTGTATTGCTCCATCTTTCTACATATCACTTCATCATGTCTCTTTGCTTCCCCTTCTCCACCTATTCCTCATTTACCTCCACTTCTTCCTCTCTCTCCACTTTTTTCCATCCATCTCCTCTTTTTAGGTCAAGCCAATTTATAAGCGCAAACCTTCAAGCACACGTGGTTAAAAAATTGTACAGCGCAACTACCATTGTTAAACAAAATGTGACTGGTTGCTCTGTGTTCTTTGTAATATTTGTAAACTCGCAGCTTCTATGCTGCATGGCTAACCACTTATATGGTCCCAAAGGCGAGACCTATTGGCTATGCCAATGCTTGTTTTGCATTTGTCACCCCGAGAGGGACGGGTATGCCCAGACATGGGTCCCGTGCTCTCCATGCCACTGGAGTCAAGCTATCCTGGCTAAAGAGTGGTGAAACCCCGAAACCTGGTCCTAGGGTGCTTGTTTCCAGTCCAGGGAGGACCTGGCCTGGCAGTTCAGGCTGGACTGTTCCCATTGGGCACAGGGCCAAGACTGATTTGCATATGGCTGGGTTCAAACTGGAATGGCATGGTGAGCAAAATAACGATGGATTTAGGCCCAGATCTCTGTACTGGGGTGAATGTATGACATTGTTTTGAAATCTGTCCAGCATTTGTTGTTTTTGTATTTGATTTACTAGTCAGTCCCTAGTACAGTGCACCGTGTGTGCCCCAGGGCCTGTAAATCAAATGCTGCTAGCGGGCTTTCAGCACTGTTTGTGCCACCCACATAAGCAGCCTGTAAATGTAACTCAGATCTGCCACTGCAGTATCTGTGTGCAGTCTAGTAATGCCATGTCGACTTGGCAACTACACCCACTTGCCAGGCCCTAACCTTCCCTTTTCTTACATGTTAGTCGCCCCTAAGGTAGGCCCAAGGTACCCCTGTGAGCAGGGTGCAGTGTATGTGACAGGTAACACATGCCCTGATGTGGGTGACATGTCCTGATAGTGATTTACTGCCAAATTCGTTTTTCACTATTGCAAGGCTATCTGTTCCCATAGGATAGAATAGGGAGTTTGCTTAAAACATCTTATAAGCATAACTACCCCTGAGAACAAGATAGGAAAATAAAGTTTGATATGCCTGAACTCAGAATGTTAAAATGCATCTTTTAGTGAGGGTGATTTTTACATTCTGTGTTTGAAAATACCACTTTTAGTATAAGTATTGGGGCCCAGACCCCAGAACTTTAGTTCACTTCTGGGAATCAAGAGGAACCTTTGCCAGGAGAAGAGCCGGAGAAGCTGAGGAGGAACACTGCCCCTGTGCTGTTTTGCTGTCTGGGGTTGGCCTGCAGTGGCTACTTGCTGCCAAGGAAAGGAGAAGGACTTTGCTGTTTGCTGTGTCCCCTGCTTGAGGAAGATCTCCAAGGGCTTGAACTAGAGCTTGCCTCCTGTTCTGAAGTCTCAGGGACACAAAGACTTCATCTTTTCTGTCTTTCTGCATCTGGAATTGCTGTTTCAGCTGTCACAGATGGAAATTGCAACACCAACGCCAGCGAGCGACGCCGTAACCTGCACCGAAGCCGTGGGCACCGCTTGTGAAGAGCACAACGCACCGCCCCGACTTGCACAGTAGGCCCGACGCCTGCTGACGCCGTGCCACATTGACTCTGAAGCCGTCACCGAGGCCGCTGCCTGCACCACAGCCGAGGACACCGCTCGTGATGTCCACGACGCACCGTCCCGACTCGCACCGCAGCCCCGACTTCACCGACGCCGGTGCTTCATCAACGCGGATCCGATACTCGACGTGGGTGACTCCCGAATCCATCGACACCGCACCGTCGTAAGGAACCACTGCCTCACTGCCACTGTGTCATCACCTCCCTGACACAGTAAGGAACCAATGTCTCACCTCCCCTGCATCGCAGTAAGGAACCGAGGCTTCACCTCCCCTGGGGTCGTAAGGAACCGACGCCGCCCGGCGCCAACGAAGCATCACCTCCCCGACGCCGTGCACCGTCTTTGCTTTCATCGTTTTCCAAGGTACTGTTCTTTGGGGGTCTGCTTGACTCCGCGCCTGATGCCGCGCACCTTGCGGTCGGAGCCCTACTTTGGGATTTTCATCTGTCACGTCGTCGTAATACCTCCAGGTGGAGTTAATTTTTGCTACAAGCTTTATTTGAGTGAATAACCTATTTTTAAGGATATCTTGATAACTGTATTGTGGATTTTTGTCATTTGGTCTTGTTTGGTTTAGATAAAGATTACTTATTTTTCTAAACTGGTGTGGGGTCCATTTGTAGTGTTTTCACTGTATTACTGTATGTGTTCACAAATGCTTTACACACTGCCTCTGAGATAAGCCTGTCTGCTCGTGCCAAGCTACTAAGGGGGTGAGCAGGGGTTATTTTAGAAGTGTATCCCCCTTACCCTGACTAGAATCAAGGGTTCCTATTTGGACAAAGGTACCTACCTCTGCCAACTAGAGATCCCCATTTCTAACATTGGTGGTCAGCGGTGAGGATCTGGACTTGCATTTGTGACTTACATACAGTGATTGGTGTACACTACTTGTAGAGTGCCGACCATTACACGACCACATACATTTGGTAGAGTTTTTTCTCCTTGGAATTTTTTTTTGCAAATTGAGAACTGCCTATTTTCACCATGAGTAAACCAGCATCACTTGCATCTGTGGATATAGAATTTGAAGAGGAAAGGGTTGATACCTACACTGTGCCACAACTTAATGCTGTCTGCAGAAAATTTTAAATCTCTGTGAGAGGCCTCACCAGAAAGGAGAAATCCCAAAAGGTGCTGAGGGCCTGGTTAGAATCAAGGAATGCCAGTGAGCATACCGAGGAGCCCATGGTGGAGGGAGAAAATGTAATGGGCAGCAGGAGGGGCTATTGGGCCTGACTGGAGGGAAGTTGCCTTCCAGGGGGGCAGCATTGTGTCTTCAAAGGGTCTGCCTCCAGAGGAGTTAGAAGACAGGGAGAGAAGCAGAGTGCATGAGTTGGAGCTTACGCAGCTCAGGCTGGGGAAGGAGTGTGACATGGAGAGTAAGAAATTGGAGTTGGATAAGCAGAAATTGGCCATGGAAGAGAAGAAGATGCTCTTAGAGCATGAAAGAGGGTTGAGGGAGTTGGCTCTGAAAGCCAAAGGTCTAGAGATCATTCCCAATGGTGGCAGCGCACCATCAGTGCCTGGAAAAGGTGAGGTAGACATCCCCAAGGACGTTATTAAGGATTTCATGAAGCATGAGGACATTGGTCAGTGGTTCAAGGCCTATGAGTTAGCGATGAGGTCCCACAGTGTCCCTGAGAGAGATTGGGGAGCGGGGTTGTTGGGCCGCTTTATCAGTGAAGGGAGGTAAACATTGCTAGCATTGCCCACTGAGGATCAGATGTCCTATGCCCCCATGAAGGAAGGCTTAATAGCAAGGTATGGGTTGACCCCCGAACTGTACAGGCAGAAATATAGAAACTGTAAGAAGCTGGAGTCAAGTACTTGGTTGGAGTATGTTTCCTACTTTTGCAGAGCATTGGATGGTTGGGTGAAGGGTAGCAAGGTGAATGATTTGCAGGGGCTCTATAATTTGGTTGCATGGGAGCACTTGTCAGATAATTGTTTTCAGAGCTACGCCAGCACTTGATTGACAGTAAGCTGACTGACCCCAGGAAGCTTGCTGTGGAGGCAGACCGCTGGGTCAGTACCAGGGTCCAAAAAGGCTGTGTGGGAGACTCCACCAAAGGTTGGCAGGGTCCCCAGCAGGAGAGTGGGGGGGACAAGGGTAAACAGAAGGAGTTCCAAAAAGGACCCCAATGTAATTCCCAAGGGAACCAAGGTAGGGGTTCCCAGCCTTCTAGTGAAAAGAAGACATGGGTCCCAACAGGTAAGCCTGTTCATAGGGGTCCCAGGGCAGGTTATGGTTGTGGTCAGGTGGGCCACTTCCAAGGGGATCCTAGGTGTCCCAAGAAGGTTACCACCGCACCCACTGGTGCACCGCCCCGGGAAATGGCTAGTGTAGCCTTAGGGGAGGAGTCGGGTGCCTAAGAGGGATGGGGTCCCACAGAAATGTCCCAGGTCTCTTTAGGAGACAGTGAGATGGTCCCAAGAGCTCATCTGGCTGATAACACCAAGAAGTACAGGCAGTGGGTGACCATCAATGGCCATAGTGTGGAGGCTCCGAGAGACACCGGAGCCAGTGTGACAGCTGTCCGTTGTCAGCTGGTGTCTGAGGAGCAGGTGGTCCCCAACACATTCTACCCAGTAGTTTCTGCTGACAACTCAGAGTGCCTCTGCAAGGTGGCACAGGTTCCCTTTGAGTGGGGGGTCTCAGGTACCTTGAGAGTAGCTGTGAGGCTAGCCATGCCTGTTGACTGTCTGCTAGGCAATGATTTGGAGAGCTCCCCTTGGACAAAGGTGGAGCGGAGGTCTCATTTAGAAATGTTGGGTCTGCTTGAGTGGGCGTGTGTGACCACTCGGTCTATGGCAGCCAATAAGGGCATTCAAGAGGACCTGGAGCCTGAAAGAGTGGCCCAGGTGCCTGCCAGGAAGAGAAGAGGCAGGGGGTGTGAGAAACATGCCCCCGAAGTTCCCCTGGTCCAGGAGGAGGCAAACCTTGAGGGCGATGCCCTGGAGCCTACAGGGGAATAAGTGGCTGAACTGGGGGACCTGTCTGAGCTGACCCATTGGCAGTAGGAAGGGGGCCCCACCAGGGAGGAATTCTGCCAGGAGCAGCAGAAGTGCCCTTCTCTTATTGGTTTGCGGCAACAGGCTGCAAACCAGGCAGCAGGTGATCAGTCTGGATCACATTGGATTTACTGGGAGAATGGTCTCCTGTATAGCGAGCCTAAGGTTGCTCAGCCTGGGTCCGCCCGTGTGCTGGTGGTACCCCAGCGCTTTAGAGCCTTCCTACTAGGTCTGGCTCATGATGTGCCTTTGGCAGGACATTTGGGGCAAGACAAGACCTTTGAAAGGCTTGTCACCAACTTTTACTGGCCCCAAATGCGTAAGAGTTCTGATACTCATTGTAGGTCTTGCCAGACTTGCCAGGCAAGTGGTAAGAGTGGGAGGAAGTGTAAGGCTCCTCTCCAACCTTTCCCTGTGGTCAGCACCCCCTTTGAGAGAGTGGGTATTGACATTGTGGGGCCTCTGGATCCCAAGACAGCCATGGGCAACAGGTTTATCCTGATCTTGGTGGACCATGCCACCCGGTAGCCATCCCTCTCTGGACATTGACGGCCCCCGTGGTGGGTCGTGCGTTGATGGGGATTTTCTCTTGTGTGGGTTCCCCAGAGAGGTGGTGTCCGACCAGGGTACCAACTTCATATCTAAGTATATGAAGTCCCTGTGGCAGGAGTGCGGTGTTACCTACAAGTTCACCACTCCTTACCACCCCCAAGGTAATGGGCTGGTTGAGAGATTCAACCGGACCCTGAAGGGCATGATTATGGGTCTTGTTGAACCCATGAGGCGTAAGTGGGACGTCCTCTTATCATGCCTTTTGTTTGCTTACAGAGAGGTACCGCAGAAGTCCTTAGGGTTCAGTCCATTTGAGCTCCTGTATGGGACCTCTAAGTCTGGTTAAAGAAGGCTGGGAGAAAGCTCCCAGTAAACCTCCCCAGGATGTATACAGCTACATGCTGGCCACCAGGAACCAGACTAAGCGCTTCTGACAACTCGCTCAGGCGAATCTGGAAGCCAGCCGGGAGGAGATGAAACGTTGGTATGATCAAAATGCCACTCTGATAGAGTTTCAGTCTGGACAGAAAGTATGGGTCATGGCCCCCGTTGAGCCTTGTGCGCTCCAGGATAAGTGGACCGGACCATTTGAGGTGGTGGAGCGCAAGAGTAAAGGCACCTACTTGGTGGACTTGCAGTCTCCAAGGAACCCTTTGTGGCTCCTGCATGTGAACCGCCTTAAGCCCCACTTGGAGAGGTACGAAGTGGGCATGCTCCTAGCAGCAGATGCTGGAATGGAGGAGGAGACTGAGCCTCTTCCTGACCTTCTGTCTGCGAAGGAACACGATGGGTCAGTGGACGGTGTAACACTCTTCCCCCGCCCTGACTCTTGAACAGCAGATTGAGTGCCGCCAACTGTTTGGATAGTTTGCTGCTCTGTTCTCCCTAGCCCCTAGGGTGACTCAGTGGTGTGTCCATGATGTTGACACTGGGGACAGTCCTCCTGTGAAGCACAAGATTTACAGAGTGACTGACGGGGTCAAGGCTTGCATCAAGGAGGAGGTCTCCAAGATGTTAGCACTAGGGGTGACTGAGCCCTCAAACAGCCCTTGGGCCAGCCCAGTGGTCTTGGTCCCAAAGGCTGCGCACCCGGTGCCACGCCAGAACTCCAGTTCTGTGTGGACTACTGAGGGCTCAATTCGGTCACCCGGACTGATGTGCACCCCATCCCCAGAGCTGATGAGCTCATAGATCGGTTGGGAGCTGCCCGGTACCTCAGCATGTTTGACTTAACGTCTGGGTACTGTCAGATTGCCTTAACTGAGGGGGGCAAAGGAGAGGTCAGCATTCTCAATGCCAGAGGGGCACTACCAATTCCGGGTGATGCCCTTTGGGTTGAAGAATGCCCCTGCCACCTTTCAGAGGTTGGGCAACCAGGTGTTGGCTGGACTGGAGGATTTCAGTGCCGCCTACCTGGATGACATAGCAGTGTTCAGTGCCACTTGGGAGGAACATCTGCACCACCTCTGGGAAGTGTTGAAGGCTCTGCAGAGGGCACGCCTCACGATTAAGGCAAGTAAGTGCCAGATCGGGCAGGGTTCTGTGGTGTACTTGGGACATCAGGTGGGAAGCGGCCAGGTGGCGCCTCTACAGCCCAAGATTGATACCATTCTGGCTTGGGAACCCCCCAAGACCCAGACAGAGGTGAGAGCCTTCTTAGGACTCACCGGGAACTACAGGAGATTTGTCAAGGGGTATGGCACCATTGTTGCCCCCTTGACAGAGCTGACTTCCAGGAAGCAGCTCAGGAAGGTAAACTGGACTGACGCCTGCCAGAAGGCATTCGATGCCCTGAAATCTGCCATGTGCACGGCACCCGTGCTTCAGGCACCCAACTTCTCAAGGGAATTCATTGTGCAGACAGATGCTTCAGAGCATGGTGTGGGGGCTGTGCTCTCACAGCTAAATGAGGAGGGCCTAGAGTAGACCAACCTGTAGCCTTCATTAGTAGAGCACGGGAGCAGAGGTGGAGTGCGATTGAGCGTGAGGCATTTGCTGTGGTCTGGGCACTGAAGAAGCTGAGGCCCTACTTGTTTGGGACTCATTTCCGGGTTCAGACCGACCACAGGCCCCTCAGATGGTTGTTGCAAATGAGGGGTGAGAATCCAAAGCTGTTGAGGTGGTCCATTTCCCTACAGGGGATGGACTTCATGGTCGAACACCGCCCTGGTACAGAACACGCCAATGCTGATGGTCTGTCTAGATTTTTCCACCTTAGTGAAAAGAACGCCCAAGAGGGTGAGTAGTTCTCCCCACATTTCAGCTGGAGGGGACACGTGTTAGACTTGGCACCATTAGCGTGGGTCTCCCCTGTATTTTTTGCCTTTCCCTCCTGTGTTTCTGCTGTGTGTTGGTCTCCGTTTTGCTGGTCTAGATGCTTTGGGCACTTTGCCACTGCTGTTCAGTGCCAAAGTGCAAGTGCTCCCTTTGCAAATTGTTGTTATGGATTGGTGTTTTCATAATTGGCTATTTGATTTACTAGTCAGTCTCTAGTACAGTTCACAGTGTGTGCCCAGGGCCTGTAAATCAAATGCTGCTAGTGGTCTTCAGCACTGATTGTGCCACCCACATAAGCAGCCTGTAAATTTAACTCAGATCTGCTACTGCAGTATCTGTGTGCAGTCTAGTACTGCCATGTCGACTTGGCAAGTGCACCCACTTGCCAGGCGCTAACCTTCCCTTTTCTTACATGTTAGTCACCCCTAGGGTAGGCCCAAGGTACCCCTGTGAGCAGAGTGCAGTGTATGTGAAAGGTAGGACATGCCCTGATGTGTGTGACATGTCCTGATGGTGAATTACTGCCAATTTCGTTTTTCACTATTGCAAGGCTATCTGTTCTCATACGATAGAATGGGGAGTTTGCTTATAACATCTTATAAGCATAACTACCCCTGGGAACAAGGTAGAAAAATAAAGTTTGATATGCCTGAACTCAGAATGTTAAAATACATCTTTTAGTGAGGGTGATTTTTACATTCTGTGTTTGAAAATACCACTTTTAGAAAGTATCTATTTTCTTGCTTAGCCATCCAGTGTGCCTCTGCTAGGATGTGGATTGACTGTCTGGGTTCGGAGTGTCAGGGGCTGGGGAGGTGCAGTGGCTCCAGAGAGCCTGATGAGTCATGGCTGGGCTGAATAGACCTGGGCTGCATTTAGAGTAGAGGGAGGAGATTTCCTTTCACCTGAATGGGCCTGGTCTGTCTTCCACAATGCTGTCTCCACCTCCTGCCAGGAAGCTGCACCAGAGAGGACAGCACCGGTTTTGACCAAGCACAGGGCTTCTCTGTCACCAGAGAACAAAGGATTTCATAGTATAAATATTGGGGCCCAGACCCCAGAACTTTAGATCACTTCTGGGAATCAAGTGGAACCTTTGCCAAGGAGGAGAGCCGGAGAAGCTAAGGAGGAACACTGCCCCTGTGCTGTTTTGCTGTCTGGGGTTGGCCTGCAGTGGCTACTTGCTGCCAAGGAAAGGAGAAAGACTTTGCTGTGTCCCCTGCTTGAGGAAGATCTCCAAGGGCTTGAAATAGAGCTTGCCTCCTGTTCTGAAGTCTCAGGGACACAATGACTTTATCTCTTCTGTCTTTCTGCATCTGGAACTGCTGTTTATGCTGCCACAGCAGGAAATTGCAACACCAACGCCAGCGAGCGATGCAGTAACCTGCACCGAAGCCGTGGGCACCGCTCGTGAAGAGCACGACGCACTGCCCCGACTTGCACTGTAGGCACGGCGCCTGCTGACGCCGTGCCACATCGACTCCAAAGCCGTCACCGAGGCCGCTGCCTGCACCGGAGCCGAGGACACCGCTCGTGACGTCCATAACGCACCGTCCCGACTCGCACCGCAGCCCCGACTTCACCGACGCCGGTGCTTCATCAACGCGGAGCCGATACTCGACGTGGGTGACTCCTGAATCCATTGATACCGCACCGGCGTAAGGGACCACAGCCTCGCCGCCAACATGACATCACCTCCCCCACACAGTAAGGAACCGATGTCTCACCTCTCCTGCATCGCAGTAAGAAACCGAGGCTTCACCTCCCCTGGGGTCGTAAGGAACCAATGCCGCCCGGCGCCAACGAAGCATCACCTCCTCGACGCCGTGCACCATCTTTGCTTTCATCGTTTTCCAAGGTACTGTTCTTTGGGGGTCTGCTTGACTCCGTGCCTGACGCCGCGCACCTCGCGGTTGGCGCCGTACTTTGGGATTGCCATCTGTCACGACGTCATAATACCTCCAGGTGGAGTTATTTGTTGCTACCAGCTTTATTTGAGTGAATAACCTATTTTTAAGGATATCTTGAAAACTGTATTGTGGATTTTTGTCGTTTGGTCTTGTTTGGTTTAGATAAAGATTACTTATTTTTCTAAACTGGTGTGTCCATTTGTAGTGTTTTCACTGTATTACTGTATGTGTTCACAAATGCTTTACACACTGCCTCTGTGATAAGCCTGTCTGCTCATGCCAAGCTACCAAGAGGGTGAGCAGGGGTTATTTTAGAAGTATATCCCCCTTACCCTGACTAGAATCAAGGGTCCCTATTTGGACAAAGGTACCCACCTCTGCCAACTAGAGACCCCCATTTCTAACAGCAGCCCCACAAATCCTTGGATCTGCCACTGAGTGACATATTCTCGGTGCAGGACCTCGCATTGCAGCCCCTCAGCTACCCATAATTGCCAATGTGTGACGCATCCACGACATAGGGCTCGCATCGGAGCCCACAGCTCATCAGAAGCGCTGCTCAATGTGGGATCTTCCAGCGCTCCGCAACCCGCATTTCAGGTACTTTGTTCAACCCAGGCTCCCTATTATTGCTTAAATCTTTAACATTGCATATCTCCAGTTCTACTAATTGGATTTATGTAATTTTGGTGTAAAATGTCTATGTTCCTAAATTGGTTTGGGATTTTTATTGTGTTGTGTTGTCACTTTATTACTGTTTGAAACACTGCATAAATACTTTACGCATTGCCTCTAAGTTAATCCTAACTGCTTTTTTTCCAAAGTACTGGAAGGTTAAACATGGGTACCTCACCCAGTAACCCAATTTCTTACAGCATAAAAATTGCATAATTAATAAACACTGGTAGAGAAAAGAAGCCAGGAGCCACCAGAAGGGATGTCATATTGCACCGAGTTAGAGGAAACTAATATCAGAGTACATGCATTGAGAAGAAAGAAAAGAATAAAAAGCTGGTGATACGCCCAAGAATAAATGACAAGAGAGCAGATGGGATTCCATAGGAATATGGCCTTTGCATCAGTGTTGGTCATAGGGTGTTTGGAAACGTGAAACTTAAAAGAACTAAGTAATGAGATGGAAACATTTAAGTCCTCTTTGGAGGTCTTGCGTGATGGCGTGAGGGAAACATCTAGGTGGGGAAGGAGTTCCAGAATTTTGTGGTGACTGTGAAATATTGAGCCAGTGCGCATTGTTTATTGGAGACAGCGGTTTACAGGCACAAAAGCTCAGCCCTGCATTCTCCTTCAGAATTGTACTGCTTTTTGACTAGGTACTGAGGAGAGTCTCTGTGAAGTGTTCTTATTATAAGGCGAATTTTGGATTCGATATTGTTTGTTTAGGAGGAAATGAAAGAGAGTGACAAAGTTAAAACTTAGGGGCATATTAGCAAGGGCACTATCGCCGCTTTAGCAGCACTTTTTGCCGCTAAAGCGGCGATATTCATATCGCCCTATCAGCAAACTGTCTCTAACAGCAATTAGCGACAGTTTGCGGGCATTAGCGCCCGTTTTTTTACCGCTTTGCATGTCAGCGATATTTATCGCTAATGACATGCAAAGTGGGCGTTCCGACGAACAAACCTGGGGAACACCCGCTAACAGGCCTATCGCCTATTAGCACGGTGGCCATGGCCCCAGTTAGCGACGTGAAAAGTCGCGCTAACCGGAGTCATCGCCATTTATTTAACACCTGCAATTAGCAGGTGTTAGCCATACCTAACATGGGGGGGTGGATTATGCTGATACGACCACAGGGTCGTATCAGCAAGGTGTTCTCCCTGCTCCATGCAACATCGCTGGTTTTTCAGCGATGTTGGCCCATTTCCCCCGCTATCGCTGGAATATTCATCGCCATAGCGCTAATCGTTGCTAATACAGCGTTAGCGTGGCGATATATTCCAGCGATAGCCGGCGATAAAAAAAATCACGCTAAGCAGGGTTAGCGATGATTATCGCCTCTTCTTGCTAATATGCCCCTTAGTGTTCCAGAGATTAAATGGTAAGTTACAGAAACTGCTCGAACCTTTGTCCTGCGAGACATTTGCTGCTTAAACCAAGAGGTAATGTAAAATGTGAGAATCTCACATAATTCACTGGTGTAATTAAAATTCTGCGTGGACTCAATACTAATATTGGATGTTGCTGTACACAAGATGCATAAACTGAATTAATTGGTATGTTGAAACCTGCCCATCAAAACAACAAGCATTACAGTAATAGACTTTCATATCGAGGATGCTTGTACATCGATAAGACTATATCAAGGATTTGTCATAACCTCAACATGGTTTGAATGCTCAAGTTGCTAGGCCTGCAGTGAAAACAGAAAATATGTCATGCTGAGGTCAGGGCAAGGTCAGATAATGGAAATGTTAAAGCTTTTCTCAATGGGATGGTCATGTCGCCTTAGATTGTTGATGCGGTGTCATGTACTCATTTTGGGTGATGTAGCTTTGCTCAGTGGTACTGTAATGCATGAAAGCATTACACCCACTCTGCAACACTTCAGTGCAATTTTGAACCACCATGACAGTGGTTAATTTGTAAAAATAAGTGCTGGGGCCCTCATCAGGAGGCAGCTGCACCAGCCCATTTCTCCTGTTAGTGCCAACTAACACCGAACCAACTACTAACCAGGAAAGTGGCGGAGAGGATATGGCGTAATGGTCAGAGCTGCAGACTTCCGTGCTAGGGAACCAGTTTCGAGTCTCCGTGTGGCCTCAACATCCTATGATTCTGGGTAAATCCGTTAATCTCCCCGAAAAGGAATGCGTCCTTAACTGGTGCTCATGAAAAGCACCTGTGTTGATTAAGTGCCGGTGCTGAGCACTGGAAACCACAGACTCAAATTAAGCACTGCATGTGCACAAACGAATAAATGTGCAATTATATTTATTCTGACCGGCAGGGGCAAAAATCTCAGCCTGGTACAATTGTTGCCACTGGTCAATTGTCATTTTCGCAATGATCAGTCAGTGACAATGTATTGGCAAAACGCCACTGAACCATTACATTGTTACTAATCTAGCTAGACGTTTAATGAGGTTTCACACAAACAATCCTTCAAACCATCACACAGAGAAAAACCTGCTTGGAGCAAACACTATCCCCACCCTCTTTTAGTAATCATGGCTAGTGCTCTCCCCTGTGGCATTGTGTTTCCCTCTTACACTCCTGATTGACAACTGCTATTTCTTTTAATGTTTGTTGTGACCCGCTGTATTTATTATGTTAACTTTATTACCTCTGGAACCCAGCTGCACATTCATTCCTGTTCCTCTTTCTCCCCGAAAAATAATTGCATGTTTGGATCTGCCTGCTGTGAAATGCAATTATTTATTTAGTTATGTACTCATGCAATTTTTACTGGCATAAAATAACTATGGCATCTATTAGGATCGTATGCGTTCTTTCACAACATGATACACGCATACATCATTTATATTACTTTATCAAAATTAGTTTCCAAATATATTGCTTAATTACCGTCTTTTTCATCCATCACTGTAAAAATATACCCAACTCCAGGTTGTGTCTATTTCCGGATATTAAGAAGATGCTGTAGTTCTCTATGATTGGGTGATGCAGACAGGAAGGCATGTCACATAAAGTAATCAGTGAATTGTTAATTTAAGGCTAGGTCCCTGCCATAGTTTTGGGCTGACTGGAGTCTTAAATTGTTGAAGAGCTGGACGTGGGGTGTTTTACTACCTTAGACAGTGGTGAATGGTTGTTTGTTACTGGAACTTAAATTAATGTGTTGCTTTTGGCTGGAAATTCTGAAGCGCATGTTGACATGTAAAGTAATTATGCAACCCAACAATACAATGCACAATGGCATAACACAAGGAAAAATAATTACCTAACACACAGAACAAGACAAAACTGTCAAAACTGAATAAAATACAACAACAACATCACAATAAAATAATACAGCATATTACCACTGCTGCAAAATGCAACATAACAAATATGCACAAACGCTCTTGTCACAAATACCAACTTGTGAGAGAGTAGGTCCTGACGCGATTAAATCCCCCCTGGATGTCTTGATTATGGATCACCTGTTTCTTGGATCTCTGCTGTGACTCTCACTCACTGTAAGCTCTGCTAAAATCTACCTAAGTGCTCACTGCCATTGCCTGCTTTTTAAAATAAGGTTCATTGATCTGCAGCTTGGGTAAGATGCCCTGTGCGGGGCGTGGGTACGACGCGCTGCAGTATGGCCGCCTTCTGAAGGGGCTCTGCAGGCCAGGCTTCATAATCCTCTGAAATCACCGTTCAGGCACGGTCTCCACCGATAAAAAACAAGCTGCCATGAGTGGACATTGAGTGCGCTGCATGGGTGAAGTTTCGGCTGCGCAGCAAGGGTAGAACTGCACAAATTGACCGAGGTAAGCCGGTACCGCGCCAATGGCTGACATGCACCCGGAGGCCCCGTAGAGGAACAATCATTACTGGGTGCCCTTAGACGCCACAATACCTGCCCACGAACATCAGAGCTCTGGGGGCGACTGGCGTCAGCCGGGGGCCGTGTTGTGTACCCCGTGAAGCGGAGGCCTGCGTTCAGCCAGAGAAGACCCGGCCGGGGCGTGCACGCAGGCCCGCGGCATCCGAGGCAGCTGCTGGGAGGGACGTGGGTGGTCCGACACTACCTCCTGCAAGGCACTGCCATCTGGACCCGGTGTGGAGAAGAGGACGGGCGACACCAGATGAGAAACCGGGAGCGGTGCAGAGCTGTTGGAGATGCAGTGAGTGGGGACCGGGGTTGGCCTGGGAGCGGGGCTGAGCTGGGCCGCGCTGTGTAAGCCTGAGCCCCGGTTGGCAGCTCGCACCTGCTGGGATCGAGCTGGGTGGTGTCGGGCCTGCTCGCCGCCCGCCCCGTGCCGGGCCCTGGGCGCGCTCTCGTATTAGGGCTACCTCTGCTGAAGCGGCTGTGCTGGAACCGAGGGGAGCCAGGATGGGCCTCCGCTGCTGTGTCTGCTCCTCCCGCACCTAATTGCGGAGTGGCGGATCGGGTCGAGCTGGGCCCTTCAGGTCTCCCCCTCCGGCCCGGTGGCCAACGCAGAGCCCCCCCTTCCTGCCTCACCATCGCAGAGGGCCGGACACCTGCTCACCCCTCCAATTTGAGGCCTATCCTAACCTCCTCAGCACATGAGTCGCAGTGCCCTAATGCAGCCATTCATCGAACCTGCGAATTGGGAGAGATCAACTTCTGGCATCAGTTAAGCCACTGACGGCTGCGGCACAATCCGACCCTAATAACCTGATGAGACCCGGTGGTTCTGCTGGGTTGACTCGCGGACACGCTTTGCGGCCTGCTGCCTTTGCTGGGTAGAGCGTTAGACAGCCTCCGCCATCTTGTCCACTGCTCCTGTGCCTGATTGCGGAGTGGTTGCTCCGGCTGGGGTAGTGGCCTAGCGGGTCTCTTTCTTCTGTCCGGTGACTGGTGCGAGGCCCCAGGTCTGTCCTACTGTATCTGAAACCTTGCCTCACTCTCTCCCCCCCCCTACGCTGCGGCGTCTTTAATCCTTAAGGTCACAAAGAGGGGAGCACTAACGAATCACCCACAGTAACTTGGGCACTGAGCGCACCTGAACCACGACAACACCTGTGCCTCGGCCGCCAATAAATCGCGCTAACTCCAACGACCCGACAAGATTTGGGGGCCTGGCTGGATTGACCTACGATTACACAGCACGGCCAGATATCATGGGTAAGACAGACCCCAAGCAGCCAAAGATTCCCTTTGAAAGTAAGCGCCAAACACGCACGACGGAGGCAAGCACTGAGTCGGACAATGCCCAGGGTCCCAAAGAAATGACTGAACAGCCGGAGGAAGACATGCGATCCATCCTGCTGAATGTGCGGTCAAGCCTTAAAACAATAGACAACAAGATAGATGCACTTGCCTCAAGCCTGGACACTGTCAAAAAACGGGTAGACGCTCATGAAGCTCGGTTGGACGTCCTGGAAAATAGACTGTCATATACTCAGGATTCTCAGGCGGAATCTAGAACCCAAATATTGAGCATGGAAAAAGTTCTAGCTGTGATCAAAGCTAAGAATGAAGATTTAGAGGCGCGTTCTAGACGCAACAATCTACGAATTCTTGGCCTTCCTGAGTCTACCGCAATCCCGAAAATGGAACCCTTCATAGATAACCTGCTGCGTGAGCTGTTTGGCCCAGTACTCTTGCAGGTAATGATTGTGGAGCGCGCTCACAGATCACTGGGCCCCCACCCTCTGCCGGGAGCGCCGCCGTGCCCGATCATAGCACGGCTCTTAAACTATGGGGACAGAGACGCAGTTCTTCAAGAGGCAAGAGCAAAAAGACCCATAACCCATCAGGGAAACCTACTATCATTCTTCCCGGATCACACTCCTGCTGTTTAGGCCTCACGTAGAGAATTCACACCAGCGAAACGCATTCTCCAGAGTGCCTCAATCCCGTATGCCATGTTGTATCCGGCTAAGTTAAAGATTACTCATGATGGTCAATCTCACTTCTTTACGGACGCTAAGTCAGCTTTAAAATATGCTAAGCATATATGCCCGCGGAAGTCGCCTCCTCGTGCTTCGCAACAATCCGTCCCTGAACTGAGCCTGAGTGATAATGACTGAAAGAGGGCAGTTCATCTACCTTTTGTCCCAGGCCAGCCTTATACAACACCTGTTTGATTGTGATGTTAAGTTTCTTCAACAGCTGTGTCTATGGCTATGTTTATTATATTACTGCATTTATCCTACTATTAGTCAATGCGACAAGCATTCTACAGTTGCCAGCTCCTCCACATGCTGCCACACACCAGTCTTGTATAGCACTAGCTTGATTGTACTGTTGTGCTTTTTTAGCGGCTGTGATTATAGCTATGCTTACTATACTATTGCATTAATCCCACTACTGGTCAATGCGATAAGTATCACTTGGTCCACGGTTAAATTTGATTCTTAGCTTTTTGTTAGGAGGATTTCGTCTTACATGCCAAAGCCTGGCCACCCTGCCCTATAGCAGGTTAAAAGCCGTCGTCCCAAGTCCCCACAGGGAGATCTCCCAAGCACCTATGTTCTTATTTTGTTATCGGGGTAGTTCAATGGGGGGTGTGGATTTATCAGTCACGACCTGATTGGGAGGTTATTGTGGGAGGGGGGTGGGACAGGGAGTTCAAAGCACTTGCAGACACATGAACAGTAGCCGCATTGCACTTACACTGGTTTGATCGTATTCTAGGTTTTGCTGTCAACAGGGTAGCTTTACCTCCATGCAAAATACTGGTAGCCACACAAACATTACTTAGCTCCATCGTTGACGCTTCACAGTATACACTTCCCAAACATGCAACACGTCATTCAATTTTTCCTGTTGTAAAATGACTGAGACCAACTTCCTTACATGGAATGTGAGGGGGCTCAATGATTTTAGAAAGGCAAGGTTGATACATACATATTTACGCAGACATCACATCGACACATGTTTCCTCCAAGAGACCCACTTAGAGCACGCGACTGACCCTAAACTGAAACATAGCTATTGGGGGGAGATACACTCGGCCTCATTCTCCAACTACGCCAGGGGGGTCTCGATACTGGTACGAAGAGGTCTCGGCTGGACGACTACACACGCGCACATAGACCCGGACGGGCGCTATGTCATTCTCACGGGCTCCCTCATGACTACACAGGTCACCCTGGTGGCCATTTACGGTCCAAACGTGGATGATCCCCAATTTTTTCTGACTATATGGGCCAAGATCATGGCTAAAGGGTGGAGACACGGTTATCTGGGGCGGAGATTTCAATGCCATTCTAAACAATGACTGGGATAGGGCCGGATTCCCACGCAATCCACATCTGAAGGCAACACAACAGCTAAATACCATCATACTCGAACACGGGCTCACTGATATCTGGAGTAGTACAAACCCAAGCGCCAGGGAGGGCACTTGCATCACTTCCTATCACAATGCCTGGTCCAGGTTGGACTACTGGCTTGTAACGTGCAACGTCGCGACTTGGACAGTAGATGTGCTGCAGCTGTCACGCACGTTCTCTGACCACGCCCCGGTTATGCTGCAGTGGAGAGTTCCGCATACATCCCACGCGCGTTCAGCTGCGACTTCCCCACTTGCCTTATTGGACGAGGCATTCAAGGTAGAAATCGGAGCAGCCATCACACAGTATTTTACCACTAATGAGGGATCAGTGGACTCTCCCTCTATGCTATGGGAGGCCTTCAAGGCGGTGATCAGAGGGGCCTGTATATCTAAGCAATCAGGAGTACTTCGATCAATTCGCTCTACTCTCACAAAACTGGAACAGGACATCAAAACTCTTGAACTCCTGTTCTTCCACTCTGGAGACCCCAGGCACCTGGCCTCTATATGGAGTAAACTCTCAGAATTTGAAGCAGAGGCGGAAAGGGAGGCCAGGTTCCTGGGGAAAAAACGCAAAAGCATGCGGCTACGGGGAGGGCGACAGGCCAGGCAAGACCTTAGCCAATGCACTTAAGCAACACACATCTCCCAATTTTATAGCTGAACTGTTGGACGAGGACTCCACACCCATTAGAGGACAAATGGCCACCCACGAATACCTGACCAAATTTTACTCTTCATTATACACCGCTACGCAGTGTGCACCTCACCCCGACATAGGCGAATATCTGGATTCAATCGAGCTGCTCTGGCTCAGTGCGAACCACAGAGAGTATTTAGATGAACCTTTTTCAGTCGAGGATATCACACAGGTCATTAGAGGCTTACTGGGCGGAAATGCCCCGGGTCTAGACGGGCTGACCACACTATTTTATAAAACATATGCTGATAATCTTGCACCCCGTCTTCTTGATGTATATCAGGAATCGCTGGAAATCGGTGTACTGCCGCCAACTATGCGGGAGGCAGTTATTATTTCCTTATTAAAACCAGATAAGGCCATAAATGTCTGTGACTCCTACAGGCCCCTCTCGCTCATCAATTTCGATGCCAAAATCCTGGCTAAACTGATCGCTAACAGACTACAGCGGCTTTTGACACTGATCGCGAGACCCGATCAATCTGGCTTTATTCCAGGCAGGTCAACAGCCCATAACTTGGGTACCTTCTTTTCCACAATCCACCAAATAGACCCTCAAATACCGGCCATCGCAACGTTTTAAATGCAACTAAAGCGTTCGATTCTCTGGAGTTGCCCTTCCTGTTCACCATTCTACCTAGAGGCTGGGCTTCAGTTCCAACTTCATTAAATTAATTAGCTTGCTATATACGAAACCCACCGCCCGGCTCCAAGCGAATGGTTTAATTTCGGAGCCCTTCCCCATCACCCGGGGTACCAGACAGGGCTGCCCCCTTTCACTGCTACTGTTTGCGGTGGCTATGGAACCATTAGCTGCTAGAGTTCATCAACATCATTCCGCCCGAGGTCTGGTTTTTACAGATAGAAATCTTATCATCTCAATGTACGCTGACGACATTACGCTATACATTCGAAACCCTGATGAAAATCTAAACCTAGTGTTATGAGAAGTCCTACGCTATCTGGCATTAAAATCAATTGGTCAAAATCCTCTATTCTACCCCTTACAGATGCCCCACTTGATGCCACATTGGAATTTCCGCTCACATGGGCGGATGATGCTGTGAAATACTTGGGCGAATGGCTAAGCAAAGACCTACAAAACATCTGGCGCTTGAATTTTGGCAAATTATTAGACTGGCTGGAGGGTAAATCGAAATTCTGGGCCGCCTTGCCTCTAACACTTGCGGGCCGAATAGCCATACTCAAAATGATAGTTCTCCCTAAATTTTTATACCTCTTTGTTAATATTCCCATACCCCTAACCCAGGCCTTTTTAAAATCTTTGCGAACTGTCATGATCGCTCTGGTCTGGGCCGGTGGTCAACCCCGGGTAAGCTGGAACCTGCTGACTCGCCCACTATCAAAAGGAGGGCTGGGAGGGCCAGATTTCGAACTTTATGCGTTGAGCGCACAAGCACAATTTATTCACTTTTGGGTGCATCCCATCCCGTTTCAACCACATGTGGCCATTGAAAGTGATGTGGCTGATCCAACCCCCTGCACGTGGCTATTTACAAACCCTATAGGAGAAACGCAAACAAAATAAAAACAGTCGAAACCCTGCGCTGGGCCTGGGAGGGCCTGAGGAAGAGGACAGGTGTTCCACTGCTGTATGCACCCTCCACGCCGCTCGCGTTCCACCCACACTTCCCCTTCCTACATGACAAAGGCACCATCGCACGTGCTCGCAAACTGGGCATCTCTACGCTGGGCGACCTATATCCACAAGACACGTTTTTAGACCCACCAATAGGTCAGGATGGGACACAGGCACCGTTCCTTGACTTACTCTTATACTACCAATTCAGAGCCACCTGCAAAACAATGCATTCTACTTTTCCAACTCCTCCAGCCATCATGAAACCATTAGAACAAATATTAACCACACCGACCTCTCGTAAAGTGGTCACCAGGCTCTACACCCTCACGCAAGCAAATACTCCATGGGCTGTCCCAAAGGCCCTGGAACAGTGGAGAAACGAGCTGATAGACCTACCCACAGACGAACAATGGGCATTTTGCTGCTCGCAGTTAAGTTATCTTTCCCCTAACTACAAGCTGAGACTTATACATTTTAAATTTTTGCACCGATACTATCGCACCCCCTTACAGCTATACAAGTTGAAACTGAGACCCGACTCACGCTGCTGGAAGTGCAAATGTGAAGCTGCCACCTTTCTACACATTGCGTGGGACTGCCCAGTTGTATCCCATTTCTGGGGAGAGGTGTATGATGCCATACAGGCCATCACAGGACTGCCACTGGTATGCTCCCCATTAGTTGCATTGCTGGGCTACGTGGAGGAGACCCCACCTGAGTCACGCTGTCTCACAGCTATGTTGCTGCTGCTCGCAAAGCGTAGACTGGCCATTCACTGGGGAGCCCTCTGACATCCCGAGTCCCTGAGTGGATCCGTGACGTGGCTTACTGTCAAGAGCAACTGGCGGCCTTTTGGGATCTCATGCCAATGGCATCTCGCCCGAAAGATATTTGGGAACCCTTCACGACTTGGCTTACAGAAAGGGATGTGCACCTCATGGATGACACCGACACACTGTTAGCTGAAGCCCCGGTAGGGAACGACCCAATAGTTGCCTCAGCGCCTAACGCTTAGCATACACTATCCCTACAGTCATGACAACGGCTCCCCCCTGACTAGCGCTATTTGTGGGTAAGCTGACAATTCCTCTCTTACTAACTCAGTCGCCTCGCCCCGCCCACCCCCCTGTCTTGCTCTGCTTATATATGTTATCAAAGTCTCCATAACAACCATTTTATTGACTGTTTCAATTTTTGTGGAGTTGCATTTTATCCCAGCAATGTATATCTCTGTGAAGTTTTTGAATCGTGTTGCTTATTATTGCACTAATTCCATTACACAATGTCTGGTCTGCGATTACTGTGTAGTACGTATAACTAATAAAAAATATTTTAAAAAGATACTCTGTGCGGGTTACACTTAAACACATGAGCACGTGTGTGCACATGTGTGCGGTCTCAGAGTTGGACTACTGTCTAACTCAGCCGCTTGCACATTAATTAATTGGTTAATTGGGGATCCAAAAAGAAACATCCTTCTTTTGTTTTGACTATTGTGTGAGTCCTCAGTGTGCATTACTGTGAGTCTGAAGTGCTTCACTGTCAATCTGTGATGCTTTACTGTAAGAGAAAAGCGATACTAAAGGGGATGATGGACGGAGCGTTAGAGCAAATCAAACACTCACCCCCAGTCAACTGATCTGGGTTTAATCCATCATCATTCTTTAGCTCACTCCACCACCCCAGTTCAGACATGGCCATATGCAAATCAGTCTGACCCTGTGCCTCATGGGAACAGTCAGCCCGAACTGCCAAGCCGGGCTGGACTGTTCCCATGAGGCACAGGGTCAGACTGATTTGCATATGGCCATGTCTGAACTGGGGTGGTGGAGTGAGCTAAAGAATGATGATGGATTAAACCCAGATCAGTTGACTGAGGTGAGTGTTTGATTAGCTCAAGCGCTCTGTCCATCATCCCCTTTGGTATCGCTTTGTTCGCCCTAAGTTGGCAGGGTATGCCCAGACGTGGGTCCCTTGCTCACTTTGCCACTGGATTCAAGCTAGCCTGGCTGATGACGGCTGAATAGCCAGAAACCGGTCCCAGGATGCTTGTTTCCAGTCCAGGGAAGACATGGCTTGGCAGTTCGGGCTGGACTGTTCCCATGAGGCACAGGGTCAGACTGATTTGCATATGGCCATGTCTGAACTGGGGTGGTGGAGTGAGCTAAAGAATGATGATGGATTAAACCCAGATCAGTTGACTGGGGCTGAGTGTTTGATTAGCTCAAGCGCTCCGTCCATCATCCCCTTTGGTATCGCTTTGTTCGCCCTAAGTTGGCAGGGTATGCCCAGACGTGGGTCCCTTGCTCACTTTGCCACTGGATTCAAGCTAGCCTGGCTGATGACGGCTGAATAGCCAGAAACCGGTCCCAGGATGCTTGTTTCCGGTCCAGGGAAGACATGGCTTGGCAGTTCGAGCTGGACTGTTCCCATGAGGCACAGGGTCAGACTGATTTGCATATGGCCATGTCTGAACTGGGGTGGTGGAGTGAGCTAAAGAATGATGATTGATTAAACCCAGATCAGTTGACTGGGTGTGAGTGTTTGATTAGCTCAAGCGCTCCGTCCATCATCCCCTTTGGTATCGTGTTACTGTAAGAGAAAGCAGCCATTACAATATTAACTACACACTGGTCCAACAAAGTGAACATATTAAAGGCTCTTTTTCTTTGTTTTAAAGGTCCCAACTATAAATATAATAATAATATTGCCACATTTACACTCCTTCATTTACTTTGGGTTTTGCTGTGTTTTTCTAAATTAGCCTTAAGTGGCTTTGAACTACGCTGTCGGTCAAAGTAATTACTTAGTTATTTTTTATGGTATATTTGTAAAGCACAAAATATTCACCCACTGGGGTATCTTGACATTGAAGCTCATAAACACTGTGGAACTATTAACAGAAAACCAAAAAGGAAAATAATGTAAATCAAGGAGAATAACCCGGTTTTCAAAAGTGTAGAGAATTTCAAAAGATTTGATTTCAGTCGGGGTTCAGGGGCAACCTGTTCCATCTTGAGGGAGCTGCCACCAAGAATGCCCAGCCACCGATGGTCCTAATTTGAACTTTGGGACTTCTAGAAGAAGTTTATCTTTGGATCTCAAAAGTCAACAGGGTTGGTACTACTGAAACCTATGACTCAAAAATGATGATGATCTAGAATTGAGCAAAGCTCTGCTACGCAAACACATTAAAAACAAAATCACTCTTTAACTGTCAACCAGTCGAGCAACAAAGGTGCAGGTGCAATGTCATTTCTAGGATGAATTCTAGGCTGAAGACCAAGAATAAGTCTTGCAAAACGTTATGTTCCATCTGAAGCTAACAAAAGTAATCAAGGTCAAGAAAAATCGCATTGCAATAATCCATTCATGAAGACGCAAAACACTGAGGAGCATATTCACAAGGAGCTATCGCCGAATTAACGGCACTTTATCGCAGCCAAAGTCGTGATAAATTTACCTCCCCATTCACAAGCCGGTGTTAACAGCCCACAGCACCAGTTTACCCGCGATAGCAGCCGCAAAAAACATTGCCACAGAGGACCTCCGCAAATATCGCTAATGAGATGCAGAGTAGGCGTTCCCGTGACAAAAGCCGAAACAACAGCACACCTCAACATTCACAACGACCAGCCACATCCGCGATAAAAACACAAAACAGGCGATAAGGCGCGTTAGCACCAGGAAATCTACACCTGCTCTGACCTGGTGTAAAGTCGGACGGCAGCCAGCACCACAAATGGGAGCAAAGCCCAGGCCCATATCCGAAGGGCAACAGATGCCATGGAGCCACCCATCATGCGGCCCGGACCCCCAAGAGGGCCACAACACCCACCTCCACCACCCCAGGACCCCCACTCACACCCGGAACCCCCCCCCCCCGGACCACCACAGACGCAGCGCAGACAAAGACAGCTGATCCCCAGGAAACGTACCAGCCGCACATACCCAACATCTGACAATGTCACTGTCCACTACAGGCTGAAAGGGACAACCAACCTACGCATCCTGACCATCATCGCCTAACAGGCCTACGGCACCAACACAGCGGACAACCAACATCCCACCCCACACAAAGCTGATGGCATGGCTGCACCTGTTGGCCCCTGGGACCCCATAACCAACACCCGCCAGAGTCGGAGGAATCTCACAGCCAGCCACATCCAAGTCCCCCACACCTGTCCTGGACATCACCATCACCCTGGTACCCCAGTCCCCATACGTACAACACAATGCGCAGGATCTGCTGGAGACCAAGCAAGGACCATACGCCCAAGCAGGATGCACGCACGTGTTGGGGGCAATACACAGCACACATGTACTACCTGTGCCCCCTGGTGACACAGCACACAATCACCGCAACAGGAAGCACACGTCTCACATCAATGTGCAGGCAACAACAGAACACCGTGGAACACCCAACAATGTTGTCTTCAAATACACAGCCAGTGTATATGATACCTTCATCCTCCGACAGTTCATCATCAACCAGCGTTCCCAGGATGGCAACAAGGCAAATGCACAGCCCCTTGGCAATATACAAATGAACACCCCACACACCTCAACTCCACAACCATGCAACTCACAACGCTGGCAATGCACACGTCACAAAATCACATACAACAGGCACAACAATATGCCCACCCACCAGACACGACAGAACAACTTACAATGTCCACATGGGCAAGCCCTGAACATGAGCCAGCAATGGCATGGCACCTCAGCCACATAATAGCCGAATGTGGGGAGAGGTGGCAACCAGGCATGTGTGAAGGATGCAGTAGAACCATGATTGGGAAAGTACACAATGCCAAGAGTGCCGGAGATGTGCTGGACACCTCGCAGTATGCAGAACACACCCATATCCATGGCGACATACACCGCTTGCGTATGGAGTGTAGTGGACAGTGGATGCCACCACGTCACCCCAGCCAGTGGGGGACCTCGCGGAAATGTTGCCTGTTACACCCCCCCCTAAGTGTCAGCGGAGTGGGATGGCCCGGCGTACGCCACGCCAGCGTAGGGGTGTGAATAAAAAGCACGTAGGCCTGGGCGTGGTCCTCTTCCAGAAAGACCCATGTCTCTGCCAGGGCAGCGCCTCCCACCTCGCCACGAGGCCGACGCCATCCTCATGAGCGGAGTTGCCTGCGATGCCATGCGCCTGCCGGACCCCGGCACGCTGGACCACGAACCCGTCAGGCCAGCCCCTGCACAGCCAGGCCACACTGATCACCTTCCGACACCGGTGTGTGTCAAGGAGGGCCCACCACGTGCCTGCGCAAGCCCCAAGCCCGAGGCCTGAGACCTTGGCAGCCACCTCAGACCATCACGGCCTCCACGACACCGGCCCGCTTTATTCCTTTTTCGTTGACGTACTCCACTGCCGCCCCCGGCCTACTCTTCGGACCAGTAGGTCCCATATGTGAAAACTGTGTCCTGAGTCATGAATGGCAGTGACCCCAAATCCGGGCCAGCGGCCACAGCACCAGACCCCCAATCAGTGAGGCATAGTTCCATATGGGCATCTTGTGACACGTGGTGCCACTAACCCTGTTCAACGTCAGCCGGCTACATGTGGTACCACTAACCCTGTTCAACGCCAGCCTACTACACGTGGTGCCACTAACCCTGTTCAATGCCAGCCTGCTACACGTGGTGCCACTAACCCTGTTCAACGCCAGCCGGCTGCACGTGGTGCCACTAACCCTGTTCAATGCCAGCCGGCTACACGTGGATGAGGGACCAGGACTACCCTGCTGACCAGTAGGTCACACATCCAGCACCTAGTCGCAAAGCACGAATGGCGGAGTCCACACCAGTGGTCGCACGGAGAGGTGTAAGAGGAAGATGCGGCTCAGTCTGGACGAATGCCGGGTCACATACACGGAGGTGACCTTAACACGTGGTGCCACTGAACCTGAACTACGCAGGCCGGTGGGGCCATCCAACCTATGCCGGAGACACTCGGTGAATGGGCCGTGCTGACCGCTGCCTTAGGCCTACACCACGGTCAGGTAGGTCACACATTTGGAACTGAGTCTTGATTACACCATGGCAGTGAACATTATTTAAGGCAGAGAACAATTCACAATACACCCTCCGATGTGGTAGCAACAAGTCTATGCATGGCATCACAACCACACGTGTCTGTGGGCCTACGAGGACCACTGCCCTCGGCCTACGCTGCGCACGAGTGGGATCACAGATTTGGAACTGAACATCGGCAATTCAAAAGGCAGAATACATTTCTTCGCACGCACGGAGGGGCGTAAGAGGATGACACGTTGCAGTCTGGAGGGAACAGGATCAGCGTCACGGAGGTGATTGAACACTACCGACAACTGCCACTGTGTCACTAACTCTGTGCCTCGTGAGCGAACGACCCGTGGCTGTGGGCCACTGCTGACCGCTGCCTCCGGCCTACACTGTGGTCCAGTAGGTCACAGAGCCTTGATTTGGCATTCTTGGAGTTCACATATGTGTACCGGCATCATCGCAGACTGCATCCCCTCACAGCACCTGTGCCACTAAGTTTGTTCCCCGACATTCATGGACACTCACTGGTCGTACATTGGTGGTGTTTGAGTCCATGGACTAGGGGCTAGTTTTCCTCCTCATGTAGCTGATCCCGAATTGTTGGTGCAAACGAGGGTTGCGCTTTCCACTCCTCCATTTGCTGCTTCCAGATAACATCAGACCTTCCGCATCATGCCCTGGAGGACACCTCCCACTGTCCCCCAAAACCCTCCGCAACATACACCTCGGACATTGATGGGGACCCGCTCAGGTCGCATGGCCCATCTGACTGCACCGCAAGTCACCGTCCCGTGGCTGGGTGCCTGTGCCGGCCGCAGTGCATCCGGGGCCACTAACTCTGTGCTACTCAGGCCTGGGACCCCTTCTTCTGAGACATTGAATGGGCTCTGTAGCGATGGTTTTGGGGTCATCAACGCCATGTGTCTGTGGCCCTGCGCTGTCCGCCTCCTCCGGCCCTAACTGCGGGCCACCAGGGTCCACACATGGCATCGAGTCTTGACCGGCCCGGACGTCACATCACCGCAGGAGGCACACGCCACCACTGCAAGGACCACCTCCAACTGCCATCTGCCAGAGTCAAAACGGTGGTCCTGACAGACCTACGGAGTTGCTCAGACCTGTCGTGGATGCCATCATCGGCCTGATACCCTGCTCAGCACTCCAGGTGCCAGTGACTCAGTGCACCGCAAGCCATTGTCCGTTACTGATTGAGTTTTGTGCTGTTGTGAGGTTGTGCAGCAATGTCACCTCATGCAGTGGGGAAGACCTGGGACCATGAGGAGGAGGATGTGTCAAGTGTGTGGACGGGAGAAGGCACAGACAATGGGAGGGCAGGTGGCAACAGCCCCAAGGCAGGAATGCAGACTGGTGGCGGTAGTCAAGCTACACACCCGGATCTAATACTGGGTATTGCGCTGTGGACTGCGGACGCAACTGTCACCTCAGGCAGTTGGGAGACCTGGGACGTTTATGAGGAAGTTGATGCAGGTGTAACACACCCCACTGCATCTGCATCAGGACTAACCCGAAGGGACACAATCCTAGCAATTTCTTCACATGAGCGCGCTCTTCTCTAGTGCCCCTACCTCAGTGCACTGCAACTCACGGAACCTCCAGACTGAATATTGGGTGACCTCTGTCCTTACTCCGGATTCCTCCATGTTGCTCTGCATTTGACTCTGTTATGCTGGTGTTTTCTGTTTCCATTACACTGGTGTCCACTGTTCAGGTTGTTGGCAGCACCAAGCACTCCGTGCGGGCTGGCTTATACTCACCCCACACACATCCAGCACAGGCGTCACTGTACAGGTGGCCCTGCCAATAAAGGGGCCGGGCGCACGTGCCCGTAGCCAGTTCAACATGATATGTGCATGTGTCTCTGTGGAGGTGTGGGTCTCCTTTGTGGGGTGCAGGTGGTCCCTGAAGGGTATTGGACACCCACGTATGTGTTCTAGTTCGCATTCCATGGGTTCAGCAACACCCTCACCTGTTGGGTCACCTCCTTTTGGCGTTCTGACACCTGGCATTGGGGTGCCATGTGTGGGTCGGTGAAGTGTTGTGAGCCAGCTATGATTGCGGGTGCTTCATGCTGTGTGGTCTGTTGCAGGGGCTGGGTTCTCCTCTGAGTAGCTTGTCTGCCCTGGTCCTGGTGGTGGGTTGTGTGGGATGTCCATGGGCTGTTGTAGGGCGTCGGTGTCGAAGGTGTGGTGTTTGTCTCCAGCATCACTGATGGGTTGTCTGTTCTGACCTGCTGGAGGTGTTGTTTGTCCCTCTGCATTGTGAAGGGGAGGTGCATGTTGGCATTGTGTTGGCGCCTTGTTCTTGTCGACATGCAGACTGTGTGACAATGTACATTGTGACTGTTTGGGCGGTGGTGGCTATTTGAGTTGGGACAGTGTACATTTGGCCTACATGGCTGATGTGGGGTTGTAACCGTAGATATGCATCTCACAGTTCCCTGCTCTGTCCAATGTGATTGTTCTGTTTCTGCGCCTGGGTGGACCCAGTTGTGTCCCCTGTTCTGCAGTGTGGGTGTTGCACTTTGTGCCACATTGTCATGGTATGTGCTGTGATTGCTATGTGTGTGTGCTGTAGTGTGCCACCGGGATGGGGGACATGTCCCTGGGTAATTGTGGGTGTGCAGTGTGTTACACCTCATTGTGCATGTGTGGCATTGTGCCCATCACCCCCCGCCCCCCCCAGTCCCTGTTGGATCCTCACCCTGTTGTTGTTGTGTCAGGTCCTCTCGAGCTGTGTCCGTACTCCCTGCTCCTTGCACCCTCTCCACACTGATGACTGTGGCCTGGGTTTCCTCCAGCTCCTCCTGTGGCGCTGGACTGCCACCTCCTGTCGCCGTTGCTGCCTTATTGTTTGCAGCGGGTTTGTACCTGGTTTAGGTTGTCACGTCCTGCCGGCGCCTCTTGGCCTCCTGGATTGGCCTCCTGGGCATTCCGACTGCATTCCAGGTGGTCTGCTTGTGGGTCAGGTGCTGGTAGTGTTCTGTCGCCTCCGTGGCCTTGGTCTTGTTTTCCTGCGGTCTGCACCCCGTCTTCCTCTCCCTTTTCTCCTTGGCCTTTCCCGACCCAGTTGTTCCTTGCTGGTGGTCTGTGGGGGTTGTGGGGTTCGCGTTGCCCTCTGCGCTGGGTCAGGGTGCATCCATGTTGCTACGTGCTTTGGCTTGTTTCTGGTGTGTTGTATCTGTGGTTTTTATGGTGCAATTTCCCGCCAGACGCGTGGGATTTGCAGGCCTGAGGCTGCTTTTCGCTACTTTTTGTACCGCGATTGGCCTCATCGCATGTTTTTTCGCGTTTCACATTTTTTCAGCGTGGCGTTGATTTTCACGCTGACATTTGACGCGTTATTTGGTGACTATCGCATGGTACCGCCTTGTTGTGAATTCCACGTTGACACGGGGTTATTTTCCCGTGATAGGCTGCGATATTGAAAGTTGCGCTACGCTACTCTTGCGGTAGTTATCACACGTTCTTGTGAATATACCCCTGAGTAGTTGAATTTTGTGTGAAAAAGTGAAGAACACGTTTCAGAGAAAACATTTGGGAAAAACAGAATGTTACTACAGCAGTGACCTGAGATTTCAATGTTACATCAAATGAAGGTGAATGCCTGGTTTTCTCACTACTGGAACTGGAATTGGTTTGGGGCCAAAAGAAGGGGGGTAAACAGGCAGGTCCCAGAATGCAGAAGGTTTTAGGGAGCATGGTATCTCTATTTTGTCCCTATTTAATTTCAAGTGGTTGAAGGTCATCCATTGATCAACTTTGGCTAGGCAATTACAGAGATGCTTAGCGATAACATGCACACTTACCAAACTATTGATAAGAATTTGCACATCACCATCATAAAGGAAGCGATCAAAGGGGTCATGTACAGGTTAAAAATCACTGTGCTCATGTACAGCTTAAAAATCCGTGTTGGCAAAATTGGTCCCTGTGGAAGACAAAATAGACAAGAGCAGTCATATGACAAGTAAGATAGAAGCAATACTTGCAAAGATCTATTTGGCCGGTAGCCAGCGAACCAGAACTAAGCAAAGTCTTTCATCCCAAAGTTAGAGAGTCTCTACAACAGTATTTAATGACTCGCTGTGTGGACCGCTGACAACTGATCCAAAAGAATCAGAGCAGTAGAGATGTTAGCGTCAGCACAGCAGTGAAGGTCAAACCAACAGGTAGGTCTGAGGCTTCCCCCAGACAACACACCAATTTGGAGGGGGATATGGTTAGGGAGTAATCTGCAAAGGATAATTATCTTACGCTTACTGACAAGTCTGGTCATGCCTTTCCCACAGGAACAATAGGGAAACAGACAATCGCTTGGTTTCATTCACACGGGGAGAGCCTTTGAGGTGTGGGAGGGAATGAGCCAGTTTGCTGTGTCAGATAGAGACAGTGTTGAAGGCTCTGTAAAAGCTGTGACTGACCAAAATGTGATTTTACCAATCTTGGAAATTCCCAGGATGCTATGCAGATGGAGAAATCAGGGTTGGAGGAATGATGTTGCATCTCTGGACTGGATACAGATGAACCATCCTGCTGGCGAACCTCTGCTTGTGGAGGGCTCCAGGCTTGTACTTCTAAGGACTCTGTTGGACTCTTCTTTCCATGGCCAGTGGTATTGGCCTCCATGTGCCCTGTAGGGGGCAGTATGGGGTGAGTTTACAGGGCATCCTCAAATAAAGTTTTCCTTGGACTTTTGGCATTGGTTAAATGGTGGGTATCCTTGGTGGGGGACCCATGACTCCTGCTGGGCACACACCCAGGTGTCCTACAAGGGCCCAGGAGGCTATGGGAAATGGGGTGTACAGGCAGACAGTGCAAATTGCCTTGAGGGCCAAGGGGCATTGTAGAATGATGTCCTCTGGCCAAGGGGATTACCAGGAAACCAGACGGGAGGAGATCATGGACTCTTTGTACCCCCTTCTACTGGAAGAAAGTATCTGGGTTCTGCAGCTGTAAAAGAGGCTTACAAAAATGGCTACCAAGCCCTAAAGGGTCAGTAGGGCAGGTCCCTGAGCTGCTCGTACTAACCAGAGGATATCAATTTAAAACAAGCTACAATGACATCCCACACATTTGAGGTAAGGAGACCCAGGGTGAAATTTGCTTAAAGGTTAAATGGTAGAACACAGAGAATCAACATTCCTGGTTGCTGGGGCATGGCACTAGGAGCAGAAAGCAAGAAACCCCATTGGAAATGGCCCAAGTGGCCAGAGATACCTGGATTTAACTATCCCACTTATAGACAGCAATTTCTCCATAGCCAGCGGGATAAGAAACTACCGCATTCGGATGCTCATTAATTATCATTCCCAGTACATGCCAGTGCCCTGGGGACCAGCCCAGTATCCTGGCATAGTAGCACCATCATCTGGTACCTGCTGTGACTCTTCCCCCACCCCTGGAAGGGCAAGTGTCCCAGGGGGTTGCCCTGTTAGAGGAAGCACATGTGGTACTCCCCAATTCCTTAACCTTTCCCCCCTGGAATGACCAATGAACAGGGCTATTGTGGCAGAACAGTCACAATGTGCTATTATGCATTGGCAGCAGTGCCGAATTTGTAAACACATGAGCCCCATTGGTCAAAGCTGTGCTCGGAAGCCTGCAACCGGCTATTAAGTGTCAGCAGGCTGAATGCCAAGGCTGGGTGGTCTGGAATACTCTTCATGCCTGTTTAATTCTCTACCAGACACCCCCTTCCCCTTTATCTCACTCGTGCAGGTTCCTTCTTTCTCCCTTTGTAGTAGTTTTGCCATCTTGTTGGTGGCCCCCACCGGAATCCACCAGCTTTTTATCACTGATCGGAAGGGCAGGTGCTCCTGGATGAGCCTACAGAAGAATTGCATACATGGGTGCTTGGTTCAAAAATAAAGGAAAACACAAAAGAAAAACAAAAAGAATAATATTTACCAGTGTGGATGATTTTCATGATTCACAGGCAAAATAGACCCCTGCAAGGAATTAAATCATTTGAGCATAGTGTCTGGAGCTGCCCCAGAAGAGCAGGACTAAAAGTATAGGCACAAATTGTGGAGATTGCAAGGAGAGCAGCAAGCCTCCCAGGAGCTTTACCTGTAAATTTTAAGATTTGCCCTAAGTTTCCTGGTTGGGCCACAGAATGAATGACCATTGGAGCTTTGAATTTTAGGTACTCCTGCACTAGTTTTTTTGCATAAAGCATCTGGAGTCTGTAAATCTTAAATGTGATTTTTTGCAGTTACTTTCCAACCTTAGTTAAAGCAGACAACAATCTCCCGCATTGTGGTGAGTTCAGCTAAGTGCTGGAAACATTACTGATATGTATGCTGTTAACAGTAGGTTACTGCATACATTGTCTTATGTTGATGAACGATGGCACTTTCCTTAAGGGTTTTGTATATTGATTTGCTTTGTGTTTGAGTTTATATTTTGTTTTTGAGTAGTATAGTGATTTTCTGACAAAGCCAGTACCTCGAAGTTTCGATTAGTCTTTTTCTCAAATGGTGTTAGGCACAAAGGCTGTATGGAGGGTTCAGGTCAAGTCTTGTTGGTGTGCAGAATGTTAATGGTGCCTCCATTTACCTATCCAGTGAGACCTTTATTGAGCATGTGGCCCCCATTGGTGTCATCATAGGTATTCGCACTTACTCTTCTGAGTATATTGGTTAATTTGTGTGTAGTATTTACTACTATGTGAAAAAGAACTTTTTTATTTTTATAAGAAAAAGCACTGACTGAACAGAGAATTATTGACTGATTTTTGTTGTGCTGCTGAGTTCTGAGTCTCTGGACCATAGGACCTCCCCTGAGTAAGCCTTGGACTGATCTACCTCATTACCCTGAGAGTCCCGTGCAAAAAGGAATACTTGGTTCCCAGTGGGAGGTCCGCACTATGGTGACCCCATGGCACCAGTAGTAAAATAACTCAGGGGCAGATTTACAAACCCCTTGCGCCAGTGGTGCATCACTTTTTGTGACCCATCAGTGTTTTTTTTTACGCCATATTTACAAAGTGATGCATCTAGGTAGATGCGTCACGGAAGACAGCACTGCATCGGAATGGAACTGCACGAGAACCTGCTGTGTCACGTAAATATTGAAATATGCAAGGTAGGCATTTCAACATAAAATCTAACGCATTACTGACGCAGGGAAATTTACAAATATTTCCCGCTGTGACGCCTCTTTTGGCTGCGCCACGTATCTTTGAAACTGCGCTCGAATCCTTACACCTCACAAACCCACGCGCAGGAAATGACGCATGTGCCATAGAAATAAAAGCGAAGCCAAGCAGAGCAGTCTTGCAGCAGATCAGACAGCATGGACCTCCTAATCTTGCAGCTGGGAGTTAGACCAAGAAGACGACAACCACCACCAGACCAAATACCACAGCCGCAGCCACCACCATCACCACAAAGGCAGCGCAAGAGAAGGGAGTGCATCCATCGCCAAAGGATCACCCTCATTAGGCTCAGGGATGAACAAGTCATCAAAATGTATCGCCTCAAGAGAGCGTCCATTGCGACCCTGCTGCATCAGATCTCACCACGGCTACAGCCACCAACTGACAGGGTCTGCAACATTGCATCGCAGACAAAGTTCCTGGCTAGCTTACACGTGTTGGCCTCAAGATCTTCCTAAACCACAGCAGCACGAGTGGCAGGTGTCTCCCAGGCCTCTTTCTCAACCTACCTCCCTTCTGTCCTGGATGCCATTCTCCAGCTCACACCACAGCACTTCCATTTCCCCAACACACAGCGTCAGCAGATGGAGATTAAACAAGGCTTCTATGGCATCCCACATCTTCCTGGTGCAATGGACTGCACGCATGTACAACTGGTACCACTGGCAGCAACTGCCCATCTCTACCGTAACAGGAAGCACACACACTCCATCAATGTCCAGGCCATTGTGGACCATCGGGGACTCTTCACCAATGTACTGGCCAAATATCCTGAAGTGTGCATGACTCATATATATTCAGAAACAGCATCAACAAACATTTCCAAAACAGACAATATGACAATGGCCTACTTGTAGGTGAGCAACAATCAATTAATACACAAACCAATACTCTGTAACAATAGCTGGCCATCTGGCACCTTTCAGGTCCTCATATAATAATGATGCAATAAGTGAGTGTGAAAAGGTAAACCCACATCTACACTATAAATACATAACATACAGTCAAAAGGTGCATACACCCATGGCAGCGTAACAGAAAGTGTCCTGTGGGTGCCATGGTACTATCTGCCCTCCAAGTTTGCCCCAGGGCACATTGTGATTACAGAGGTGGGCACAGATGCATGTAACTCACCTCATTAAATGCTGGATGCACATGTGCCCATAAGGCAAAGGTGCTTTCTGAAGGCAACTTATTCACCATTGCTTGGTGTGTGTGAACACATTCAAATGCTGAAATCGCCTTAGGGCCTATGCCTGCACAATACCACAGGCCCAAGAGCTGAGTACCAGAAGCTCACATCATGTGCACAGACATTGCACCACCTCAAAGATGTGTCGCTGTCAGTGCGCCCACAAAGATTACCCATACTTAGGCTTGAAATGGTGTCCCTTAGCTAACACGGACATCATGTTGCATGCATGTGCACCTAGTCACAGCACCTTTCTTTAAGGGAACATGAAACATGTCAAAGTTGCATTTTGGAAACCACCTGCACAGTGACACATGGAGCAAATAATTGAAAGCTGATATGCATATCTATTGAATGTTCTGCCCTCATGGCAGCATGAGTAAGTGCCAACCATGTGCAGCGCAATCTATGTAACATGTCACACCTTCCATTTTTGGGGACACGTGCACACAAGTCAAGTCTGATTTTGTACGAGCTCCTCGCGCAGCTGGTACACCACATTGTGTGATGCACCGGGGGCGTAAACTGCTGGTCCACAATTACAAGGACACACAAATTCACCATGTGCGCTTTTCTATGTGCCAGCTAATACAGTCCCTTCCTTGCAAAACTATGCGTGTAATGTGTGTGACATGGTTGTTGCTGTGGATCTTTCAACGCAGCAACCATGTATCTTGAGGCACATCATAAAGTGCAAAAACATACAAGCTGGAAATGCAACTGAATGCTCTGCTAAACCACATTTTGCATAGTGAGTCACACTGTTGATATATGCTTACATCTCACCTACTTCAATTTACCTCTTTCAATGTGTACAGCATTGTAAAGCATGTATGGAAAGAGGAAATCATCAAAATGGATTGTGTGTGTGCATTAAGGTGTCCTTTCATGATCAAAAACAATCTACACATGACACAGGCATTTGTGCACCATGGTACAAGCGTGCCAGTGCAGGGCCATGTCATCCAAGTGTGTGACAACGCAGAGGCAAACACATTGAATTAAACAATCCTTATAAAAATGTTGCATCACTGTGCCCTGAAAGTGACTCACTTCTGCACAGCCAAATGATTTGCATTACTTTCATAGTGAAATGGACCTAGGTGTGCCATGCACAAACGGGGAAAGTGTGTATCACACATAATACGTACCTAGGTATCACTTACACATTGCAAGACCTCACACATTTCAGTCACAAAATCATGCACTTCAGTGCACCATCCCCTGTCATGCACAATAAATGATACACAGAAAATTAAGTGACATGTGTCACAAACAATGTAAAACTCTATGTTAAACACTACATCTAATTTCCCAAAAAGTAATCTCACTGAAAATGTTGGCAAACATGACATACAACACATGCCATGTATACTCAAGTATGTTCCAAAGTTAATACAGTTCTCTTACTTTCCACTTACAGCTGATCAAGGTTATGGCCTACAGACGTGGTTGATGACACCATTTGGACATCACCAGACTGATCCGCAAAGGGCATACAACCATGCACATCATAGAGAGAAGCTTTGGCCTGCTCTAGTCCAGGTTTCGTTGCCTGGATTTATCAGGTGGAAGGCTACTGTATTCACCAGAAATGGTCTGCAAGATGATCATTGTATGTGCAATACTACTCAACTTATGTGTCAAAATGAATGTGCCTTGGAATGAAGAAGAACAGCCCCCTGAACCAATGGATGATGCTGATGATGAATCAGAAGCAGAACGAAGAGCCATCCTCAACATTGCTGCAGTGATAAGACGTCGCACTCACATTGTCACACAATTCTTCACATGATGCTGAGTTTCTACATTTGTACAAATTAGCCCAATGTTTCAAATAAACTCACAAATACACATGGAAGACTTGCAGGTGTGTCTCTTTTGTACACAGGTTATTAGATACAACATCATCAAATGTGAATTGCCTGTATGGTTTTTTAAAATATCATGGTCTGAATCATCCAACTGACCTGTGTGTGTAACATGTGTCTACATACGCCTTTGCCTCCCAGATAAACAACATTTTAATGAATGTGCTGCATCCGCTTGTGTGTGCATACCATTGCTACAGATAAGCCATGTGCAGTCATAACACTATCAACATCTACAGATTTGGCACACAGATTGGCATGTGTGCACGGCACCATTAAAATGGGTACATACATCAGTCTTTCATAGCATGGGCACCTGCCTCAAGCAGTGACTGTCAAAATTGTTGAGAAGAGGCATTTACATGAACATTATACATGCAGTGATACAGTATGCCAATAGGCAATGTCATTACATAAGCAATAGTGCATAGTACGCAATAATGTTGTCACATCACTAATAAATACATCTCCCATGAAAAGTGTCAATACTGAGCACAACTGTCCCTGTGCATGAGAAAGTAACACTGCATGTTGCTGCAAGTCCATGTGCAGAGTCAAGCAGGCTCATCTATGAGGCACAGACATGCAACGTACTTGCCAACACATGTTGTTCTCTGTGGTTTTCCCTGCACATGTGCACAAACTGCTGCCATGCATCAGCAGAGGCTGGCTGGTGTTGATGAGATGCTTTGCTGCAGAAAGGGGCACCTTCATGCACAAAAAAAACACATTTTCAAAGATCACCTCTTCAAATGTGTGCTGTCAAATGCAGCACGCATTGAAAGAGGGAAATGGATGAGAAAAGATTTGTCACCTCGTTGTGGCTTGTGACACCAACGCTGGTATGGCGTAGCAGTCTCATGCATTTCCACATGTATGATTGCCCGTAAATGTGGAAATGCAATAGTGGACATATGTGTTGAATGGAAGAACCACATCAACACCCATGTCACACCCCAACATGCAAAGTGCTGCGTGAGAAGTGGCAATATACAGAAGCAGATGTAAAGCCACGCAGGGTGCCTGTATTTGTCATTGTAAGAATTCGCCTGCAGGTTGTGCTGCTGATGCATGATGCAACGTGATGCACCTGTTGCGCAAGGTGCCTGTAAATGAACAACATACATCACACAATTTCCAAGACAAACAAAGATCAAACCCATATACCAGGACTTATGTGAGTGTATGAACCACAATTGACCAGTCCACATTCAAATACAAACATCATGTTGTAAGGAAACCTCATATGAGCATTACGTGATCCATCACTTGATGCATCACTTGCACAAGACCACGCATCGCATCTTAATTTATATAAATCTGGGTTGAGTCACTTTGACATACAGAATAGGTCGCATCTTGCTGAATACTGACGCAACCAAATTATTGTGTCACATCTCATGTACAAATGTATGTTGCCTCATTAAGCATAACGCAACAAATGAAAAAAACACGCAACCAATAGAAATGTCACAGCATTCAATGGCAATTGCGTCTAAACCACGGCGCATTTGGAAAATATGACACAAACGTAAAAACGTGTCGCATCCATACAGGAAATGATGCAATGAATCAGCCATGCTGCAAATCAGGAAGTACACAGTTACTTTCTCTTTCACTTACTAGTCCTAGGAGTGTGCTTGGTGGAGGAGCCTATTGTGCATTGTGGAGAGATTTTGTTGACCTTGTCCTGTGTTTTGTGTGTGTTTTGTAAACTAATTACATTTTTTGTCAGTTATTTGTCTTCTTCAACTATTTGTCTTGTCTAAATTGTTGTCTTCAGGGGTGTTTGTTCTTTTTCTGGGGTAGATAGGTGTAGGTTAGTTTTAAGGGTGGGTTTTAAGTTTCTGTTTGAATTTTTCTTTTTTTTTTACATTAATTCACACCAAACATGTCAGGCAGGTCCAAAAACCTGTCACACAAACAGTTTGAGGGCCTACTTTGGCTCATATTTCATTTCCTGCCCAGAATGCTCAGCACAGGTGGACGGGTCAGCAAAGGGTACCCACCAAAGGAACGCTGGCAGAGGTGGGAGAAGGTCCAGCACCACATGTCATACATTTACGATGTTGATCGGACGGTCCTCCAGTTCAAACACCACTGGCAGGATGTTGTCAGCAGAGAGGCATACTTGCTGGACCATCTCGGACTGGAAATCGGTCGACCTATTGGTAAGTCAATACCTACAAACACACATATGTGGCTTATTTACAGATCTCCAGTGACGTCACACATTGCTTCCTCCATTATCAAATGTGAAGCACTGGCGATGCAAAGGGCTCAGAGAAAACACTACGGGGAAGATTTACAAGAAACTAACGCAGCGTGGTGCAGCAAGTTATTTTTCAGTGCCGCGCTGTGTTAGTTTCGAAGCACAGGGATGCAACATTTTTACAACAATATGTTGCATCTCTGTGCTTCCCCCTGCGCTGGCGCACAAACTGCTGACATACGCCTGCACAGGCACCCTTTCACCATGATGCAAGGATGCCTACGTCGTGGTGAAATTTTTTTTGTGCAGGAAGGGGCACCTACCTGCACAAAAAGAATCATTTGAGGTGATTCCCTCTTCCAATGTGTGCTGTAGAATGCCGCACACATTGAAAGAGGAACATAACGAGGAGAAATGAAAATATTTCTCCTCGTTGCACCTCGCAACGCCACCCCTATGGTGGGGTAGCATTCTGATGCATTTCCAGATTTACAATTCCTTGTAAAGCTTGAAAAGCATTAGTGGACATGGGTGTTGCATTGGAACACCCACAGCAACGCCCATGTCACGCCCATAACACGCAAAGTGTTGCATGAAAAGAGGCAATATCTACAAGCACAGATAAAGACATGCAGGGTGGCTTTACGTGTGCTTGTAAATATTACCCAGCAGGTTGTGCCGCCGGTGTGTAACGTAACGTGACGCACTGGTGGCGCAGTGGGCTTGTAAATCTGCCCCACATTTTTTATATTGAATGTTTGCATATTGGAAGTTCATTGTGCCATACTTATGACACACAACACGGTTTTAATTACAAAAGGCATTGTTGCTCATTTCCAAGCACCAAGTTCCGATGGTGCATCGCTCTGGGTAATGCACCGGTGAAGCATTTTGCAGCCCCACATCAACAGGTATATTAAAAGGCATTCACTGTCCTTGTAAATCTGGCATCCTTTACCCGTGGCACTTGGTATCAAAGGGTTGTTCCATGGGTGTTGCTGTGGGTGTTCCCATAGAACATGAACCATTTCCGGATGTTAGAGAAATTAAAAAACACATAGAAATGCATCTCACTGCCAGGCCTCCCCAAGGGAGGCATAAGGAGGCACAACGAGGAGGAATGTACTCATTACTTAAATGTTTTCACATCTTACTATGCGTGCTGCATCCTGAAGCAAACATAGTGCAAGGAAATCAACTATGGTGATTTAGCATGTGCAAGAAGGTGTCCATTCCTGCACATACACAATCATCTCTGTGACGCAGACATCCTTGCACCATGGTGCAAGTGTGGCTGCATCAGGGCATGGCAGATAATTCTGCACCAGCGCCGGAAAAATCACTGGAATGCAACACATCATTGTTAAAATGCCACAAGCCTGTGCTGTGGAAGTGTTGCAGCGTGGCGCAGTCAAAGGGCTTGTAGTGCCACGTTCCAGCACTTTTTTGTAAATGAGTCTCATGGTCTGTAAATTACCTACTTGTGTAATGTCAATGTCTTGTGCTCAATGCAAACACTGTACACAAGTCCAGCAATCACAGGCCATTGTACCTCTGTTTATGTCGCCTAGGTGGACCCCAGCCATACACACAAGGGGAGGTGGACTTGTTTGAGGACCCCAGTGCTACCAGTGAGTATTGATTCTCAATGATTGTGATCATGATGGCCAAATCTGAAAAATGTCTATGTCTGTAAACAATTACACATGCCACAACAGACAGTAGTGTGTTCCTTTTAAATCACAACACATATGTGCCCTTAAAGGATGTATCGCTAGGTATCACAGGAAAGTATACATCATGGTCATATGTTTCAATACACACTGCTGAACTCCAAATCACAATGAACTCAAACATGCACATTGAGTCCATAACACATTACATCACTCTAGCAAATGTTGCTCTGGCATTGACTGGGTCACATGAATCTAAAGTTTGCGGAAAATGCAACCTTGGTGGCAATGGGCCTCATTGCCAGTTCTGCCACTAGTCATGTACCATTTGGTGTAGTTTGTCTGTGCAATGACTGTTGCAGCGTAAAATCACATTTGACACATGGTGCAGGTCTCATGCACAACCATCCCTAAATGTGTGGCACATGTTCCAAAAGTCTACCCAGTGTAACATGCATTTCAACAGTCTTCCATGGAAGCTAGCCGCACTTATCCTTCCACAATGCTAATGCAACATGTGCTGCATTGTGCAGCACACATGGCAAATTTACAATGAAACCACAGTTTGAACATAAGCTGGAGGGTAAACCTACCAACACTGACAACAAGTTTGATACAATGCAGACATCTGTCCAACATAGTGCATGCTTGTCAGCATTGACACATGTCAATATTTTGTTATACTGTAACGTGATCACATCTCAGGTTTGGTGGGCTCATGTGGCCTTTTGAGAGAGTCACCATGTATGATGGTTAAAGTTCAGACAATGTTTTCATGTTAGTGGATGGGACTTTGACTGATCAGTATGTGAGAACATGTATGTAGTGTGGGCAAAGTCAGAAAGCTGTCTGAGTGCCAAACCCAAACCTAAATTCCAATTGCACTTGCCTCTATGTGGTCACCTGTAGCTGGGTGCTGAGCAGATCATTGTGCATCTAGCTGCCCTCTGTGTACTAGTAACCATATGGGACATATCTGCTCAGTTAGTATGTCCAACAGAAAATGTATCAGGATTTTGCTTTGGAGCATTAGCTCTGGGATCACGATGTCACTAACAATCTTCACGTTCTTCCTTTGTCATGATCGGTCAGTGCACCTTATGTGGGCATTAAGGCTGTGCGTTTAACTCCGCACCGCCAGCAAACTTTGCAGAGTTTTAGAACTCCGCATTACATTTTGGAGTGTGAATTGCAGCGGGGCAGAGTTGACCGGTGCTGCTGGTAGACTTATCTTACTCCCAAATCAGTGTCCTGCTCCTGCTGCTTGCTTCACTCGACATCCACTGCTCCAGTTTAATTAACATGAGGCATTGCATGCACACCGGTGTACTGCGTAAAGGCATGCCTGACCCCATGAAATCCCAGGATAGTGTCAGCAATTCCTTCACGCAGTACGCCATGCACAATGCAGTGTCTCATGTTAATTTAACTGGAGCAGCGGAAGCCGAGTGGAGCCGGCAGCACGAGCAGTACACCGATTTAGGAGTAAGGTAAGTCTAACAGCAGTTCTCACTACATGGGACAGGGGGGGTGGGTCCAGGGGTTTAACGGGAGAGGGTGCGGAGGGGGCAAGGTAGGTGCTATGTGTGACTCTGCCAGGCCATGGACTCTGTAGAATTTCAGGAAGTTTTGCAGTAACTCAATGTAATTCCACGAAGTGCAATGACGCAAGCTCCATCGAGGCTTAGTGCACATCCAGGACATCTATGTTACATAATTTAGCAACATCACATGTGAGCAAGTTCACATGTTGAATAATAAGATCTGGTACATCCAGCAAATCTCTAATGTTTGGGTGATGTGACATTGTTCCAATCATTCTCTTCCAATGACAAAAATAAGACTAGTACAAATAGTACACAACAGATGTCTGAGAATGCCAGTCAGCCTTGTAGCATGTCATGATATGATCATTGTGCATTGTAAAGTACAAACGTTTAATGTGTTTTTACGCCATCAATGTACATCTGGGATTCTGGAACTGCCTTCTGAGTCCTCCCTGTGTGTGAATGGATATGTTTATCACAAGTGATTGGATGCAGCATCAGCATGAGGCCTATTTTGCTTTCCCAAAAAGTGTTTTCACAGAGGGTTAGTGTATAGACACGATGCACTAGTCATGATTGTTGTACAAATGTGATGTATTGAATAGTGAACAATGTACACAATACACAAGGATATTGTGTCCCAGGTAGGGACATGTGTCCCTACATCATCAATACATAGTTAGTTTCCCCTGCTAGTACTTCCTGGCATGCTGCATGTCTTTGAACATTGAGTGTGGCATTCAATAGATGTGGCATCATTGTGTAACCACAGAGCACTTTGTCTGTGCCACGCTCTGGCACTTTATGAGCACAGCACATGTTTCCTGTCACGGATCCCCTGAGTAGCTGAATGTATCATGGTGGGGCATAGTACGTACATGTTGGTGAAAAATGTTTGGGAAACATGATGTATGGTTAATAGCTTATCATGGCTCTGTGTGATTTCATCAATCTTCTCCCATGACATATTATCACGATCTTATATTTATGATGTTCAGCTCATGGCACCGGATGTGATGAACAACCTTGATGTGTGCTGTTGTTGTGTGTTTATCACACAGTGATCAGATGCTTGGCACAACTTTCATAGTCCGTGTTAGACCTGCATTTTTTCCTTTGCCTCCTGTGTTTTTGCTGTATGTTGGACTCCGTTTTGCTGGTCTAGATGCTTTGGGCACATTGCCACTGCTGTTCAGTGCCAAAGTGCAAGTGCTCCGTTTGTAAATTGTTGTTATGGATTGGTGTTTCCATGATTGGCTGACTAGTACAGTGCACTGTGTGTGCCCAGGGCCTGTAAATCAAATGCTGCTAGTGGGCTTGCAGCACTGGTTGTGCCACCCACCTAAGCAGCCTGTAAATGTAACTCTGGCCTGCCATTGCAGATCCTGTGTGCAGTTTGGTACTGCCATGTTGGCTTGGCAAGTACACCCACTTGCCAGGCCCTACCCTTCCTTTTCCTTACATGTCAGCCAGCCCTAAGGTAGGCCCAAGGTACCCCTGTGGGCAGGGTGCAGTGTATGAGAAAGGTAGGGCATGCCCTGGTATGTGTGGCATGTCCTAATAGTGAATTACTGCCAATTTCGTTTTTCACTATTGCAAGGCTACCTGTCCCCATAGGATAGAATGGGGAGTTTGTTTATAACATCTTATAAACATAACTGCCCCTGGGAACAAGGTAGGAAAATAAGGTTTAGCATGCCTGAACTCAGAATGTTAAAATGCATCTTTTAGTGAGGGGGATTTTTACATTCTGTGTTTGAAAATACCACTTTTAGAAAGTCTGTATTTTCTTGCTTAGCCATCCAGTGTGCCTATGCTAGGTTTGTGCATTACATGTATGGCTTTTGGATGACAGGGGCTGGGGAGGAGCAGTGGCTCCAGAGAGCCTGATGAGTCAGGGCTGGGTTGAATAGACCTGGGCTGCATTTAGTGTGCGGTGCGGTGTGGTGCAGCGGCCAGGGCAGCTGACTTCGGCGCACAGGGTTCACGGTTCGATCCCCGGCTCCAGCGGCAGCTCAGCTCAGCACCATGTGACTCTGGGCAATAGCTCACTTAATTTCCACTCCGGCCCCCAGCGCCTTGAGACCCGTAAGGGTGAGTAGCTGCGCTATATAAAAACGGACTTACATTTTTTTTTTTAGAGTAGGGGAGGAGATTTGAGATTTCCTTTCACCTGAATGGGCCTGGTCTGCCAAGGACAATGCTGTCTCCACCTCTTGCCAGGAAGCTGCACCAGAGAGGACAGAACCGGTTTGGACTAAGCACAGGGCTTCTCTGCCACCAGAGAACAAAGGATTTTGTAGTATAAATATTGGGGCCCAGACCCCAGAACTTTAGATCACTTCTGGGAATCAAGAGGAACCTTTGCCAAGGAGAAGCTGAGTAAGAATACTGCCCCTGTGCTGTTTGCTGTCAGGGGTTAGCCTGCAGTGGCTACTTGCTGCCAAGGAAAGGAGAAAAAGACTTTGCTGTTTGCTTTGTCACTTGCTTGAGGAAAAGATCTCCAAGGGCTTGAAACTGAGCTTGCCTCCTGTTCTGAAGTCTCAGGGACACAAAGACTTCACCACCAGCTCCCCTGAAATTCCTTGCTGGAAAATCTAACCTGCAAAGAGGTGCCTGCTGTTGTTTTGGACCTCTAGAGACTTTTTTCCACTGGGAGCTGGAAAAGTAACGCAACTGCCAATTATCACCATGAGTAAACCAGAATCACTTGCATCTGTGGATATTAAATTTGAAGAGGAGAGGGCTGATAATTACACTGTGCCACAACTTAAAGCTGTCTGCAGAAAATTTTTAATCTCTGTGAGAGGCCTCACCAGAAAGGAGGAATACCAAACGGCGCTTAGGGCCTGGTTGGAATCAAGGAATGCCAGTGAGCATACCGAGGAGCCTATGGTGGAGGGAGAGAATTTAGATGGGCAACAGGAGGGGCTATTGGACCTGACTGGAGGGAAGTTGCCTTCCAGGGGGGGTAGGAGTGTGTCTTCAAAGGGTCTGTCTCCAGAGGAGCTGGAGGACATGGAGAGAAGCAGAGTGCATGAGATGGAGCTAGCAAAGCTCAGGCTGGGGAAGGAGTGTGACATGGAGAGTAAGAAATTGGAGTTGGAGAGTAAGAAATTGGCCATGGAGGAGAAAAAGATGTTCTTAGAGCATGAAAGAGGGTTGAGGGAGTTGGATCTGAAAGCAAAAGTTTAGAGATTAATCCCAATGGTGACAGCGCACCATCAGTGCCTGGAGAAGGGAAGGTATACATTCCCAAGGATGTTATTAAGGATTTCATGAAGCATGAGGACATTGGTCAGTGGTTCAAGGCCTATGAGGTAGCGATGAGGTCCCACAGAGTCCCTAAGAGAGATTGGGGAGCGGGATTGTGGGGCCGCTTTGTCAGTAAAGGAAGGGAGACATTGCTAGCCTTGCCCACTGAGGATCAGATGTCCTATGCCCCTATGAAGGAAGTCTTAGTAGCAAGGAATAGGTTGACCCCAGAGCTGTACAGTCAGAAATTTAGAAACTAAAAGAAGCTGGAGTCAAGTACTTGGGTGGAGTATGTGTCCTATTTTTGCAGAGCACTGGATGGTTGGGTGAAGGGTAGCAAGGTGAATGATTTGCAGGGGCTCTGTGATTTGGTTGCATGTGAGCACTTGTCAGATAATTGTTTTCCAGAGCTACGCCAGCACTTGATTGACAGTAAGCTGACTGACCCCAGGAAGCTTGCTGTGGAGGCAGACCACTGGGTCAGTACCAAGGTCCAAAAGGGTCATGTGGGAGACTCCGCCAAAGAAGGGCAGGGACCCCAGCAGAAGAGTGGGAGAGACAAGGGTAAACAGAAGGAGTTCGAAAAAGGGCCCCAAAGTAATTCCCAAGGGTACCAAGTTAAGGGTTCCCAGCCTCCCACTGAAAATAAGCCATGGGTCCCGACAGGTAAGCCTGTTCATAGGGGTTCCAAGGCATGTTTTGGTTGTGGTCAGGTGGGCCACTTCCAAGGGGATCCTAGTTGTCCCAAGAAGGTTACCACTTCACCCACTGGTGCACTGCCCCAGGAAATGGCTAGTGTAACCTTGGGGGAGGAGTCGGGTGCCCAAGAAGGGTGGGGTCCTGCAGAAATGTCCCTGGTCTCTTTAGGAGACAGTGAGATGGTCCCAAGAGCTCATCTGCCTGATAACACTAAGAAGTACATGCAGTGGGTGACCATCAATGGCCATAGTATGGAGGCTCTGAGAGACACTGGAGCCAGTGTGACAGCTGTAAGTTGACGGCTTGTGTCTGAAGAGCAGGTGTCCCCCAACACATTCTACCCAGTAGTTGCTGCTGACAATTCGGAGTGCCTCTGCAAAGTGGCACAGGTTCCCTTTGAGTGTGGGGGGGGGTCTCAGGTACCGTGAAAGTAGCTGTGAGGCCAGCTATGCCTGTTGACTGTCTGCTAGGCAATGATTTGGCGAGCTCCCCTTGGGCGAAGGTGGAGCGGAGGTCTCATTTAGAGATGTTGGGTCTGCCTGTGTGTGACCACTCGGTCAATGGCAGCCGGTAAGGGCACTCAAGAGGACCTGGAGCCTGAAAGAGATGCCCAGGTGCCTGCCAGGAAGAGAAGAGGCAGGGGGCATGGGAAACCAGCCCCCAAAGTTCCCACGGTCCAGGAGGAGGCAAACCTTGAGGGGGATGCCCTGGAGCCTATAGGGAAACAAGTGGCTGAACTGGGGGACCTGCCTGAGCTGACCCATTGGCAGCAGGAAGGAGGCCCCACCAGGGAGGAATTCTGCCAGGAGCAGCAGAAGTGCCCTTCTCTTGTTGGTTTGCGGCAACAGGCTGCAAACCAGGCAGCAGGTGATCAGTCTGGATCACATTGGATCTACTGGGAGAATGGTCTCCTGTATGGCGAGCCTAAGGTTGCTGAGCCTGGGTCAGCCAGTGTGCTGGTGGTACCCCAGTGCTTCAGAGCCTTACTACTGGGTCTGGCTCATGATGTGCTTTGGCAGGACATTTGGGGCAAGACAAGACCTTTGAAAGGCTTGTCACCCACTTTTACTGGTCCCAAATGCGTAAGAGTTCTGACACTCATTGTATGTAGGTCTTGCCAGACTTGCCAGGCAAGTGGTAAGGGTGGGAGGAAGTGTAAGGCTCCTCTCTAACCTTTCCCTGTGGTCAGTACCCCCTTTGAGAGGATGGATATTGACATTGTGGGGCATCTGGATCCAAAGACAGCCATGGGCAACAGGTTTTTCCTGGTCTTGGTGGACCATGCCACCCGGTACCCGGAAGCCATCCCTCTCCAGACTGTGACAGCCCCTGTGGTGGGTCGTGCGTTGATGGGGATTTTCTCCCATGTGGGGTTCCCCAGAGAGGTGGTGTCCGACCGTGGTACCAACTTCATATCTAAGTATATGAAGTCCCTGTGGCAGGAGTGTGGTGTAACCTACAAGTTCACCACTCCTTACCACCCCCAAGGTAATGGGCTGGTTGAGAGATTCAACCGGACCCTGAAGGGCATGATTATGGGTCTTGGTGAACCCATGAGGCATAAGTGGGACGTCCTCTTACCATGCCTTTTGTTTGCTTACAGAGAGGTACCGCAGAAGTCCTTAGAGTTCAGTCCCTTTGAGCTTCTGTATGGGCATCCTGTAAGAGGACCTATAAGTCTGGTCAAAGAAGGCTGGGAGAAAGCTCACAGTAAACCTCCCCAGGATGTATATAGCTACATGCTGGCCTTCAGGAACCAGACTAAGCGCGTCAGACAACTCGCTCAGGCGAATCTGGAAGCCAGCCAGGAGGAGATGAAACGTTGGTATGATCAGAACGCCACTCTGATCGAGTTTCAGCCTGGACAGAAGGTATGGGTCATAGTCCCAGTGGAGCCTTGTGCGCTCCAGGATAAGTAGACTGGACCATTTGAGGTGGTGGAGCGCAAGAGTAAAGTCACCTACTTGGTGGACTTGCAGTCTCCTAGGAACCCGTTGCGGGTCCTGCATGTGAACCGCATAAGCTCCACTTGGAGAGGTCCGAAGTGGGCATGCTCCTAGCAACAGATGCTGGAATGGAGGAGGAGACTGAGCCTCTTCCGGACCTCCTGTCTGCAAAGGAACACGATGGGTCAGTGGACGGTGTAACACTCTCCCCCGCCCCGTCTCCTGAACAGCAGAGCGACTTCTGCGAACTGTTGGGACAGTTTGCTGCCCTGTTCTCCCTGACCCCTGGTGTCACTCAGTGGTGTGTCCATGATGTTGACACTGGGGACAGTCCTCCTGTAAAGCACAAACAACAACAGTTGATGGACAGAATGCAGAACAATGTCATACATTCACCCCAGTACAGAGATCTGGGCCTAAATCCATCGTTTTTTTGCTCACCATGCCATTCCAGTTTGAACCCAGCCATATGCAAATCAGTCTTGACCCTGTGCCTCATGGGAACAGTCCAGCCCGAACTGCCAAGCCAGGTTCTCCCTGGACTGGAAACAAGCATCCTAGGACCGGTTTCTGGGTATCACCCCTCTTCAGCCAGGATAGCTTGATTCCAGTGGCATGGAGAGCACGGTACCCACGTCTGGGCATACCCGTCCCACTCAGGGTGACAAATGCAAAAACAACAGTTGATGGACAGAATGCAGAACAATGTCATACATTCACCCCAGTACAGAGATCTGGGCCTAAATCCATCGTTTTTTGCTCACCATGCCATTCCAGTTTGAACCCAGCCATATGCAAATCAGTCTTGACCCTGTGCCTCATGGGAACAGTCCAGCCCGAACTGCCAAGCCAGGTTCTCCCTGGACTGGAAACAAGCATCCTAGGACCGGTTTCGGGGTTTCACCCCTCTTCAGCCAGGATAGCTTGATTCCAGTGGCATGGAGAGCACGGGACCCACGTCTGGGCATACCCGTCCCACTCTGGGTGACAAATGCAAAAACAACAGTTGATGGACAGAATGCAGAACAATGTCATACATTCACCCCAGTACAGAGATCTGGGCCTAAATCCATCGTTTTTTGCTCACCATGCCATTCCAGTTTGAACCCAGCCATATGCAAATCAGTCTTGACCCTGTGCCTCATGGGAACAGTCCAGCCCGAACTGCCAAGCCAGGTTCTCCCTGGACTGGAAACAAGCATCCTAGGACCGGTTTCGGGGTTTCACCCTCTTCAGCCAGGATAGCTTGATTCCAGTGGCATGGAGAACACGGGACCCACGTCTGGGCATACCCGTCCCACTCGGGGTGACAAATGCAAAAACAACAGTTGATGGACAGAATGCAGAACAATGTCATACATTCCCCCCAGTACAGAGATCTGGGCCTAAATCCATCGTTTTTTGCTCACCATGCCATTCCAGTTTGAACCCAGCCATATGCAAATCAGTCTTGACCCTGTGCCTCTTGGGAACAGTCCAGCCCGAACTGCAAAGCCAGGTTCTCCCTGGACTGGAAACAAGCATCCTAGGACCGGTTTCGGGGTTTCACCCCTCTTCAGCCAGGATAGCTTGATTCCAGTGGCATGGAGAGCACGGGACCCACGTCTGGGCATACCCGTACCACTCGGGGTGACAAATGCAAAAACAACAGTTGATGGACAGAATGCAGAACAATGTCATACATTCACCCCAGTACAGAGATATGGGCCTAAATCCATCGTTTTTTGCTCACCATGCCATTCCAGTTTGAACCCAGCCATATGCAAATCAGTCTTGACCCTGTGCCTCATGGGAACAGTCCAGCCCGAACTGCCAAGCCAGGTTCTCCCTAGACTGGAAACAAGCATCCTAGGACCGGTTTTGGGGTTTCACCCCTCTTCAGCCAGGATAGCTTGATTCCAGTGGCATGGAGAACACGGGACCCACGTCTGGACATACCCGTCCCACTCGGGGTGACAAATGCAAAAACAACATTTGATGGACAGAATGCAGAACAATGTCATACATTCACCCCAGTACAGAGATCTGGGCCTAAATCCATCGTTTTTTTGCTCACCATGCCATTCCAGTTTGAACCCAGCCATATGCAAATCAGTCTTGACCCTGTGCCTCATGGGAACAGTCCAGCCCGAACTGCCAAGCCAGGTTCTCCCTGGACTGGAAACAAGCATCCTAGGACCGGTTTCGGGGTTTCACCCCTCTTCAGCCAGGATAGCTTGATTCCAGTGGCATGGAGAGACAAGGGACCCACGTCTGGGCATACCCATCCCACTCGGGGTGACAAATGCAAAAACAACAGTTGATGGACAGAATGCAGAACAATGTCATACATTCACCCCAGTACAGAGATCTGGGCCTAAATCCATCGTTTTTTGCTCACCATGCCATTCCAGTTTGAACCCAGCCATATGCAAATCAGTCTTGACCCTGTGCCTCATGGGAACAGTCCAGCCCGAACTGCCAAGCCAGGTTCTCCCTGGACTGGAAACAAGCATCCTAGGACCGGTTTCGGGGTTTCACCCCTCTTCAGCCAGGATAGCTTGATTCCAGTGGCATGGAGAACACGGGACCCACGTCTGGGCATACCCGTCCCACTCGGGGTGACAAATGCAAAAACAACAGTTGATGGACAGAATGCAGAACAATGTCATACATTCACCCCAGTACAGAGATCTGGGCCTAAATCCATCGTTTTTTGCTCACCATGCCATTCCAGTTTGAACCCAGCCATATGCAAATCAGTCTTGACCCTGTGCCTCATGGGAACAGTCCAGCCCGAACTGCCAAGCCAGGTTCTCCCTGGACTGGAAACAAGCATCCTAGGACCGGTTTCGGGGTTTCACCCCTCTTCAGCCAGGATAGCTTGATTCCAGTGGCATGGAAAGCACGGGACCCACATCTGGGCATACCCGTCCCACTCGGGGTGACAAATGCAAAAACAACAGTTGATGGACAGAATGCAGAACAATGTCATACATTCACCCCAGTACAGAGATCTGGGCCTAAATCCATCGTTTTTGCTCACCATGCCATTCCAGTTTGAACCCAGCCATATGCAAATCAGTCTTGACCCTGTGCCTCATGGGAACAGTCCAGCCCGAACTGCCAAGCCAGGTTCTCCCTGGACTGGAAACAAGCATCCTAGGACCGGTTTCGGGGTTTCACCCCTCTTCAGCCAGGATAGCTTGATTCCAGTGGCATGGAAACACGGGACCCACGTCTGGGCATACCCGTCCCACTCGGGGTGACAAATGCAAAAACAACAGTTGATGGACAGAATGCAGAACAATGTCATACATTCACCCCAGTACAGAGATCTGGGCCTAAATCCATCGTTTTTGCTCACCATGCCATTCCAGTTTGAACCCAGCCATATGCAAATCAGTCTTGACCCTGTGCCTCATGGGAACAGTCCAGCCCGAACTGCCAAGCCAGGTTCTCCCTGGACTGGAAACAAGCATCCTAGGACCGGTTTCGGGGTTTCACCCCTCTTCAGCCAGGATAGCTTGATTCCAGTGGCATGGAGAGCACGGGACCTACGTCTGGGCATACCCGAAACCGGTCCTAGGATGCTTGTTTCTGGTCCAGGGATGACCTGGCTTGGCAGCCATGAGGCACAGGGTCAAGACTGATTTGCATATGGCCAGGTCTAAACTGGGGTGGCATGGTGAGCAAAAGAATGATGGATTTAACCCAGATCTCTTGACACTGGGGGTGAATGTTCTGATTTGTTCTGCATTCCGTCCATCAATTGTGTGTCTTTGCTTTCTCGCCTAAGTGCGCCAGGTATGCCCAGACGTGGGTCCTGGGCTCACTGTGCCACTGGAATCAAGCTATCCTGGCTGAAGAGGGGTGAAACCCCGAAACCGGTCCTAGGATGCTTGTTTCCGGTCCAGGGATGACCTGGCTTGGCAGTTCGGGCTGGACTGTTCCCATGAGGCACAGGGTCAAGACTGATTTGCATATGGCCAGGTCTAAACTGGGGTGGCATGGTGAGCAAAAGAATGATGGATTTAACCCAGATCTCTTGACTGGGGGTGAATGTTCTGATTTGTTCTGCATTCCGTCCATCAATTGTGTGTCTTTTGCTTTCTCTCCTGTAAAGCACAACATTTATAGAGTAACTGACAGGATCAAGGCTTGCATCAAGGAGGAGGTCTCCAAGATGTTAGTGCTAGGGGTGATTGAGCCCTCAAACAGCCCTTGGGCCAGCCCAGTGGTCTTGGTCCCAAAGGCTACCGCACCCGGTGCCACGCCAGAACTCTGGGTTCTGTGTGGACTACTGAGGGTTCAATTCAGTCACCAGGACTGATGCGCAGCCCATTCCCAGAGCTGATGAGCTCATAGATCGGTTGGGAGCTGCCCGGTACCTCAGTACGTTTGACTTAACGTCTGGGTACTGGCAGATTGCCTTAACTGATAGGGCAAAGGAGAGGTGTGGTGTTCATTTGTAGTGTTTTCACTGTATTACTGTATCTGTTCGCAAATGCTTTACACACTGCCTCTGAGATAAGCCTGTCTGCTCGTGCCAACCTACCAAGGGGGTGAGCAGGGGTTATTTAAGAAGTGTATCCCCCTTACCCTGACTAGAAGCAAGGGTCCCTATTTGGACAAAGGTACCTACCTCTGCCAACTAGAGACCCCCATTTCTAACAGTCAGCATCTACAATGTACTCATGCATTGTCTAGCTTTGAGTGTCAGCTATGAACACAATGACTGACACGTGTCATTTTTGTCCAACAGACAACATGAATGCTGAGGAAGAACGTGTTGTCCGAATCAGAAAGACATGTTATGCACACATCTGTGAGATAGCTAAGGGGTTGTGTGGACTGGCTCATCTCTATGAGAAGCAAAAGGCTGCAAAGACCTGGGGGCCTGATTCACAAAAGTAAACTTAGACCAAAAGTCTAAGTTTAGACCAAAAGTCTAAGTTTAGACCTGAAGTCTAAGTTTAGACCTAAAGTCTAACTTTACTACTACTAAAGTTAGACTTTTGGTCTAAGTTTATACCAAAAGGCTAACTGAGACCAAAAGTCTAACTTTATTACTACTAAAGTTAGACTTTTGGTCTAAGTTTATACCAAAAGTCTAACTGAGACCAAAAGTCTAACTTTAGTAGTAGTAAACTTAGACTTTTGGTCTAAACTTAGACTTTTGGTCTAAACTTAGACCAAAAGTCTAACTTTCGTAGTAGTAAAGTTAGACTTTTGGTCTAAGTTAGACTTTAGGTCTAAGTTAGACTTTAGGTCTAAACTTAGACTTCAGGTCTAAACTCAGACTTTGGTCTAAGTTTACTTTTGTGAATCAGGCCTTGGGTGTCCACCGTTTCTGCCAAAATGAAACCTAATGTGCCGGACAAGACGGCCTGGAGGTGGACATGATCTGCAGGCTGGACCATCATCAGCACCAACACCAGCCTCTGGACAGGCTGCGCAATCAAGTGCTGGACAAGCTGGTGGACAAGGGATGGCCACCAAAGACCTTGATTTTTTTAGGATAAAAATTCTGTGTTTGTAGTTACAAATGGCCACAATGTTGTGGAAAATGAACAAACTGCAGCAGTCTGTGGACACCATACTGGCCCAATTGTAGTGGCTATTTTGTTAACCTGGTTTTTATGTTAATGTTTTTATACTTTAGATTATAGTGTAGGTGTAGTGTAGGTTAGATTAGGTAGTGTTAAGTAGTTTAGTTTTGAACATGTTAATAGGTTTTCTTTACTTTTCTCATTCTCATTCTTCTATACTTCGGGGTGGGTGGGAGAGTTGGTTTTTTTTCTGATTTTTCTTACTTGACATAAAAAACAAAAAAATACAAAAAAATCTATTTATGTGTTTGATGACTTGTTAGCTTAGTATATGTATAGCTTAAGTATGTGTATGTCCATTGTGCATTGATTTGTTAAGGGGGGTGGAGGCTGATGTTTTAGTGGTCTAACGTGATACATGTGTAGCATAGGATGAGTTAAGTTAAGTTACGTAGGTAAGTCATAGTTAGGTTAGATAGTTTTTAGATAGAGATGTAGGTTTTAGAAATACTTGGATGAGGAAGTTTGATAGATTTTTAAATAGTTTTTGCTACAGTTCTTATTGTTATTAAAATGAAAAATTAGCCATATATACTCTTGTTCATTGATGGGCAGCATTACAGTTCACATATTTCTGGTTTTGACTGATTAGGCACATGCAATGTAATTTGGATTGTGTGTTTGTGTGAGTGGGCATGGCACATTTAGCATGGTGAAGCATCATTTGTCTGACATTAGACATGTGATTTCAACACTTGAGACTCAACAGTTTGGTAAGTAGTCATAATATCGAGATTAAAATATCGAATGGACATAATATCGAGTAGAAAATATCGTAAGTTAAAAATATCGCTGTCAAAAATATCTAAGTATATTATATCGATTTTATGTGTTATAAAAATATTGTTGACAAAAATATCGATATTAAAATATATCGTTATAGTTAATTATTTTTTTAGTTAAAAGTTTTTAAATGTGTTTAAAATATTTAAAATATTAATAAAAAAATTGAATAATAATTTTTAGGAGTGGGATGTTGGGTTAATAGGGGATATGGGTGGGTAGTGTATTAAAAAATTGAGAGTAAAAATGTAAACATTTATAAATAATTTATAATATTTAGTAATATATTTTTAGGAGCGGGATGTTGGGTTAATAGGGGATAAAGGTGGGTAGTGTATTAAAAAATTGAGAGTTAAATATTTAGAAAATGTTTAAAAATTGTAATATTTAGAAATATATTTTTAGGAGCGGGATGTATGGTTAATAGGGGATAAGGGTGGGGAGTGTTTTGAAAATTGGAGAGTAACAAAATTGAAAAATTTATGACAGTGCATATTTGGTTATTAATGAAAATTTGCAAATGTGTAAAAATTGAAAAATATGAATATTAATAAATTATTAATTATATTTTGATAGATTAATATATTTATGAGTGGAACATTATTGATATATTTTTAAATTTGTATACATTATTTATTGTATTATTAATATTTTATATGTTGTTGATATAAATAATTTTTTAAAATATTGATTTATTTTGATGACAGTGTTTATAACTAATATTATTTTTTAAAATATAATATTGAAATATATTTACACATATTTATTCATTACAATTAATACATTTAAGAAAATAATTTTTGAGAGTAAATAATTTCCGTAAATTTGTGATAAAATGAGTTTATTTTTAATATTGAAAATATTTTATTTTGGAAATTTGTAAGATAATATTATTTAGATAAATTATAAATTTTATGATGCTCTTTTATCAAATTTTTATTATGTTATAAAAATATTATTGTTTTTCTACTTAAGTATATGCTTTATGTGTTTATTATTTATGAGTAGTTGATATAATTTATATTAGTATTATTATAATAAATTTGTGTGTATTTTATGTATTAATGTAAAAGTGGTGATAGTAACATATAACAATTAACAATAACAAATAAACATTATACTATTCACACTTCAAAATACATTTAACTTGTAAAAATGCTATAGCATTTTTACAAGTTAAATGATAGTGTGAATAGTATAATGTTTATTTGTTATTGTTAATTGTTGTTTTGATAATATATAAATAGAAGTGGGAATAGTAATTAATATATGGATAGTGTATAGGATATTTGATTATTTATTATTAATTGGATTGTGAATAGTAATTAATAAATTTCTACTGTACAGTACTTTTTATGATTTTTTACAATTGGAGTGGGAACACAAAATTATATTTATTTAATGTTCAGCACCTTCCCTGACTTTATTTTGATTGGAGTGGGAATAGTAAATAATGTATCTTTAGTGTCCAGCACTTTCCCTGACTTTATCTAGATTGGAGTGGGAATAGTAAATAATAATTGTTTAGTGTCCCACACCTTCCCTGACTTTATATTAATTGGAGTGGGAATAGTAAATAATATAAATTTAGGGGCCGATTCCGATTCAGGCCGGAAATCTCTCCGACCGAGCCGGATCCGGAGAGATTTCCGACCGAATCGGACTTTAGCAGCCCGACCGAACGAGTACGATGCGGCCGTATGCCATCGGACTCGAGTCGGTCGGACTCCCATTGAAGTCAATGGGAGCCGGTCGTCACAACGCGTACACGGGCTCCATTGACTCAATGGAGTGCGTCGCGAACAAGGGCGCCCCCTAAAGCAGGTACGCGTCGGTGCGACTCGCGACGTACATGCATGTGTAGGGGGGACCCATGGGTCCCCCCTGTGTGCGACTCGCACGGCTACGCATGCAGGGGGGTCCGACAAGGACCCCCGAAGTCCGGCTCAGACTGCTCTTTGGAGCCAGACGGCGCGAGTCGGTCGGACTGTTCGAGGCGCGCATCGTACTTGCTCGGTCGGGGAACGTCTCCATTGCGTGGTGCGAGTCGTGTCCGTACGAGTCGGTCGGAGCGGTTCGGACCCGTGAACGAGTCGGTCGGCGATTTCGCGTACGCTCGCATCGTACTTGCTCGCTCGGACACATGTACGAATCGGTCGGAAACAATGCCTTCGAATCGGATCCGGTAAAGCCAAATCCGATTCGGTGCCCTACCGGCCGAGATCGGAGTCGGCCCCTTAGTGTCCAGCACTTTCCCTCACTTTATTTAGATTGGAGTGGGAATAGTAAATAATATATCTTTAGTGTCCAGAACCTTCCCTGACTTTATTTAGATTGGAGTGGGAATAGTAAATCATAATTGTTTAGTGTCCAGCACCTTCCCTGACTTTATATTAATTGGAGTGGGAATAGTAAATAATATAAATATAGGGTCCGATTCCGATTCGGGCCGGAAATCTCTCCGACCGAGCCGGACTCGGAGAGATTTCCGACCGAATCGGACCCTGGCAGCCCGACCGAACGAGTACGATGCGCACGTATGCCATCGGACTCGATTCGGTCGGACTCCATTGAAGTCAATGGGAGCCTGTCGTACAACGCGTGCGCGGGCTCCCATTGACTCAATGGGTGCGAGGCGAACAGGGGTGCCCCCTACAGCGTGTACGCGGCGAAGCGACTCGCGCCATACACGCCACGGTAGGGGGACCCATGGGTCCCCCCTGTGTGCGACTCGCGCGGCTACGCGTACAGGGGGGTCCGACACGGACCCCCAAAGTACGGCTCCGACTGCTCCTTCGAGCGGGACGGCGCGAGTCGGTCGGACTGCTCGCGGTGCGCATCGTACTTGCCCGGCCGGGGAACGTCTCCATTGCGCGGTGCGAGGCGTGTCCGAGCGAGTCGGTCAGAGCGGTCGGCTTTCGCGTATGAGTCGTTCGGTGCGGTTGGGTCTCACGAACGAGTCGGTCGGAGTTTTCGCATCGTACTCGCTCGCCCGGACGCACGTACGAATCAGTCGGGAAACAGGGCTCCGAATCGGATCCGGTAAAGCCGAATCCGATTCGGAGCCCTACCGGCCGAGATCGGAATTGGCCCCATAGTGTCCAGCACCTTCCCTGACTTTATTTTTATTGGAGTGGGAATAGTAAATAATATATCTTTAGTGTCCAGCACCTTCCCTGACTTTAATTAGATCAGAGTGGGAATAGTAAATTATAATTGTTTAGTGTCCAGCACCTTCCCTGACTTTATATTAATTGGAGTGGGAATAGTAAATAATATAAATATAGTGTCCAGCACCTTCCCTGACTTTATTTTTATTGGAGTGGGAATAGTAAATAATATAAATATAGTGTCCAGCACCTTCCCTGACTTTATTTTTCTTGGAGTGGGAATAGTAAATAATATATCTTTAGTGTCCAGCACCTTCCTGACTTTATGTATATTGGAGTGGGAATAGTAAATTATATAAAGTTAGTGTATAGTATGTTCTCTCAATGTATATGAATTTAAGTTTGAGAAGTAAGTTAATATGTGTTGAAGTTAATTTTGTATTTGATTTAAGTTATTTTATTGTTGGAGTAGTGAAGAAGTATAAATGTATTATAGTGTAAGTATAAAGATATAGTAATAAATGTTTAAATAAAAATAATACGTTTTACAGTTAATTGATATAACATATATATTTTTGCATACATTTTATATTTTTACATGTAAAAACCAGAAACATTTTTATTTAGCATTTTATTTTTATTAATTATTAAACATGTAGAATAAAAGATGAGAACAATTATTTTATTTATTAAAATATATTGCATTTATTTTGATGAGATAGGAAGAAAAAAATATCATGTTATTTATTCACATGTTACATTAATTGTATATTTTTGGTAATTAAAAAATACGGGGCCCATTACGATACCCGGCGTAAAAAAATCCGCCAGGCATGGAAGCGGCAAAAATCCGCCCGCACACACCGCCTGAACACCGACCACGCCATTATGAGTACACAAACTGAAAACCGCCATCGGCGAAAAATCATACAAAATACCGCCCGCCATCGTCCGAGTCGGAGTCAAACCGCCCGCCACGGACGGAAACACGCACGACAACACAAAACCGCCCGCCCACACGGCCGACACACCGCACGTGAAATTACGATCGCACCGCCATGAGCGCGGAAAAACAACAAAAATACCGCCCGCCAGCGCAAACAACGCCGATGAGAATCGACACGGCAGAAGCCATGGCGCCCACGTACCTGCACAGAAACCATCCGCACACAAAACCAATAGCACACAACATGGCCAACAAGTCCACACAGCAAGGCACGCACAAATACACAAGCACAGTACACATCCCGAAAACACCCCCCGGACAAACAAAAAATACAAAGGCCAGAACCCCAGACACAACACACCTGAAAACAACAGACCATGAGGACACACCCACATAGGTGAGTACAAAAGCAGCACTCCCACAGACCACAACCCCTTGCTACATTGCAAACCAGAGAGGAGAGGACACAGTGACACAGCAAGGACAGCAGCACACCACAGAAACGCACACATCACAACCACCACCACCACCACCACCACCACCAAACACCACCACCACCACCACCACCACCAAACACCGGCACCACCACCACCACCACCACCACCAAACACCACCACCACCACCACCACCACCACCACCACCACACCCCGGCACCACAAACCCCTGCACATTACACAACACACACCGCACCAGCACCACAAACACCATGGCACCACAAAGGATGCCCAAGTTCACGCCCATGGAGCTGACGGTCATGGTCGACGAGATCATCAAGGTGTACCCACAAATCTATGGGAACATGGTCCAGCACACACCACTAGCCACCAGAAACAGAATGTGGACCCGGATCGTAGACCAGGTCAATGCAGTCGGGACCCTGCCCAGGAACAGAACCGAGATAAACAAACGTTGGAATGACGTAAAGAGCCTGGTCAAGAAGAAGGAGGGCAAAAACAGAGAGCTGGCTGCCGTCACTGGCGGGAGGAATCCCGCGCTCTTTAAGACCTTCAAAGCGTGGGAGGAGAAGGTGCGAGTCGTAATACATCCGGAGATCCTCGCCGGATTAGCAGGAGGAGTGGAGGCTGGTAAGTACAAACTAATGTATACCAGCACACCGCTATGTACTCACATGCACTACCACCATGCCACAGCTCCCAGGGACAAACACCCCCATGTCCAGCACACAATACACAACACATCACACACACATGCAACAGACACTACCACACACAGCCCAAACCGAACAACTGTAAGATGCGTGGGGACATGTGTACACTAAGCCAGCCACGTAACCACCAACAGGTCCCCAAATATGCCAGAAGCGCCACAACGAGCACCCACCACACCCATGTGTCCGCCACAGCTGCACTAACCGACAAGTAACAGGTAAGTGGCAGGAACACAAAGTGCAGTGGGTCGGAGGAGGGACAGCTGAAGTACAACACCCACCAGGCCCCCACTCCCACAGACCAGCAAGGTGGAGCACTCCCCACACCCATGTGTCAGGCACAGCTGCACCAACCGACAAGTAACAGGTAAGTGGCAGGAACACAAAGTGCAGTGGGTGGGACGGTGGACAGCCCAAGTACAACACACACCAGGCCCCAGTCCCACAGCACAGCAAGGAGGAGCATCCCCACACCCCACACCCACATGTTAGCCACCGCAGTGCACAACGACAGCCGAAAGGCAGACATCACGGTCCACAGCAATCGGTGTCAGTGGGTGTACAGCCACCCCCACGACCCACTACACCCCCCACCCCCACAGACCTGCAACATGGAGCACCCCCGCTAAGAGCCATGTGGCATCCAGTACAGTGCACGCACGAACAACTTGCAGGTGGGAAACTGGACAGGGCTGGATTACTGGAGGCATGAGGACCATAACACCACCAACACATGGGACATGTCACGTAGCACACGAACACGCAGCACCGCCCACCGTCACGAACAAGTGAACAATGTGCACACGGACATGAACAGCAGACTCACACCCCACATGACCCATCACAGACATAGCAACACCCAAGGAGCCACGTCTGCATGCACAAGCCACACTGAATATAGTCCCACACGGCAGCCACTGTGCAACTCATCACACACAACCGAAACACCATTGAAGTCCTGTCCATGTAGCCCCTACTGCCTGTCAACCACACACCCCACAACTACGCCTATGTAAGACAAACAACACTAGACGCAACAGAGCGGAACAACAGAAATGCACACGAACACCACTGAACCCATCAAACACACAGACACACCATGCACATACAACATACCATCCATCCCATCCGTCAGCCCCAGTCTCATGAAAGGCATGTCATCCGCACAGCTGCCACACATACAGCAGTCACGCTAAGACACATGCCCATGACCAACCATGTGCCAGAAGTCAATTAAGCGCCACGACACACTGTGAGCAACAACACACAACATGGGCCACACCCCCCCGAGCACTGCAGTGATGCACATGGCACATGGCAGCACGCACACCAAGGAGATGGGACAACTGCAATACGTTGGCTGGCACACAACTATCACTCACTCATAACGATGCGTCCAATGCCATGTCCAGTAACCACAACAGACAGCAAATATGCAGGGCATGTCAGGCATGCACACACCTCAGACCATGCACTGTCATGCTGCCACAACCACATGTCACGTTCGGCACCCATGGCTCACAGCATGTACCCCAAAAGCATATTCCCTCCCAAATGCGAATCTGGGGCATGGCCCCCATGTTGCCATATGCGTTCCTAAGCGTTCCATTTGAACTCCAAAAGCAAAGTACAAACCAGACCCAGGATGGGCCAGGAGCCCGCATACACCAGAGTCACAATGAGTAGGGGCAAAGCAACACACCCATCGGCATGGCCAATCCGTCCCATGCCACATGTGCACAGCACACAGTCCCATTGCCTAGCACACACACCTACAGATGCCACAGCCACACACTCGCCTCCGGGAAACCCATGTACGAGATTGCACGAACTGCCAATGTCAGACGACTAATACATACTTCGCCAGGTGCAACACAATAACAAATCTCATTCTCTCCACAGGTGACGAACTGCTGGACGCTGGGGATGGAGACAGCAGCCAGCACAGCCAGCCTACAAGCCCCCAACGAGGACACACGGATCTGGAGGATCTGTCCACCTCTTCGGACACGGACCACCAAGCTGGCCCATCTGGCGTGGCAGGGCCCAGCCGCTCCCCAGGACCCCTCCTACCCACCAACCCATCATCCAGGGATGCTGAACAGTCCCAGTCCCCTGCTGCCACTGTCGTTGCGGCCACACCCACGGACATTGCGGCCACTACCACTGCCGCAACCGCCACCATCGCCGCACCGACCACCACCGCCTCCACCACCACCACGTCTTCGCTGGCACCAGCCCCAGCGCAGGTGGTGGCCCGGCCGACTGGATCCACCCTGGGAGCCACAGCGAGGACCGTGGTGAGCAATGTGGCTAGTGGGCAGGCCGGTGGCAGCAGGACTGGTAGGAGGAGCAGGGTCAGGGAAACGCCAGCCTCCCTGGGAGCCATGCCCTGCCTCAAATGGCCAGAGTCCTTGGGGCCTATGAAGAGGCCCAAGGACAATGGGCCAGGTCTGCTACTGACACGCGGGAGGTGCTGGGGGTGCTGAGGTCCATGGACGCCCATATGGGCCAATTCGTGTCCCGTATGGACCAACTCGTGGACCTCATGGGCCAGCTGGTGGTGGCGGTGGGGTCACAGGCAAGGCCAGCAACACCACCTCCGCCACCACCTGCTAGGGCGCAGGCTCGGGCAGCAGTGTCCACTTCCCCTGCGTCCACAGCCAGTGAGCGCACCTCACCCACCACCAGCAGGTCGCCACCACACACCCCCCTCCCAAGCGTGGAAGGGGCCGTCCGAAGAGGAAACAGATCTCCCGGGAGGACTTCGCACGCTCCAGTCGCAAGTGAGGCAGCCAGCCAGCCTTCCGCCAGCCTTCCTTGACCAGCCACTGCATTGA